>CM073135.1:5612102-5717102 GCA_037039145.1 Fundulus diaphanus
TGACACCTAAATAAGTCATTTTGGCTGCTCTAATTCAAGTGGGCTGTTAAATAATGTAATGGTTATAATTCACTTCTCACACCTCAGAAAGGCAGAAATTGGAAGCCAAATATGCTGCAAATGAACATTCTATGAGCCCGGTCATTAGAAACAGCAGCACACTGTTTAAACCAAGTGAAATTCAAATTTAACATGATTCAGACAATTTGTGCGCTAAAAATAAAGGGAACTGTACAAAAACTAGGGTGTTTGGAAACACTGCTAAAACCTTGTGGGGAGACCTTATTTGGTCCTTCTGACACCTAAATAAGTCATTTTGGCTGCCCTAATTCAAGTGGGCTGTTAAATAATGTAATGGTCATGATTCACTTCTCACACCTCAGAAAGGCAGAAATTGGAAGCCAAATATGCTGCAAATGAACATTCTATGAGCCCGGTCATTAAAAACAGCAGCACACTGTTTAAACCCAGTGGAATTCACATTTAACATGATTCAGACAATTTGTGCGCTAAAAATAAAGGGAACTGTACAAAAACTAGGGTGTTTGGAACACTGCTAAAACCTTGTGGGGAGACCTTATTTGGTCCTTCTGACACCTAAATAAGTCATTTTGGCTGCTCTAATTCAAGTGGGCTGTTAAATAATGTAATGGTTATGATTCACTTCTCACACCTCAGAAAGGCAGAAATTGGAAGCCAAATATGCTGCAAATGAAAATTCTATGAGCCCGGTCATTAAAAACAGCAGCACACTGTTTAAACCCAGTGAAATTCAAATTTAACATGATTCAGACAATTTATGCGCTAAAACAGAAGGGAGCTGTCCAAAAACTAGGGTGTTTGGAAACACTGCTAAAATCTTGTGGGGAGACCTTATTTGGTCCTTCTGACACCTAAATAAGTCATTTTGGCTGCTCTAATTCAAGTGGGCTGTTAAATAATGTAACGGTTATAATTCACTTCTCACACCTCAGAAAGGCAGAAATTGGAAGCCAAATATGCTGCAAATGAACATTCTATGAGCCCGGTCATTAGAAACAGCAGCACACTGTTTAAACCAAGTGAAATTCAAATTTAACATGATTCAGACAATTTGTGCGCTAAAAATAAAGGGAACTGTACAAAAACTAGGGTGTTTGGAAACACTGCTAAAATCTTGTGGGGAGACCTTATTTGGTCCTTCTGACACCTAAATAAGTCATTTTGGCTGCTCTAATTCAAGTGGGCTGTTAAATAATGTAATGGTTATGATTCACTTCTCACACCTCAGAAAGGCAGAAATTGGAAGCCAAATATGCTGCAAATGAAAATTCTATGAGCCCGGTCATTAAAAACAGCAGCACACTGTTTAAACCCAGTGAAATTAAAATTTAACATGATTCAGACAATTTATGCGCTAAAACAGAAGGGAGCTGTCCAAAAACTAGGGTGTTTGGAAACACTGCTAAAATCTTGTGGGGAGACCTTATTTGGTCCTTCTGACACCTAAATAAGTCATTTTTTTCTGCTCTAATTCAAGTGGGCTGTTAAATAATGTAATGGTTATAATTCACTTCTCACACCTCAGAAAGGCAGAAATTGGAAGCCAAATATGCTGCAAATGAACATTCTATGAGCCCGGTCATTAAAAACAGCAGCACACTGTTTAAACCCAGTGGAATTCACATTTAACATGATTCAGACAATTTGTGCGCTAAAAATGAAGGGAACTGTACAAAAACTAGGGTGTTTGGAAACACTGCTAAAATCTTGTGGGGAGACCTTATTTGGTCCTTCTGACACCTAAATAAGTCATTTTGGCTGCTCTAATTCAAGTGGGCTGTTAAATAATGTAATGGTTATAATTCACTTCTCACACCTCAGAAAGGCAGAAATTGGAAGCCAAATATGCTGCGAATGAACATTCTATGAGCCCGGTCATTAAAAACAGCAGCACACTTTTTAAACCCAGTGGAATTCAGATTTAACATGATTCAGACAATTTGTGCGCTAAAACAGAAAGGGAGCTGTCCAAAAACAAGGGTGTTTGGAAACATTGCTAAAATCTTGTGGGGAGACCTTATTTGGTCCTTCTGACACCAAAATAAGTCATTTTGACTGCTCTAATTCAAGTGGGCTGTTAAATAATGTAATGGTTATATTTCACTTCTCACACCTCAGAAAGGCAGAAATTGGAAGCCAAATATGCTGCAAATGAACATTCTATAAGCCCGGTCATTAAAAACAGCAGCACACTGTTTAAACCCAGTGGAATTCACATTTAACATGATTCAGACAATTTATGCGCTAAAACAGAAGGTAGCTGTCCAAAAACATGGGTGTTTGGAAACATTGTTAAAACCTTGTGGGGAGACCTTATTTGGTCCTTCTGACACCTAAATAAGTCATTTTGGCTGCTCTAATTCAACTGGGCTGTTAAATAATGTAATGGTTATAATTCACTTCTTACACCTCAGAAAGGCAGGAATTGGAAGCCAAATATGCTGCAAATGAACATTCTATGAGCCCGGTCATTAGAATCAGCAGCACACTGTTTAAACCCAGTAAAATTCAAATTTACATGATTCAGAGAATTTGTTCGCTAAAACAGAAGGGAGCTGTTCAAAAACAAGGGTGTTTGGAAATATTGCTATAACCTTGTGGGGAGACCTTATTTGGTCCTTCTGACACCTAAATAAGTCATTTTGGCATCTCTAATTCAAGTGGGCTGTTAAATAATGTAATGGTTATAATTTACTTCTCACACCTCAGAAAGGCCGAAATTGGAAGCCAAATATGCTGCAAATGAACATTCTATGAGCCCGGATATTAAAAACAGCAGCACACTGTTTAAACCCAGTGAAATTCAAATTTAACATGATTAAGAGAATTTGTGTGCTTAAAAACAGAAGGGAGCTGTCCAAAAACAAGGGTGTTTGGAAACATTGCTAAAACCTTGTTGGGAGACCTTATTTGGTCCTTCTGACACCTAAATAAGTCATTTTGGCTGCTCTAATTCAAGTGGGCTGTTAAATAATGTAATGGTTATAATTCACTTCTCACACCTCAGATAGGCCGAATTTTGAAGCCAGATATGCTGCAAATTAACATTCTATTAGCCCTATCATTAGAAACAGCAGCACACTGTTTAAACCCAGTGAAATTAAAATTTAACATGATTCAGACAATTTGTGCGCTAAAACAGAAGGGAGCTGTCCAAAAACTAGGGTGTATGGAAACACCGCTAAAACCTTGTGGGGAGACCTAATTTGGTCCTTCTGACACCTAAATAAGTCATTTTTTTCTGCTCTAATGCAATGGGCTGTAAAAAATGTAATGGTTATTTGACTTCTCACACCTCAGAAAGGCAGAAATTGGAAGCCAAATATGCTGCAAATGAACATTCTATGAGCCCGGTCATTAGAAACAGCAGCACACTGTTTAAACCCAGTGGAATTCAGATTTAACATGATTCAGACAATTTCTGCGCTAAAACAGAAGGGAGCTGTCCAAAAACTAGGGTGTTTGGAAACACTGCTAAAACCTTGTGCGGAGATCTTATTTGGTCCTTCTGACACCTAAATAAGTCATTTTGGCTGCTCTAATTCAAGTGGGCTGTTAAATAATGTAATGGTTATAATTCACTTCTCACACCTCAGAAAGGCAGAAATTAGAAGCCAAATACGCTGAAAATGAACATTCTATGAGCCCGGAAATTAAAAACAGCAGCACACTGTTTAAACCCAGTGGAATTCAAATTTAACATGATTCAGAAAATTTGTGCGCTAAAACAAAAGGGAGCTGTCCAAAAACTAGGGTTTTTGGAAACACTGCTAAAATCTTGTGGGGAGATCTTATTTGGTCCTTCTGACACCTAAATAAGTCATTTTGGCTGCTGTAATTAAAGTGGGCTGTTAAATAATGTAATGGTTAAAATTCACTTCTCACACATCAGAAAGGCAGAAATTGGAAGCCAAATACGCTGCACATGAACATTCTATGAGCCCGGTCATTAGAAACAGCAGCACACTGTTTAAACCGAGTGGAATTCAAATTTAACATGATTCAGAAAATTTGTGCGCTAAAAATAAAGGGATCTGTACAAAAACTAGGGTGTTTGGAAACACTGCTAAAATCTTGTGGGGAGATCTTATTTGGTCCTTCTGACACCTAAATAAGTCATTTTGGCTGCTCTAATTAAAGTGGGCTGTTAAATAATGTAATGGTTATAATTCACTTCTCACACCTCAGACAGGCCGAATTTTGAAGCCAAATATGCTGCAAATTAACATTCTATTAGCCCTATCATTAGAAACAGCAGCACACTGTTTAAACCCAGTGAAATTCAAATTTAACATGATTCAGAGAATTTGTTCGCTAAAACAGAAGGGAGCTGTCCAAAAACAAGGGTGTTTGGAAACATTGCTAAAACCTTGTGGGGAGACCTTATTTGGTCCTTCTGACACGTAAATAAGTCATTTTGGCTGCTCTAAATCAAGTGGGCTGTTAAATAATGTAATGGTTAAAATTCACTTCTCACACCTCAGAAAGGCCGAAATTGGAAGCCAATATGCTGCAAATGAACATTCTATGAGCCCGGTCATTAAAAACAGCAGCACACTGTTTAAACCCAGTGGAATTCAAATTTAACATCATTCAGACAATTTGTGCGTTAAAAATGAAGGGAACTGTACAAAAACTAGGGTGTTTGGAAACACTGCTAAAACCTTGTGGGGAGACATTATTTGGTGCTTCTGACACCTAAATAAGTCATTTTGGCTGCTCTAATTCAAGTGGGCTGTTAAATAATGTAATGGTTATGATTCACTTCTCACACCTCAGAAAGGCAGAAATTGGAAGCCAAATATGCTGCAAATGAAAATTCTATGAGCCCGGTCATTAAAAACAGCAGCACACTGTTTAAACCCAGTGAAATTCAAATTTAACATGATTCAGACAATTTATGCGCTAAAACAGAAGGGAGCTGTCCAAAAACTAGGGTGTTTGGAAACACTGCTAAAATCTTGTGGGGAGACCTTATTTGGTCCTTCTGACACCTAAATAAGTCATTTTGGCTGCTCTAATTCAAGTGGGCTGTTAAATAATGTAATGGTTATAATTCACTTCTCACACCTCAGAAAGGCAGAAATTGGAAGCCAAATATGCTGCAAATGAACATTCTATGAGCCCGGTCATTAGAAACAGCAGCACACTGTTTAAACCAAGTGAAATTCAAATTTAACATGATTCAGACAATTTGTTCGCAAAAAATAAAGGGAACTGTACAAAAACTAGGGTGTTTGGAAACACTGCTAAAATCTTGTGGGGAGACCTTATTTGGTCCTTCTGACACCTAAATAAGTCATTTTGGCTGCTCTAATTCAAGTGGGCTGTTAAATAATGTAATGGTTATAATTCACTTCTCACACATCAGAAAGGCAGAAATTGGAAGCCAAATACGCTGAAAATGTACATTCTATTAGCCCTGTCATTAGAAACAGCAGCACACTGTTTAAACCCAGTAAAATTCAAATTTAACATGATTCAGACAATTTGTGCGCTAAAACAGAAGGGAGCTGTCCAAAAGAAAGGGTGTTTGGAAACACTGCTAAAACCTTGTGGGGAGACCTTATTTGGTCCTTCTGACACCTAAATAAGTAATTTTGGCTGCTCTAATTCAAGTCGGCTGTTAAATAATGTAATGGTTATAATTCACTTCTCACACCTCAGAAAGGCAGAAATTGGAAGCCAAATATGTTGCAAATGAACATTCTATGAGCCCGGTCATTAGAAACAGCAGCACACTGTTTAAACCCAGTGAAATTCAAATTTAACATGATTCAGACAATTTGTGCGCTAAAAATTAAGGGAACTGTACAAAAACTAGGGTGTTTGGAAACACTGCTAACATCTTGTGAGGAGACCTTATTTGGTCCTTCTGACACCTAAATAAGTAATTTTGGCTGCTCTAATTCAAGTGGGCTGTTAAATAATGTAATGGTTATAATTCACTTCTCACACATCAGAAAGGCAGAAATTGGAAGCCAAATACGCTGAAAATGAACATTCTATTAGCCCTGTCATTAGAAACAGCAGCACACTGTTTAAACCCAGTGAAATTCAAATTTAACATGATTCAGACAATTTGTGCGCTAAAACAGAAGGGAGCTGTCCAAAAGAAAGGGTGTTTGGAAACACTGCTAAAACCTTGTGGGGAGACCTTATTTGGTCCTTCTGACACCTAAATAAGTAATTTTGGCTGCTCTAATTCAAGTCGGCTGTTAAATAATGTAATGGTTATAATTCACTTCTCACACCTCAGAAAGGCAGAAATTGGAAGCCAAATATGCTGCAAATGAACATTCTATGAGCCTGGTCATTAGAAACAGCAGCACACTGTTTAAACCCAGTGAAATTCAAATTTAACATGATTCAGACAATTTGTGCCCTAAAAATGAAGGGAACTGTACAAAAACTAGGGTGTTTGGAAACACTGCTAAAATCTTGTGGGGAGACCTTATTTGGTCCTTCTGACACCTAAATAAGTCATTTTGGCTGCTCTAATTCAAGTGGGCTGTTAAATAATGTAATGGTTATAATTCACTTCTCACACCTCAGAAAGGCAGAAATTGGAAGCCAAATATGCTGCAAATGAACATTCTATGAGCCCGGTCATTAGAAACAACAGCACACTGTTTAAACCAAGTAAAATTCAAATTTAACATGATTCAGACAATTTGTGCGCTAAAAATAAAGGGAACTGTACAAAAACTAGGGTGTTTGGAAACACTGCTAAAATCTTGTGGGGAGACCTTATTTGGTCCTTCTGACACCTAAATAAGTCATTTTGGCTGCTCTAATTCAAGTGGGCTGTTAAATAATGTAATGGTTATAATTCACTTCTCACACCTCAGAAAGGCAGAAATTGGAAGCCAAATATGCTGCAAATGAACATTCTATGAGCCCGGTCATTAGAAACAGCAGCACACTGTTTAAACCAAGTGAAATTCAAATTTAACATGATTCAGACAATTTGTGCGCTAAAAATAAAGGGAACTGTACAAAAACTAGGGTGTTTGGAAACACTGCTAAAACCTTGTGGGGAGACCTTATTTGGTCCTTCTGACACCTAAATAAGTCATTTTGGCTGCCCTAATTCAAGTGGGCTGTTAAATAATGTAATGGTCATGATTCACTTCTCACACCTCAGAAAGGCAGAAATTGGAAGCCAAATATGCTGCAAATGAACATTCTATGAGCCCGGTCATTAAAAACAGCAGCACACTGTTTAAACCCAGTGGAATTCACATTTAACATGATTCAGACAATTTGTGCGCTAAAAATAAAGGGAACTGTACAAAAACTAGGGTGTTTGGAAACACTGCTAAAACCTTGTGGGGAGACCTTATTTGGTCCTTCTGACACCTAAATAAGTCATTTTGGCTGCTCTAATTCAAGTGGGCTGTTAAATAATGTAATGGTTATGATTCACTTCTCACACCTCAGAAAGGCAGAAATTGGAAGCCAAATATGCTGCAAATGAAAATTCTATGAGCCCGGTCATTAAAAACAGCAGCACACTGTTTAAACCCAGTGAAATTCAAATTTAACATGATTCAGACAATTTATGCGCTAAAACAGAAGGGAGCTGTCCAAAAACTAGGGTGTTTGGAAACACTGCTAAAATCTTGTGGGGAGACCTTATTTGGTCCTTCTGACACCTAAATAAGTCATTTTGGCTGCTCTAATTCAAGTGGGCTGTTAAATAATGTAATGGTTATAATTCACTTCTCACACCTCAGAAAGGCAGAAATTGGAAGCCAAATATGCTGCAAATGAACATTCTATGAGCCCGGTCATTAGAAACAGCAGCACACTGTTTAAACCAAGTGAAATTCAAATTTAACATGATTCAGACAATTTGTGCGCTAAAAATAAAGGGAACTGTACAAAAACTAGGGTGTTTGGAAACACTGCTAAAATCTTGTGGGGAGACCTTATTTGGTCCTTCTGACACCTAAATAAGTCATTTTGGCTGCTCTAATTCAAGTGGGCTGTTAAATAATGTAATGGTTATTATTCACTTCTCACACCTCAGAAAGGCAGAAATTGGAAGCCAAATATGCTGCAAATGAAAATTCTATGAGCCCGGTCATTAAAAACAGCAGCACACTGTTTAAACCCAGTGAAATTAAAATTTAACATGATTCAGACAATTTATGCGCTAAAACAGAAGGGAGCTGTCCAAAAACTAGGGTGTTTGGAAACACTGCTAAAATCTTGTGGGGAGACCTTATTTGGTCCTTCTGACACCTAAATAAGTCATTTTTTTCTGCTCTAATTCAAGTGGGCTGTTAAATAATGTAATGGTTATAATTCACTTCTCACACCTCAGAAAGGCAGAAATTGGAAGCCAAATATGCTGCAAATGAACATTCTATGAGCCCGGTCATTAAAAACAGCAGCACACTGTTTAAACCCAGTGGAATTCACATTTAACATGATTCAGACAATTTGTGCGCTAAAAATGAAGGGAACTGTACAAAAACTAGGGTGTTTGGAAACACTGCTAAAATCTTGTGGGGAGACCTTATTTGGTCCTTCTGACACCTAAATAAGTCATTTTGGCTGCTCTAATTCAAGTGGGCTGTTAAATAATGTAATGGTTATAATTCACTTCTCACACCTCAGAAAGGCAGAAATTGGAAGCCAAATATGCTGCGAATGAACATTCTATGAGCCCGGTCATTAAAAACAGCAGCACACTTTTTAAACCCAGTGGAATTCAGATTTAACATGATTCAGACAATTTGTGCGCTAAAACAGAAAGGGAGCTGTCCAAAAACAAGGGTGTTTGGAAACATTGCTAAAATCTTGTGGGGAGACCTTATTTGGTCCTTCTGACACCAAAATAAGTCATTTTGACTGCTCTAATTCAAGTGGGCTGTTAAATAATGTAATGGTTATATTTCACTTCTCACACCTCAGAAAGGCAGAAATTGGAAGCCAAATATGCTGCAAATGAACATTCTATAAGCCCGGTCATTAAAAACAGCAGCACACTGTTTAAACCCAGTGGAATTCACATTTAACATGATTCAGACAATTTATGCGCTAAAACAGAAGGTAGCTGTCCAAAAACATGGGTGTTTGGAAACATTGTTAAAACCTTGTGGGGAGACCTTATTTGGTCCTTCTGACACCTAAATAAGTCATTTTGGCTGCTCTAATTCAACTGGGCTGTTAAATAATGTAATGGTTATAATTCACTTCTTACACCTCAGAAAGGCAGGAATTGGAAGCCAAATATGCTGCAAATGAACATTCTATGAGCCCGGTCATTAGAATCAGCAGCACACTGTTTAAACCCAGTAAAATTCAAATTTAACATGATTCAGAGAATTTGTTCGCTAAAACAGAAGGGAGCTGTTCAAAAACAAGGGTGTTTGGAAATATTGCTATAACCTTGTGGGGAGACCTTATTTGGTCCTTCTGACACCTAAATAAGTCATTTTGGCATCTCTAATTCAAGTGGGCTGTTAAATAATGTAATGGTTCTAATTTACTTCTCACACCTCAGAAAGGCCGAAATTGGAAGCCAAATATGCTGCAAATGAACATTCTATGAGCCCGGATATTAAAAACAGCAGCACACTGTTTAAACCCAGTGAAATTCAAATTTAACATGATTCAGAGAATTTGTGTGCTTAAAACAGAAGGGAGCTGTCCAAAAACAAGGGTGTTTGGAAACATTGCTAAAACCTTGTTGGGAGACCTTATTTGGTCCTTCTGACACCTAAATAAGTCATTTTGGCTGCTCTAATTCAAGTGGGCTGTTAAATAATGTAATGGTTATAATTCACTTCTCACACCTCAGATAGGCCGAATTTTGAAGCCAGATATGCTGCAAATTAACATTCTATTAGCCCTATCATTAGAAACAGCAGCACACTGTTTAAACCCAGTGAAATTAAAATTTAACATGATTCAGACAATTTGTGCGCTAAAACAGAAGGGAGCTGTCCAAAAACTAGGGTGTATGGAAACACCGCTAAAACCTTGTGGGGAGACCTAATTTGGTCCTTCTGACACCTAAATAAGTCATTTTTTTCTGCTCTAATGCAATGGGCTGTAAAAAATGTAATGGTTATTTGACTTCTCACACCTCAGAAAGGCAGAAATTGGAAGCCAAATATGCTGCAAATGAACATTCTATGAGCCCGGTCATTAGAAACAGCAGCACACTGTTTAAACCCAGTGGAATTCAGATTTAACATGATTCAGACAATTTCTGCGCTAAAACAGAAGGGAGCTGTCCAAAAACTAGGGTGTTTGGAAACACTGCTAAAACCTTGTGCGGAGATCTTATTTGGTCCTTCTGACACCTAAATAAGTCATTTTGGCTGCTCTAATTCAAGTGGGCTGTTAAATAATGTAATGGTTATAATTCACTTCTCACACCTCAGAAAGGCAGAAATTAGAAGCCAAATACGCTGAAAATGAACATTCTATGAGCCCGGAAATTAAAAACAGCAGCACACTGTTTAAACCCAGTGGAATTCAAATTTAACATGATTCAGAAAATTTGTGCGCTAAAACAAAAGGGAGCTGTCCAAAAACTAGGGTTTTTGGAAACACTGCTAAAATCTTGTGGGGAGATCTTATTTGGTCCTTCTGACACCTAAATAAGTCATTTTGGCTGCTGTAATTAAAGTGGGCTGTTAAATAATGTAATGGTTAAAATTCACTTCTCACACATCAGAAAGGCAGAAATTGGAAGCCAAATACGCTGCACATGAACATTCTATGAGCCCGGTCATTAGAAACAGCAGCACACTGTTTAAACCGAGTGGAATTCAAATTTAACATGATTCAGAAAATTTGTGCGCTAAAACAGAAGGGAGCTGTCCAAAAACTAGGGTGTTTGGAAACACTGCTAAAATCTTGTGGGGAGATCTTATTTGGTCCTTCTGACACCTAAATAAGTCATTTTGGCTGCTCTAATTAAAGTGGGCTGTTAAATAATGTAATGGTTATAATTCACTTCTCACACCTCAGACAGGCCGAATTTTGAAGCCAAATATGCTGCAAATTAACATTCTATTAGCCCTATCATTAGAAACAGCAGCACACTGTTTAAACCCAGTGAAATTCAAATTTAACATGATTCAGAGAATTTGTTCGCTAAAACAGAAGGGAGCTGTCCAAAAACAAGGGTGTTTGGAAACATTGCTAAAACCTTGTGGGGAGACCTTATTTGGTCCTTCTGACACGTAAATAAGTCATTTTGGCTGCTCTAAATCAAGTGGGCTGTTAAATAATGTAATGGTTAAAATTCACTTCTCACACCTCAGAAAGGCCGAAATTGGAAGCCAATATGCTGCAAATGAACATTCTATGAGCCCGGTCATTAAAAACAGCAGCACACTGTTTAAACCCAGTGGAATTCAAATTTAACATCATTCAGACAATTTGTGCGTTAAAAATGAAGGGAACTGTACAAAAACTAGGGTGTTTGGAAACACTGCTAAAACCTTGTGGGGAGACATTATTTGGTGCTTCTGACACCTAAATAAGTCATTTTGGCTGCTCTAATTCAAGTGGGCTGTTAAATAATGTAATGGTTATAATTCACTTCTCACACCTCAGAAAGGCCGAAATTGGAAGCCAAATATGCTGCAAATGAACATTCTATGAGCCCGGACATTAAAAACAGCAGCACACTGTTTAAACCCAGTGGAATTCAAATTTAACATGATTCAGAAAATTTGTGCGCTAAAACAGAAGGGAGCTGTTCAAAAACTAGGGTTTTTGGAAACACTGCTAAAATCTTGTGGGGAGATCTTATTTGGTCCTTCTGACACCTAAATAAGTCATTTTGGCTGTTCCAATTAAAGTGGGCTGTTAAATAATGTAATGGTTATAATTCACTTCTCACACCTCAGAAAGGCCGAATTTTGAAGCCAAATATGCTGCAAACGAACATTCTATTAGCCCTATCATTAGAAACAGCAGCACACTGTTTAAACCCAGTGAAATTCTAATTTAACATGATTCAGAGAATTTGTTCGCTAAAACAGAAGGGAGCTGTCCAACAACAAGGGTGTTTGGAAACATTGCTAAAACCTTGTGGGGAGACCTTATTTGGTCCTTCTGACACCTAAATAAGTCATTTTGGCTGCTCTAATTCAAGTGGGCTGTTAAATAATGTAATGGTTATAATTCACTTCTCACACCTCAGACAGGCCGAATTTTGAAGCCAAATATGCTGCAAATTAACATTCTATTAGCCCTATCATTAGAAACAGCAGCACACTGTTTAAACCCAGTGAAATTCAAATTTAACATGATTCAGAGAATTTGTTCGCTAAAACAGAAGGGAGCTGTCCAAAAACAAGGGTGTTTGGAAACATTGCTAAAACCTTGTGGGGAGACATTATTTGGTGCTTCTGACACCTAAATAAGTCATTTTGGCTGCTCTAATTCAAGTGGGCTGTTAAATAATGTAATGGTTATAATTCACTTCTCACACCTCAGAAAGGCCGAATTTTGAAGCCAAATATGCTGCAAATGAACACTCTATTAGCCCTATCATTAGAAACAGCAGCACACTGTTTAAACCCAGTGGAATTCAAATTTAACATGATTCAGAAAATTTGTGTGCTAAAACAGAAGAGAGCAGTCCAAAAACAAGGGTGTGTGGAAACAATGCTTAAACCTTGTGGGGAGACCTTATTTAGTCCTTCTGTCACCTAAATAAGTCATTTTGGCATCTCTAATGCATGTGGGCTGTCAAAAAATGTAAAGGTTATAATTCACTTCTCACACCTCAGAAAGGCCGAAATTGGAAGCCAAATATGCTGCAAATGAACATTCTATGAGCCCGGACATTAAAAACAGCAGCACACTGTTTAAACCCAGTGGAATTCAAATTTAACATGATTCAGAAAATTTGTGTGCTAAAACAGAAGGGAGCTGTCCAAAAACTAGGGTTTTTGGAAACACTGCTAAAATCTTGTGGGGAGATCTTATTTGGTCCTTCTGACACCTAAATAAGTCATTTTGGCTGCTCTAATTCAAGTGGGCTGTTAAATAATGTAATGGTTATAATTCACTTCTCACACCTCAGAAAGGCCGCATTTTGAAGCCAAATATGCTGCAAATGAACACTCTATTAGCCGTATCATTAGAAACAGCAGCACACTGTTTAAACCCAGTGAAATTCAAATTTAACATGATTCAGAGAATTTGTTCACTAAAACAGAAGGGAGCTGTCCAACAACAAGGGTGTTTGGAAACATTGCTAAAACCTTATGGGGAGACATTATTTGGTGCTTCTGACACCTAAATAAGTCATTTTGGCTGCTCTAATTCAAGTGGGCTGTTAAATAATGTAATGGTTATAATTCACTTCTCACACCTCAGAAAGGCCGAAATTGGAAGCCAAATATGCTGCAAATGAACATTCTATGAGCCCGGAAATTAAAAACAGCAGCACACTGTTTAAACCCAGTGGAATTCAAATTTAACATGATTCAGAAAATTTGTGCGCTAAAACAGAAGGGAGCTGTCCAAAAACTAGGGTTTTTGGAAACACTGCTAAAATCTTGTGGGGAGATCTTATTTGGTCCTTCTGACACCTAAATAAGTCATTTTGGCTGCTCTAATTAAAGTGGGCTGTTAATTCAATTCAATTCAATTCAATTCAATTTTATTTATATAGCGCCAAATCATGAAACATGTCATCTCAAGGCACTTTACAAAATCAAGTTCAATCATATTATACAGATTGGGTCAGATTATACAGATTGGTCAAAATGTCCTATATAAGGAAACCAGTTGATTGCATCAAAGTCTTGACAAGCAGCATTCACTCCTGGGGAACCGTAGAGCCACAGGGAGAGTCGTCTGCATTGTACATGGTTTTGCTGCAATCCCTCATACTGAGCAAGCATGAAGCGACAGTGGGAAGAAAAACCACCCATTAACGGGAAAAAAAAACCTCCGGCAGAACCGGGCTCAGTATGAACGGTCATCTGCCTCGACCGACTGGGGTTACAGAAGACAGAGCAGAGACACAACAAGAGAGACAAAAAAGCACAGAAGCACACATTGATCTAGTAATCTGTTCTACATTAGATGGTAGTAACGGGTGAGCCGTCTTCTCTGGATGATGTCAAAGTTAACAGAACGCCAGACCAGGTGTACCTACTATGAAGAAAAAGAGAGAGAGCAAAAAGTTAAAAGCTGAAATGACGACAGTCATTTCAATGTAATACAATACAAAACTGGAGAACCGTAGAATGAAGAACAGTAGAAATCAGTAGAGTGAGAAAATTAGACCCTGATGTCCTCCAGTAGCCTAAGCCTATAGCAGCATAACTATAGAGGTAGCTCAGGGTAACATGAGCCACTCTAACTATAAGCTTTGTCAAAAAGGAATGTTTTAAGATTAGTCTTAAAAATAGATAGGGTGTCTGCCTCACGGACCAAAACTGGGAGTTGGTTCCACAGGAGAGGAGCCTGATAGCTAAAGGATCTGCCTCCCATTCTACTTTTAGAGACTCTAGGAACCACCAGCAGACCTGCAGTCTGAGAGCGAAGTGCTCTGTTAGGAACATACGGAGTAATCAGAGCTCTGATATATGATGGAGCTTGATTATTAAGGGCTTTATACGTTAGAAGAAGAATTTTAAATTCTATTCTTGATTTAACAGGAAGCCAATGAAGGGAAGCTAAAATTGGAGAAATATGATCCCTCTTGTTGATTTTCATCAGAACTCTTGCCGCAGCATTTTGGATCAGCTGAAGACTTCGAACTGTATTTTGTGGACTTCCTGATAACAAAGAATTACAATAGTCCAGCCTTGAAGTAACAAATGCATGCACTAGTTTTTCAGCATCACCCCTGGACAGAATGTTTCTAATTTTGCCGATATTCCGGAGGTGAAAAAAGGAAACTCTGGAAACCTGTTTAATATGGGATTTAAATGACATGTCTTGGTCAAAAATAACACCAAGATTTTTTACTTTATTACCAGAGGCCAAGTTAATGCCATCCAGATTCAGTGATTGATTAAGAAGTTTATTTTTTGAGGACTCTGGCCCAAAGATTACAACTTCTGTCTTGTCAGAATTTAAATGCAGGAAATTTAAAGTCATCCAGCTTTTGATGTCATCAAGACATGACTGCAGTCGAAGTAACTGATTGGATTCATCAGGATTTATGGATAAATATAGCTGAGTGTCATCAGCATAACAGTGGAAATTAATCCCATGCTGTCTGATAATTTTGCCAACCGGAAGCATATATATAGTAAATAGAATTGGTCCAAGGACTGAACCCTGTGGTACTCCACAGGTGACCCTAGAGTTTGAAGAAGATTTATTATTAACATGAACAAACTGGAATCTGTCCGACAGATAAGATTTAAACCAGCCTAATGCTTTCCCCTTAATCCCTACAGTATGCTCAAGTCTTTGTAGGAGAATAATGTGATCAACTGTGTCAAATGCAGCACTGAGATCTAACAGGACAAGTACAGACACAAGTCCATTATCTGAGGCCATGAGAATATCATTGGTGACCTTCACCAGAGCTGTTTCAGTGCTATGATGAGCTCTAAAGCCTGACTGAAACTCCTCAAGTAGGTCATTACTTTGTAAATGTTCACAAAGTTGATTAGCAACTACTTTCTCAAGAATTTTAGATAAGAAAAGAAGATTAGATATAGGTCTGTAGTTTACTAGCTCATCTTGATCAAGAGAAGGTTTCTTAAGTAAAGGTTTAATAACAGCTACTTTAAAAGCCTTTGGTACATATCCATTTACTAAGGATAGATTAATCATGTCTAAAATAGGACCACTGATCAGAGGGAATACCTCCTTAAACAACTTGGTTGGGATTGGGTCTAACATACAGGTAGAAGGTTTAGATGAAGCTAAAATTTTAGATAGCTCAGAAAGCTCTACTGCTTTTAAACAGTTCAGACACTGCGCAGGTTCTAAGGATTCCTCCAATGCTGCCTCACTTACTGAGGACGAGGTAATCATGTTTGGGAGGATGCCAATTATTTTATTTTTAATGGAATCAATTTTATTTATGAAGAATCCCATAAAATCATTACTGCTAAGAGCTAAGGGGATGGCTGGATCAACAGAGCTGTGGCTCTGGGTAAGTTTGGCAACTGTATTGAAGAGAAATCTAGGATTATTCTTATTCTCCTCAATTAATGATGAAAAATATGCTGCTCTAACTCTGCGAATGGTCTTGTTATACAACAATAGACTGTCCCTCCAGATTAGGTAGGATTCCTCTTGGTGTGTAGAGCGCCATTTTCTCTCCAATTTCCTAACATTGTGCTTCAAGGAATGCAGCTCTGAATTAAACCAAGGAGCCAGCTTCCTGTGAATAATCACCTTATTTTTCAAGGGAGCTACATTGTCTAATGCAGAACGCAATGACAAAGTCATACCGTTTACAAAGACATCTATTTGTGAATTGGAAGAAACAACATTGCTGCCATCTACAGGGCATTTCTGCAATACGGAGGATATTAAAAAGGGGACAGACTCTTTAAGTTTTGATACAGCATTATCCGATAAAGATCTACTATAATGGAACCCTCTTTTGGGGGTGGAGAACTCCGTTAGATTAAACTCAAATGTTATTAAAAAATGATCAGATAGGACAGGGTTGTGAGGAAATACTGTTAATTCTTCACAATCAATGCCATATGTCAGCACAAGGTCTAAAGTATGGAGCCAAGAGTGCGTCGGTTTATGCACATTTTGAGCAAAACCAATTGAATCTAGGATAGTTTTAAAGGCTACACTAAGGTTATCACATTCTGTGTCAACATGGATGTTAAAATCACCCACTATAATAACCTTATCAGTATTTAACACCAAATCAGATAAGAAGTCTGACAGCTGATCCAAAAACTGAGTGCAAGGGCCTGGTGGACGATACAAAACAATAAACAGAAGAGGTTTTATTGCTTTGCAGTTTGGATGAGGGAAACTGAGGGTTAAATGTTCAAAAGAACTGTAGTTATTAATTGGCCTGGGACTAATTAATAAATCAGACTGAAAGATGGCTGCCACTCCTCCTCCTCTTCCCACAGATCTGGGAATGTGGAAATTTGAATAATTGGAGGGAGTTGACTCATTTATACTAACGTAGTCCTCTTGTAGCCAGGTTTCTGTGAGACAAAACAAATCAATCTGTTTATCAGAAATCAATTCGTTAACTAACAAAGTCTTTGGAGGGAGAGACCTTATATTTAATAGACCACATTTAATTGTTTTATTTTTAGGTTCAAGGTGAACCGTATTGATTTTTATTAGGTTTTTATGATTTGTTCCTTTTAGATAAGTTTTTGATCTGTTAAGTTTTGGCCGTGGGAAAGACACCGTCTCAATAGGATAATGGGTGGGTAACAGTACAGAAGCTGCAGAGAGGTGTGTTAAACTACGGCTCTGCTTCCTGGTCTGGACCCTGGGTTGTCAGCATTTAGGAGAACTAATAAAACCGGCCAGATTTCTAGAAAGAAGAGCTGCACCATCCAAAGTGGGATGGATGCCGTCTCTCCGGATCAGACCAGGTTTTCCCCAGAAAGTTCGCCAGTTATCAATGTAGCCCACGTCGTTTTCAGGACACCACCTAGACAACCAGCGGTTGAATGATGACATGCGGCTAAACATGTCATCACTGGTCAGATCAGGCAGGGGACCAGAGAAAATTACGGAGTCCGACATTGTTTTAGCAAACTCACACACCGAAGCAACACCAACTTTAGTGACCTCCGATCGGCGTGACCGGGTGTCATTACCGCCAGCGTGAATAAAAATCTTACTGTATTTACGCTTATCCTTAGCCAGCAGTTTTAGGTAAGATTCTATGTCGCCCGTTCTGGCCCCTGGCAGGCATTTAACTATGGTCCCTGGTGTCTCTAGTGCCACGTTTCTGACTATTGAGCTCCCAATCACCAGAGTCGGCTTCTCAGCGGGTGTGTCGCTGAGTGGGGAAAATTTGTTAGAAACGCAGACGGGTTGGTGGTGAACTGGGGGCTGAGATCTAGAGCTATGCTTCCTACGAACTGTCACCCAGCCGGCCTGCTTACCCGGCTGCTCGGGTGCTTCTGGAGGACCACTAAGTGAAGTAACGCTAGGTCTATGTGGCTCCGCGCTAGCAAAGGGGCGGCTATCAGCTGGTCTTTCCATAGCACGGAGCCGGGTCTCTAATTCTGACACCCTCGCCTCCAAAGCTACAAAAACACTACATTTATTACAAGTACTATTATCACTAAAGGAGGCAGAGGAATAGCTAAACATCTGACACAGAGAGCAGGAGATAAGGGGAGACTTAGTAAGAGACGGAGAAGCTGAAGTAACAGTAGGAGAGGAAGCCATTGTGGAGCTAAAGCTAGGCTAGGCTAAAGCTAGGCTAGCGCCCTTCTACCACGCCAAGAGAGCAAACCGTGAAACACGAGGAGTTCCCAAGCGTGATGTGCAGCAACAGAAAATGTTTTAAAAGTGCTTATGTGTTAGAAACAGATGTTACAGCAAAGAGATTAAAGATAAAAGCGAGAGAATCTGGAGCAACAAACCGTTGCTCACGCAGTGAAAACAGGAAGTGATGCAATACGCCTTACCGCAAACAGGAAGTGACACACTGTTAACTGTTAAATAATGTAATGGTTATAATTCACTTCTCACACCTCAGAAAGGCCGAATTTTGAAGCCAAATATGCTGCAAACGAACATTCTATTAGCCCTATCATTAGAAACAGCAGCACACTGTTTAAACCCAGTGAAATTCTAATTTAACATGATTCAGAGAATTTGTTCGCTAAAACAGAAGGGAGCTGTCCAACAACAAGGGTGTTTGGAAACATTGCTAAAACCTTGTGGGGAGACCTTATTTGGTCCTTCTGACACCTAAATAAGTCATTTTGGCTGCTCTAATTCAAGTGGGCTGTTAAATAATGTAATGGTTATAATTCACTTCTCACACCTCAGAAAGGCCGCATTTTGAAGCCAAATATGCTGCAAATGAACACTCTATTAGCCGTATCATTAGAAACAGCAGCACACTGTTTAAACCCAGTGAAATTCTAATTTAACATGATTCAGAGAATTTGTTCGCTAAAACAGAAGGGAGCTGTCCAACAACAAGGGTGTTTGGAAACATTGCTAAAACCTTGTGGGGAGACCTTATTTGGTCCTTCTGACACCTAAATAAGTCATTTTGGCTGCTCTAATTCAAGTGGGCTGTTAAATGATGTAATGGTTATAATTCACTTCTCACACCTCAAAAAGGCCGAAATTGGAAGCCAATATGCTGCAAATGAACATTCTTGAGCCCGGTCATTAAAAACAGCAGCATACTGTTTAAACCCAGTGGAATTCAAATTTAACATGATTCAGACAATTTGTGCGTTAAAAATTAAGGGAACTGTACAAAAACTAGGGTGTTTGGAAACACTGCTAAAATCTTGTGGGGAGATCTTATTTGGTCCTTCGGACACCTAAATAAGTCATTTTGGCTGCTCTAATTAAAGTGGGCTGTTAAATAATGTAATGGTTATAATTCACTTCTCACACCTCAGACAGGCCGAATTTTGAAGCCAAATATGCTGCAAATTAACATTCTATTAGCCCTATCATTAGAAACAGCAGCACACTGTTTAAACCCAGTGAAATTCAAATTTAACATGATTCAGACAATTTGTTCGCTAAAAATGAAGGGAACTAATAAAAATTAGGGTGTTTGGAAACACTGCTAAAATCTTGTGGGGAGATCTTATTTGGTCCTTCTGACACCTAAATAAGTAATTTTGGCTGCTCTAATTCAAGTGGGCTGTTAAATAATGTAATGGTTATAATTCACGTCTCACACCTCAGAAAGGCAGAAATTAGAACCCAAATACGCTGAAAATTAACATTCTATGAGCCCGGTCATTAGAAACAGCAGCAGACTGTTTAAACCCAGTGAAATTCAAATTTAACATGATTAAGACAATTTGTGCGCTAAAAACGAAGGGAACTGTACAAAAACTAGGGTGTTTGGAAACATTGCTAAAACCTTGTGGGGAGACCTTGTTTGGTCCTTCTGACACCTAAATAAGTCATTTTGGCTGCTCTAATTTAAGTGGGCTGTTAAATAATGTAATGGTCATGATTCACTTCTCACACCTCAGAAAGGCAGAAATTGGAAGCCAAATATGCTGCAAATGAACATTCTATGAGCCCGGTCATTAGAAACAGCAGCACACTGTTTAAACCTAGTGAAATTCAAATAAACATGATTAAGACTATTTGTGCGCTGAAACAGAAGGGAACTGTAAAGAAACTAGGGTGTTTGGAAACATTGCTAAAACCTTGTGGGGAGACCTTATTTGGTCCTCCTGACACCTAAATAAGTCATTTGGCTGCTCTAATTCAAGTGGGCTGTTAAATAATGTAATGGTTATAATTCACTTCTCACACCTCAGAAAGGCAGAAATTGGAAGCCAAATATGCTGCAAATGAACATTCTATGAGCCCGGAAATTAAAAACAGCAGCACACTGTTTAAACCCAGTGGAATTCAAATTTAACATGATTCAGAAAATTTGTGCGCTAAAACAGAAGGGAGCTGTCCAAAAACTAGGGTGTTTGGAAACACTGCTAAAATCTTGTGGGGAGACCTTATTTGGTCCTTCTGACACCTAAATAAGTCATTTTGGCTGCTCTAATTCAAGTGGGCTTTTAAATAATGTAATGTTTATAATTCACTTCTCACACCTCAGAAAGGCAGAAATTGGAAGCCAAATATGCTGCAAATGAACATTCTATGAGCCCGGTCATTAGAAACAGCAGCACACTGTTTAAACCCAGTGAAATTCAAAATTAACATGATTCAGACAATTTGTGCGCTAAAACAGATGGGAGCTGTCCAAAAACAAGGGTGTTTGGAAACACTGCTAAAATCTTGTGGGGAAACCTTATTTGGTCCTTGTGACACCTAAATAAATCATTTTGGCTGCTCTAATTTAAGTGGGCTGTTAAATAATGTAATGGTCATGATTCACTTCTCACACCTCAGAAAGGCAGAAATTGGAAGCCAAATATGCTGCAAATGAACATTCTATGAGCCCGGTCATTAGAAAGAGCAGCACACTGTTTAAACCCAGTGAAATTCAAATTTAACATGATTCAGACAATTTGTGCGCTATAAGAGAAGGGAGCTGTCCAAAAACAAGGGTGTTTGGAAACACTGCTAAAATCTTGTGGGGAGACCTTATTTGGTCCTTCTGACACCTAAATAAGTCATTTTGGCTTCTCTAATTCATGTGGGCTGTGAAATAATGTAATGGTTATGATTCACTTCTCACACCTCAGAAAGGCAGAAATTGGAAGCCAAATACGCTGAAAATGAACATTCTATTAGCCCTGTCATTAGAAACCACAGCACACTGTTTAAACCCAGTGAAATTCAAATTTAACATGATTAAGACAATTTGTGCGCTAAAACAGAAGGGAACTGTAAAGAAACTAGGGTGTTTGGAAACACTGCTAAAACCTTGTAGGGAGAGCTTATTTGGTCCTTCTGACACCTAAATAAGTCATTTTGGCTGCCCTAATTCAAGTGGGCTGTTAAAAAATGTAATGGTTATAATTCACTTCTCACACAAGGCAGAAATTGGAAGCCAAATATGCTGAACATGAACATTCTATGAGCCCGGTCATTAGAAACAGCAGCACAATCTTTAAACCCAGTGAAATTCAAATTTAACATGATTCAGACAATCTGTGCGCTAAAAATGAAGGGAACTGTACAAAAACTAGGGTGTTTGGAAACACTGCTAAAATTTTGTGGGGAGACCTTATTTGGTCCTTCTGACACCTAAATAAGTAATTTTGGCTGCTCTAATTCAAGTGGGCTGTTAAATAATGTAATGGTTATAATTCACTTCTCACACATCAGAAAGGCAGAAATTGGAAGCCAAATACGCTGAAAATGAACATTCTATTAGCCCTGTCATTAGAAACAGCAGCACACTGTTTAAACCCAGTGAAATTCAAAATTAACATGATTCAGACAATTTGTGCGCTAAAACAGAAGGGAGCTGTCCAAAAACAAGGGTGTTTGGAAACACTGCTAAAATCTTGTGGGGAGACCTTATTTGGTCCTTCTGACACCTAAATAAGTCATTTTGGCTGCTGTAATTCAAGTGGGCTGTTAAATAATGTAATGGTTATAATTCACTTCTCACACATCAGAAAGGCAGAAATTGGAAGCCAAATACGCTGAAAATGAACATTCTATTAGCCCTGTCATTAGAAACAGCAGCACACTGTTTAAACCCAGTGATATTCAAATTTATGGTCATGATTTTGGCACTGTTGTCTTGTCTCTTTCATGTCCCACACCTGTTTAGCTCCACCCATTCCTCATTACTACAGATCTGTTCCACCTGTCCTTTCTAGTATTTAACCAGCTCCAAGACAAGACAGCAGTGTCAGTTTATTTCGACCCTTGTGTGAGACTTATTCCAGCGTTGTTATTCTGATTCCTGATCCTGACCTGTTTGCCTTTCGACCTCTGAGCCTGCTTGTTCCCGTTTGATTCTGTTTGCCCGATCTGACCTCTGCCTGACCTGACTACCCGCTGGATCTCTGCCCTGTGTATCGAACCTGGAACCGTGACCCGACTCCGTCCTGGATTATCCTACGGTACCTCACTGGCTCTCTGATCTCCTGGCTCCGACCTTCGACCACGTCCCCGACTTCGGCTTCGCTCTTCGGCTCATCCTGCTCACGTTTGCTCTCACGGTTCTGATCTCCTGCCTGTCCTCCGACCTCCGAAACACCTGCCGCTGGGACCTTATGAGCGGCAACTGCCGCAGCGAGTTGACGACCCGCCTGCTGGGATCCACTGGATCTGAACTGAACATTAAGACCAGGTTAGTGACCGACACGTTTGTGTGCAAACACCTTCAGATAAGCGTGGTCACTAACCTGCCGTCTCCTTCTGCAGAGGATCCCGCTGTAGACGCTGACGCCTCCCACTCCGCATCTGATATTAATAAACTGTTAAACTTGAACGGTTTGTCTGCCTTGAATTCTGGGTCCACCTGTTCTGAGCCTAACATTTAACATGATTCAGAGAATTTGTGCGCTAAAACAGAAGGGAGCTGTCCAAAAACAAGGGTGTGTGGAAACAATGCTTAAACTTTGTGGGGAGACCAAATTTAGTCCTTCTGACACCTAAATAGGTCATTTTGGCTGATCTAATGCATGTGGGCTGTCAAAAAATGTAATGGTTACAATTCACTTCTCACACCTCAGAAAGGCAGAAATTGGAAGCCAAATATGCTGCAAATGAACATTCTATGAGCCCGGTCATTAGAAACAGCAGCACACTGTTTAAACCCAGTGAAATTCAAATTTAACATGATTCAGACAATTTGTGCGCTAAAACAGAAGGGAGCTGTCCAAAAACTAGGGTGTGTGGAATCAATGCTTAAACCTTGTGGGGAGACCTAATTTAGTCCTTCTGACACCTAAATAAGTCATTTTGGCTGCTCTAATGCATGTGGGCTGTCAAAATATGTAATGGTTATAGTTCACTTCTCACACCTCAGAAAGGCAGAAATTGGAAGCCAAATATGCTGCAAATGAACATTCTATGAGCCCAGTCATTAGAAACAGCAGCACACTGCTAATGACCGGGATCCCAGTGAAATTCAAATTTAACATGATTCAGACAATTTGTGCTTTAAAACAGAAGGGAGCAGTCCAAAAACTAGGGTGTGTTATAACTCAGGGTCCGCATTCCATTAGAAGCCGGTCTGGGTCACTGCTTCATTAGAACCAAGTCTGGGTCAGGGTTCCATTGGAACCCACTATGGGTCAGCACTGCATTAGAACCAAGTGTGGGTAAACACTCCGCTATAACCAACTCTGTGTCAGCACTCCATCAGAACCCAGTCCAAGTCAGGGCTCCATTAGAACCCAGTTTGGGTTAGCTTCCCATTAGAACCCACTTTGGGTAAAGCTCCCTATAGAACAGACTCGTGTTCAGCACTCCTTTAGAACCTTTCTGAGTCCTAAAAGTGGGTTCTAATGGGAAGCTGACCCACACTGGGTTCTAATGGAGCACTGACCAAGACTGGGTTCTAATGGAATGCAAACCCAGACTCATTTCTAATCGGAGGCTGATACAGAGTGGGTTTTAAAGGAGCGCAGACCCAGACTGGGTACTAATGCAGCACTGACTAAGACTGGGTTCTAATGAAGTGATGAACCACAGTCGATTCACTTCGAACATTAAAAATCAAAGCAAAAGGTGGCTACTTTGAAGAACCTAGAATATAAGACATATTTTCCGTTGTTTCAGAGTTTTTAGTTAAGTATATAATTCCACATGTGTTAATTCATAGTTTTTTTATTGATTTATGTAACTCTCATCATATCTTTTTTGGATGCACCTGCATAACCATAACCATACCATGTGAGAAAAGCTCACATGCTTACAGATTTACAATTCTGTTTCCACATCCAAGCACACAGAGAGGAGTTGAGATAGATAGAAACTGGACCGTACCACTCACTTTCTCACTTTCTATGTTAATCCAGAATGTATAGAAGTTTAGTGTGCCCTTTTCCTCTCACTCTGTTTCCTGACTCCGTTGGGGGACAGAGACCTTCAAACGCTAATGCCTTTGAATTAAATGACTTACAAACACAAAGATGCATCTTTTGTTTTCATGAGTTGTGTGCTCACTTAATTGATAATTATTAATATCCACTACAATTTGGCGTTGTCAGCAGGATCCCGCGCGCCAGGAGGACTGCGTGGCGAGGGATAAGATAAGATAAGATAAGATAAGATAGTCTTTATTGATCTCACAATGGAGAAATTCACTCGTCACATCGGCTCATACAAGAAGGTGCAGAGTAGGGAAGGTGCATTCAGTTATATACAGTGAATCTTCATATCTACAATGGATCAAAAGAATACCAAAAACAAAAAATACAAAAAAGGAAATAGGAATGTAAATGTCTCATTTACATTCTTAGTGGTCTATATATATATATATATATATAAACATATCTATATACTTAAATATATACATATATCTATGCGCCTACTTACATACGCACCTACGCGTATGTACGTGCATATACATTGTATACATTTGTACATACATACATACATGTGTACTGACTTATGTTCAAGTGTTGATAGCAGCAGAAGTCACTACATCAGGATTATTGCACGGGTTGTAGGACAGTGTGTTAAATAGATTATTGCACCTTGGTTATTGCACATTAAATATTACAGTTATGGTCACAGTTGCAGTTACAGTGCAGCATTGTAAAATCTGATAGCAGCAGGAATAAATGACCTGCGGTAGCGCTCCTTTTTACAGACAGGATGTCTAAGTCTTGCACTGAAGGAGCTGCTCAGCTCCTCTACAGTCTGGTGCAGGGGGTGGAAGGTGTTGTCCATGATGGATGTGAACTTGGACAACACCCTCCTCTCAGCTACTTCCTCCACAGAGTCCAGAGTGCAGCCTAGGACAGAAGTGGCCTTCCTCACCAGCTTATTCAGCCTCTTTCTGTCCCGCTCTGTGCTGCCAGGAGCCCAGCAGACGACAGCGTAGAGGAGGGCTGAGGCCACCACAGAGTCATAGAAGGTCTTTAGCAGAGGCCGGCTCACTCCAAAGGACCTCAGCCTCCTGAGGAGGTGGAGCCGGCTCTGGCCCTTCTTATACAGGGCGTCGGTGTTGTGTGTCCAGTCCAGTTTATTGTTGACGTGAACACCCAGGTATTTGAAACTCTCCACAGTTTCTATGTCCTGCCCCTGGATGTTCACTGGGGGGTGAGGTGGGGGTCTTCTCCTGAAGTCGATCACCATCTCCTTGGTCTTACTGGTGTTTAAGCACAGATCGTTCTTCTCACACCAGTCCACAAAGTCCATGATGACCGATCGGTACTCCAGCTCGTTCCCCTCAGACACACAGCCCACGATGGCCGAGTCATCGTGGGCTGAGGCCAAGGACACTTGGCCTCCTGCGTTGAAAAAAAGGTGAGTCCTGGAACCTGCCCACAGCTCCTGGCCGATCAGATCCGAATCCAAACCTCATAAAGGAGAAAGCCAGTAACGAGATCTATGTGTGGGGCCCGTTCACCTTACGGCCCGTCTCATTTCACCCGGTCGAAGATCTAGCACACAGAGTAGAGACAATGAATTCAGAGGCTAAAAAACAGTTAAACATATATTTATTACAATTTGGAAATCCAAAGTGGGAGACTTACAAGTTTTATCACAGCCGCGAATACCTTAGCGTTCTCTGCCCATGTCCTAAGTGTCTCAAAGCTTACACGTTCGTCTCTTCCTTTTGAACCCACGGATGGCTCCAAACGGGGGCCGGACCAACCTTTTTTCTAAGTTTCCTTGAGACATTGGGTCTGCTGAGAACATCTGTTTCCTGACCTTTGACCGTTAAATTTAATCTATTCTCTTAGCTCGGTTCCTGGGGGTTAACTGAAACAATATTAAAACCTTGGGACAAGCGTTATCTGCTCACAAGACTGTCATAACTCCTTGCTGCATCCTGTGCCTGACACATGCCCACTGAAGTGTGAATCCAACCTTTGTTATACATCCTCATCTGTTTAGGTCACTGGGTTCAATTCAATTCAATTCAATTTTATTTATATAGCGCCAAATCATGAAACATGTCATCTCAAGGCACTTTACAAAATCAAGTTCAATCATATTATACAGATTGGGTCAGATTATGAGGTTAAAGTTAACATCTATATTACTTTAAACTACACTACTAAATATAAGTGATTATATTTCCATAACAATTCCCCTTTTGGACTCTCAAAAAGAGAGTCCACAAAAAATGCAGGTACTGAATATAGAAGCATAAAACTAAAAATGTGAGACATAGAAAAAACACCCCTGTGAATTTGGTAAACATACTGGGGCAAAACATCAGAAACAAAGCATGCAGAAATTAACCTTAGCAAGTCAAACGAATCAACATCAACAGTGAAATAAATCAGAAAAAATTAAATGAGTAACTCATAATCAGCATAGACATGTAAAGGTACTACCAAACCATACTGCAGTAACTAATAGGGCAGTATCAAACACATGCAAAGCAGTATATATGCATAAAACAACAGAAAATCAAACAGGATAATACCTGAAAAATCTCATTATATCACCCCATGATACTGAACCAACTCCAATCTTACATCCTTTAGAGGAGGCTCTGTCCCCACCTGTAACATCTGATTATTGGGAGAAGACGAGGAAACTGTGCCCTTTTCAATAGTAGTGACAATAAATCGAACAGCGAGAGTTCTCAAACAGGGGACACAGCAGCAGCCGCACGTAACCAAAATTGCCAAAAACACTGACAGAGAAAGCATCATAGAAATAATCAAGTTCTTCCATTTACCCAGAGCCTGCGTCAGCCATTTATCCAAAGGATTATCTATTCCTGATTGTTCATGCATCGTTTTACTCAGAGTCCTCAAACCTTCTAAAGCTTTAGTCACCAACCCATCCGGTGCTGTATTATTAGGAATGAACGTACAACACATATCTCCAAACATGGCACAAACACCCCCTTTTTCCGGCAAAAGTATATCCAGTGCCATCCTATTCTGAACAGCCATAAGAGAGGTAGGAGCTAATTGTTCCGCCAGACCCTCA
Organism: Fundulus diaphanus; assembly: GCA_037039145.1. Classification (NCBI taxonomy): domain Eukaryota; kingdom Metazoa; phylum Chordata; class Actinopteri; order Cyprinodontiformes; family Fundulidae; genus Fundulus; species Fundulus diaphanus. The sequence goes on from CM073135.1 coordinate 5,639,811, forward strand.
ACAGCATTTCTGGTCAGATTAGACAAACGTAACACATTGTAATGTATGTAATTAATTCTATCAACATTCTTATTAGGAGTAATCCAAAGGAATATGGATTCAAAACCTGCTGCAGCCTGATCTACCAATTTATATCTGTCGGGAACCCCCCCCTGGGCACGCCGATCGAATCTATGTATGTAGGTGAATTATGTGCCAAATCAAAATCAGAACTACGCTTAATTCTATGTAACAAGTGTTCCTGGTTTAAACCTGGTCCCATTAACAACAGTGGTGCCACCAACCTTACCATGGCACACACACCCACAGAGCAAAAAGGGATCCGGACAAACAACTGTCTTCCGCCACAATAATAATACAATCCAGCTCTTGCCCATGAACCTATGCCTTGAAAATGAAAATAAAATTTACACCACTCCGGTGGAATCACACCTAACGTTGATAAATCCTCTGTCCCTTCCCCTGTGAAATTAAAGCACACATACTGTTTAATGTGATTACCAGGAGTAAAGGGCCCCGGTATAGTGTCATTGTTTATAGGAGGGAAAAGATCATGATAGAACTCACACCCCACCGAGCGGCCTTTTGTCAACTCTAAAATGCAATCATATCCTGTAGGATCCTCAAAAGGAAATAAAGGTGCTGGTTCTGTTGTTAAAATTGGCCTAGCCGCAGCACATGCTACACAGCTCTCAGCCGTGTATTGTCTGGCAGTCTGAGCCATCCAAGAAACCCACAAATTGCATCTCCTATCCCCTGTAGAACTCTTAAGAATGTTACCATGGGTCAATTTATTATAATCTACATTAAGTCTTCCTGAAGCGGACAAGGCTTTCCCCACTTGTGGTGAAAGAATCTGTACACCAGAAGTAGTTGCATTATGTAGAGAAAGTTTAATCAAACCAACGGGACCGTGCACCTGCTCCAAGGACAAGATAAAACCCTGACGGACTAATACTACAAGGTTTGGGCTTAGTAACTCCACTACTATATTCAGAATAAACCCCAGTGTATGCCCCAAAATAAGGATTAATGTTCAACCCAGAAATGGTCAAGATAATGGGATTAACACTTTGTACTACCTGACGATGGCCTTTGGTAAGGGTCAATGCTTGTTGTAGTAATTTATCAAATCCATTTTTTGTTTCATACTATAAAGAGTATGAAACAAAAATAAACCCTCTTTTCAGCTCAACAAAATCCTAAAACTATTACCAACTTACCATGAAGGTCCTTCACCGGCAAACGTAACCTGATAACAGTGTTGTAGTCTAAACAAGTCAAAGTATCATAGAAATATAAGACCAAAAAATATTGTAAAAAGTAAATCAATATATCAAAATTTGTTATAGTTAAGTCTTAGAAAGATTAAAAGCATACAAAATCACTTAAATGTTTACAAGGGTCTTGTTTTTTTTTTTTTTACATTGACATCAACTTATTTCTTCCAGACGTTCTTAGAAGAAGGGTGACGTCCCACAGCCACTCAATACTACCGTGATGAATCTTCAGGCTGGATCTTCAATACACAGGTAGACTGCCTGTGGTGTCAAGAACCAGAGGGTGTTATTGTGACCCTGAGTCTGGTTCTATTTACAGCTGACTGAGCCCAATCAGCTGATCCACTCCTTTAAACCTCCTGAACCTCCGTCAACGACCTCTGAGGTTCTGCTGCTGGTGCACACTGACTCCAGTGAAACCACGTATTACCTTTTCCCCTTAACCTCACCGCATGTGAGGTTCTCTCGATCACCTCGAAGGGTCCCGTGAACCTCGGCTCCGACCACTTTCTTTTGATGACCTTGAGCCAAACCCAGTTGACGTCCGGAGGTGGTGTTGCTCTTTCTCCTTCCTTGGGATGTCCACGGATCTTGGTGTACGCCTCCAGCACAGCCTGCAACTGTGAAAAGTACTCCTTACTTGTCAGAACTTTAAACATGTCCCGAGGGAGGCGGGGGACATTGAGTCTGAATGGACCATGTTCCGTGCCTCTATTGTTGAGGCGGCTAGTCGAAGCTGTGGCCACAAGGTTGTCGGTGCATGTCGCGGCGGCAACCCTCGAACCCGCCGGTGGACACCAGCGGTGAGGGAAGCCGTCAAGCTGAAGAAGGAGTCCTACCAGGCTTTTTTGGCCTGTGGGACTCCGGAAGCAGCTGATGTGTACCGGCAGTCGAAGTGGCAGGCAGCTCGGCTGGTCGCCGAGGCAAAAACTTGGGCGTGGGAAGAGTTCGGAGAGGCCATGGAGAAAGACTTCCGTACGGCTTCGAAGCAATTCTGGTCCACTATCCGGTGTCTCAGGAGGGGGAAGCAGTGCAGTACCAACACTGTTTACAGTGGGGGTGGTGTGCTGCTGACCTCGACTCGGGACGTTGTGTTTCGGTGGGCAGAATACTTCGAAGACCTCCTTAATCCCCCCAACACATCTTCCATTGCGGAAGAAGAGCCTGAGGACTGTGGGTCAGGTTCTCCCATCTCTGGTGCTGAGGTTGCCAAGGTTGTTAAAAAGCTCCTCGGTGGCAAGGCCCCGGGGGTGGATGAGATTCGCCCTGAGTACCTTAAGGCTCTGGATGTTGTGGGGCTGTGTTGGTTGGCGCGGCTCTGCAGCATTGCGTGGACATCGGGGGCAGTTCCCCTGGATTGGCAGACTGGGGTGGTGGTCCCCCTATTTAAAAAGGGGGGCCGGAGGGTGTGTTCCAACTACAGAGGAATCACACTCTTAACCCTCCCTGGTAAGGTCTATTCAGGGGTTCTGGAAAGGAGGGTCCGTCGGATAGTTGAATCTCGGATTCAGGAAGAGCAGTCTGGTTTTCGTCCTGGCCGTGGAACACTGGACCAGCTCTATACCCTCAGCAGGATTCTGGAGGGGGCATGGGAGTTTGCCCAACCAGTCTACATGTGCTTTTTGGATCTGGAGAAGGCATTCGACCGTGTCCCCCGAGGGATCCTGTGGGGGGTACTCCGGGAGTATGGAGTACCGGACCCTTTAATAAGGGCTGTCAGGTCTCTGTACGACCGGTGTCAGAGTCTGGTCCGCATTACCGGCAGTAAGTCCGGTCCTGATTCTCATAACACCCATATATGTAGGGTATTATGGGGAGGGGGGGGGTAAGACATCTGGAGTGGGGCTTATTGTGTAGGCCTCATCCCTGATGGCTCCCCCTGCCCCCACTCGCACTTAGATATTGAGGGTGCTGGGTAGGTTGCCACCACCCATCCGGAAGCTACCTTCCGGATGGGTGGTGGATGGTTCTCACTGCCTGATCCGCTCTGTTTGGATCTGCATCCTCCGGTCTCCTGCTTATCCCTGACTACCTGCTCCTGCTGCCATTATTCACCTGCTCAAGTCAGCTGAAGCTGTTCACCTGTTTCATCCGCCACTCTTCATCCTTTTCAATAAACTTCTTAATCGTAACTCTGTGTGCAGCTGAATTTCCGGTTCGCCAGCCTCATCCCCTGACAATTCTCTGGATGTTCATTTTATTTCTGTTAATAAATTCCTGAACTTGAAGAGAAGTTATCACTCATTTATTCTACATGTGTCCTTTCAACTATTGTCCTAATATCAGCTGTTGGGCTGATATTCACTGGACAATACCTACAGACAGAGTTATTTATTAAACATTAAATAACTTAAAACAGAGTGTAATAGCACAACATCTGCTAGGACCAGACGTCTCCAGTTCTCATTCAGTTCCCACTTTAATTTACCCAGGCAGACGACGTCTAGTGGACAACTGACGTTCTACAGCCAAGGGTATTGGCAATCTGAGGTGAACCTACGTCACTAGGACTGCTGCAACCAAGGTTTAGCAAACAAATTACTGTTACTACAGAACACTAAGTCACTACTGCAAAGAAGATGGAGATGGTGCCACTACAGCTGGAAATAATAGGACTTTTGTGTACACTGCCTGTAGAAAGCCTAAGAGAACTGCGTGATTTTCTCACCATTGGTGGATCAAAATTTGAGCATGTGACGGGAACGAACAGAGCATCACTCATCTTAATGATTAGTAATCATCAACAGAGGGAACAGTTACAGAACATGGAGCATTTGGGAATGGCAGAGCTCTGTTTTAAAGACAAGATAACTGAGCTCCACACTGAGGCTACAAATATCCAAGTAAACAAACTTCAAGCAGCACGACATGAAGAGCAACTTGAATCTAATGAGACACAGGGCAGTATATCAACAGAAACCAGACCTTCTCCTTCTCATTTACCACCCCAAATAAAAAGTACTCATGAGGAGAATAAAAAAAAAGTTCAGGCCACCGCACCCACCCCCAGAATGGCAGCTTCAGCTTTAGGTCAGACCCCTCCCCTGTGGCATAAATAATTAAAAATATCTGGACTAATTGGAGAAACAGGACAGAAAGATCGCCTCACCTTCACCAGCCTTTTCACACTCAAGCGTTCTACTGCAAGGCAAAATGTTACCAACTACACTGCTGCCGCCAACCTTTGTGACACATTTACCTCCTCCTTGGACTACCGGATCTTCACCTCCCTGCTACAACCAATAAATCTCTTGAACTTCACCTGTGTCTCATCACTCATCAATCCCAGACCACGACGTTAGCCTGGAGGGGCTAGCTACTTTCCGCGCCGACAGAAACAAAGAACTCAGCGGTAAGACCCGAGGAGGCGGACTCTGCGTTTATACCAATAACACCTGGTGTAAAAATGCTAGAATAGTCACAAGTTTTTGCTCTCCGGACATCAAGATGCTAAATGTTAGCTGCAGACCGTTTTGTTTGCCTTGAGAGTTTACTGTTGTTATCATCACAGCGGAGTACGTCCCTCCGAGCGCTGATACAAAAGGGGCTATGAGTGTTCTCTATCGGACTATCTCTGAGTTGCAATCTGCACACACAGAGGGTATTTTGATCATTGCTGGGGATTTTAACCAAGCAAATATGAAAACTGTTCTCCCTCAGTTCTACCAAAACGTGGATTTTGCAACTCAGGGAGAGAACACTCTAGACCTGGTTTACACAAATATTAAAGGCGCATTCAAGGCAGCCCCCCGCCCCCGCCGCAGCTATTCAGATCATCTTTCTGTGATGCTATTCCCTGCATACAAGCCCCTGCTGATCAGAACTAAACCTACAGCGAGGCAGGTAAGGGTGTGGACTGAGGGAGCAATGGAGGCACTCCAGGACTATTTTGAGTGCTCTGACTGGGACATGTTCAAAGCTGCAGCAACATATGACAACAAAATAAACATTGATGAGTACACCATGACTGTGTCAGCCTACATCAACAAATGCATTGAGGACGTCAGCACCACTAAGACCATCATCACCCGAGCCAACCAACGACCCTGGATTACTGAGGAGGTCCGTCAAGCGCTAAAAACACGAAACTCAACCTTCAAGTCTGGTGACAAGGAGGCACGGAGGACATCAAGAGCCAACTTGAACCGTGCCATCAGGTTAGCAAAGCGGAACCACACTAAGAAAATCCAGGAGCTTTTCCATGACGCCAGCAACACCAGGAGTATGTGGAAAGGCATACGGGCGATCACTGAATGCAACACGCCCTCACCCCCGGTGGGTGAAGTTGATGCTGACTTCCTCAATGGACTAAATAACTTCTTTGGGAGGTTTGAGGCACTGAACAACACTCCAGCAGTGAAGGCTGTTCCCCAACAGGAAGACTACCACTCTGTTGCACTGACTCCTATCATGATGAAGTGCTTTGAAAGGCTGGTGAAACAACACATCGTCTCCAGTCTTCCCCCAACACTCAACCCGTTCCAGTTTGCCTACCGGCGGAACCGCTCCACTAAGGATGCCATCTCCTCTGCTCTTCACCTGAGCCTAGCACACCTGGAGGAGAAGAACACCCACGTGCAGATGCTGTTCCTGGACTTCAGTTCAGCGTTTAACACCATCATCCCACAGCATCGGGTAGGAAAACTAGAACATCTGGGCTTTAGCACACCTCTTCACAACTGGCTGCTGGACTTCCTCACCAACAGACCTCAGTCAGTCCGGGTCGGACAGAATACCTCTGATGTCATCACCCTCAGCACGGGCTCCCCTCAGGGCTGCGTCCTGAGCCCCCTGCTGTTCACCCTGATGACACACGACTGTGTCCCCAGGTTCACCACCAATCACATCGTGAAGTTTGCTGACGACACAACGGTGGTGGGCCTGATCAGAGACGACAATGACCAGGACTACAGAGAGAAGGTGGAGCAACTGGTGGGCTGGTGCATAGAAAACAGCCTGATCCTGAACGTGGAGAAGACGAAGGAGATCATCGTCGACTTCAGGAAGAACCGGCCTCACCACGCTCCACTGCTCATCAACAGCTCAGCTGTGGAGGTGGTCAGCAGCACCAAGTTCCTGGGGGTGCACATCACAGACAACTTCACCTGGTCTGTGAACACCACGTCACTGGTGAAGAGGGCACAGAAACGACTGTACTTCCTGCGGAGGATGAGGAGAGCCCACCTGTCCCCACCCATCCTCACGACCTTCTACAGAAGCACCATAGAGAGCATTCTGACCAGCTGTCTCTCTGTGTGGTGTGGAGACTGTAATGCCACCGACTGGAAGAACGTGAGGAGAGTGGTGAGGACAGCAGAAGGGATCATCGGGGCTCCTCTTCCCTCCATTAAGGACATTTCGTCCCAGCGCTGTGTCCCGAGCCCGAAACATCATAAAAGACCCCTCACACCCCCACCATGGACTGTTCTCCCTGCTACCTTCAGGGAAGAGGTTCCGCAGCATCCGCTGCAGGTCCACCAGGTTCTGCAAAAGCTTTTTCCCTGTTGCCATCAGACCGTTGAACTGCTGAACTCTGAACTGGACCCTGCACCACATTTGCACATTGCATCACTGCATCTCTATCTAGCATTACAAATGCTGCCGAACAATGCATTTTTGCACAAATTCCTTTTGCACCATCATTTTTGCCAGTGGCGCTGCCCTCCCTAGATGTGGAGGGGAAAAGTCAAAATATATATAGATTTTAAAAGTATTATTAATGTCAGTTTTTACTTAAAAGTACATGGCTACATGTAATAAGAATTATTAAAACACTTCTACGAATTGACTCTACCAATTGACTCTCATTTAACAGTGCATTTCCACCAACAGAACGTATCATTTCTCTTCTTCTACGCTTGTGGGGCTGCCGCTGAAGGAGCCCCACAAGTGTAGCGAAATAACCAATCGTATACTGTTGCTAGGGAAGATTTATAAATATTTGGCCAATCAGCATCGCCAAAATGAATGGGTCTGGGGCTCCCGGCGTCGTAGCCCTAGCTGCACAGTGATAGGTGCACTTCACGCATGACGTCATGAGCTACATCCGCGCTACATCCGGGTCACGGTGGTCGGCAAAAACAGCACTGTTTTCGTTTACCAGCGTGACAAAACGGGTGAATTTGAGCGTACTTTTAGTTTATTTTTGGAATCTAAACAATGCCTACGACTTGTTGTGCTGCCAGTTGAAGGCATTCCAAATCATCGGATGTACGTTTCTTTCGTTTACCGAAGGACGAAGAAAGAAGAAAGAAATGGATAATTTCAATGAAAAGGATCCAATCGTCTGTGGGAGCCATCATACCACGACAGAATTTGCAGTCTGGGAAATCTATTGGCCAGCCCCACCAAGATTTTTTTTTACCAGCCGCCACTGATTTCTGCACAATCAAATGGTTTTAAAAAATTCTCCTGTACACCGTGATCACACACTGTTCTCTTCTCCTGCATTGTTTAAATTTCAATTGTTTACTTTTTAATCACTGCTGCAACTTTCCTGCATTGTTTATATTTCAATTGTTTACTTTTTAATCACTGCTGCAATGTATACTGTAATTTACAAGCTGTATGCAACGAAATTTCGTTCTGTATGCACTCTGTACATACAAAATGACAAATAAAGATGTCTAAGTCTAAGTCTGTGACTAGCTGCTTATGAGTCTCCAGCAACCACACTGAAAAAAAGATACTTTGGATCAACTTAAAAAAACACCTAAATTTATTACTTTTTCTCAAACTAAGTTTCTGATGTGGTTGAAACTATACATTTTGATTTACTAGAAATATATTTTATACATTAAGGCAAAGAAAGAAACTGTATTCATACCAATGGTCTATAACACAGACCATAAACAATGTTTATCCTTCGTTACAACTTAATTTTTCAATTTGGAAAAAACTACATTTTCTCCATTACATATAAGTATAGATTTACTTTGGAATAAACTAATTGAAATGCTGTAAAGCCCTATCTTATCTTATCTTATATAACTCTGCTTCACAGGTGGCTGCAGTTGATCAGGTGGGCGTGGTCCGCACCTGCGGCTCATTATGGAACCTTCACCTCTGGCTTAAAATGAGTGCTCAGACAGTTGGAAGACGCCAGAGTGTTACCCAGTCGTGGTATGCCTAGGCCTCTGACCTGTCACCTGTGTCTCGTATCCGTGAGTTTTGGAAACTCAGTTTTTGAACTAACTTGTCTGCTGTCTTCTCCAGTTTTTGTTGTGTTTTGGATTTACTCACCTGTGTTGGCTCCGCGCTCTGAAGACCAGTCATCCGAATCCCTGCCGCTCAGATTTTGCTCTGGCACTTCCCCTCATACTCTCTTGATGGTACCAAGCCGGGCGTGAGACCCCTTCCCTGGATTCACCTGGTTCGTCAAGTCACACTCCGGTTCTTCCAACTGCTCCTCCTGCCTGCCTTCCGCATTAGTGCTGTTCGGGCACCCGCCAGCATTACATCCGCCAGCCCTCCTGTCACTCAGCCACAACCGTCCATCAGAGAGTTACGATCTCAGAGTTCCATCGTCACTCACTCCCCCCGGACAGGTCTCCCCTGCCAAACGGTAAGCGGCGCCGCTTCTGGAAAGTGTTCCCCCTGGTTCGATCCTCCGTAACATATCCTCTTTCTTCCCACAGTCGTTCCAGCTCTGATGTTCAGACCTCGCCTGTTGCACACAGCATGTGCTTCTCCCCATTGTCGAGCCTTTAATAAACATCTTAACTGTTCTTGCTGCCGTCTGTGTCTGCATGTGGGCCAAACACTTAAAAACCATGACATTTTGAATTAAAGCTAATTTCTCCCTTACTTAACAATGACCCCTTACATCCTGGAATGTCTTTGAATACAAGCAATCGAACCGAGCATCATGCACCAACTGTCTTTCTTTGACCAATCCCATATTTAGAGCTGGACACTCAGACTGCACGCTCTGCGTGTCATTCTCTTTGGTTCAGTCTCCATAAAGACTTTCTGCAGCGCATCAAAAGTGTGTTTGAGCTCACCTGGATAGCTCAAGTTTATAGCATGGATGAGGCCAAATAAGAGGGAACATCCATGTGTGATTGATTACAGCTCATTAACCACCTCCACACCTTCAATAATGATGCCTATGTCACATGGTGGCTTTAACAGGCAGGACTGCTTGGTCAGGCCCGCCTGTGAGCAGATCTCTGGCTCTGCTGTGTCCGACAAGGTTTACTTTCTCACCTTAAATCACATTAAAATAACTTTTTGTGATAAATTAAGGTTATAAAACCAAAAGGTTTGTAAACTCCTCATCTCCACCTCATGCTAGACAGTTTTTCTTGCTGCACGCAACCCCGCCCCCTCAACAATCCCGACTAAGCAGAGCAAAGTACTGGGTCGCTCGAGGGACCAAAACCCTGTGAAAGTTAAGTGCTGGATAAATGTGTATGCAAAGGCAACCTGTAATTTACAAAGCCTGGGGCTTCACAAAAGTTGGTAGCAGCGCAACGCACAGTATGCGTGCACTGCGGCAGTAGTGATTACGCTCACCCCCTCCGCTCAACAGTAGCACGTGCACCCCAAGTCTGGAGCATTAAACAGAATGCTCCAGACTTGACTTATTTTGTTTGAATGTCTTCATTCAAACAAACCAGAGTCGGTTCTAATGGAGCGCTGACAATACTGGGTTCCAAAGGAGTACTGACAGAGAGTAGGTTGTAATGGAGCGTTTACCCAAAGTGGGTTCTAATGGTAAGCTGACCTACACTGGGTTCTAATAGGGCGAGGACCCAGAGTGGGTTCTAATGGAACGCTGACCCAGACAGGGTTCTAATCTAGGAGTAAGCCAGAGTCCGTTCTAATGGAGCGCTGACCCAGACTGGGTTCTAATGGAGCACTGACCAAGACTGGGTTCTAATGGAATGCGGACCCAGAGTCATTTCTAATCGGAGGCTGACACAGAGTGGGTTCTAAAGGAGCGCTGACCCAGACTGGGTTCTAATGCAGCACTGACCCAGACTGTGTTCTGATGGAGTGCTGACACAGTCGGTTCTAATTGCTGGTTTATCCAGAGTGGGTTCTAATGGAGTGCTGACATAGAGTCGGTTGTAATGGAGCGCGGACCAGGAGTCGGTTCTAATGCGAGGCTTACCTAGAGTCAGTTCTAATGGAAGGCATACCTATAGTGGTTTCTAAAGGAATACTGACCCAGTGTCGGTTCTAATGGAGCGCTGACAATACTGGGTTCCAATTGAGTACTGACAGAGAGTAGGTTGTAATGGAGCGTTTACCCAAAGTGGGTGCTAATGGTAAGCTGACCTACACTGGGTTCAAATGGAGCGAGGACCCAGAGAGGTTCCTAATGGAGCACTGAACCCGAGTCTGTTCTACAGAGAGGCTGACCCTGAGTGGGTTCTAATGGGAGGCTGACCTACACTGGGTTCAAATGGAATACTGACCCAGACTGGGTTCTAATGGAGTACTGACCCAGATTTGGTACTAATGGGAGGTTGACCCAGAGTGGGTACTAATGAAGCGCTGACCCAGACTGGATTATAATGGAGTGCCGACCCAGAGTCTGTTCCAATGGAGTACTTTACCCAGACTAGGTTCCCATAGAGTGCTGACAAAAAGTGGGTACTAATGAGAGGCTTACCCAGACTGGTTTCTAATGGAGTGCTGACCCAGAGTCGGTGCTAATGGAGCGCTGACAAAGACTGGGTTCTAATGGACTGCTTACAAAAAGTGGGTTTCTAATGGGAGGCTTTACACAGACTGCGTTGTAATGGAGCGCTTACAAAAAGTGGGTTCTAATGGGAGACTGACGCAGACTGGGTTCTAATGGAGCGCTGACCCTGGGTGGGTTCTAATGGGAGACACCCAGAGTGGGTTCTAATAGAAAATTAGTCCAGAGTCGGTTCTAATGGAGCACTGAACCACAGTCTGTTCAAATGGGAGGCTGACCCAGAGTGGTTTCTAATGGGATGATGACCCACAGTGGGTTCTAAATGGAACCTGACCCACACTGGGTTCTAATCGAGCACTGACCCAGACTGGGTTCTAATCGAGCACTGACCCAGACTGGGTTCTAATGGAGAGCTGACCCAGAGTCGATTATAGCGGAGTGTTGACTCAGACTTGGTTCTTATTGAGTGCTGACTCAGAGTCGGTTCTAATGGGAGGCTTTCTCAGAATTGGTTCTAATGGAGAGCTAACCAATAATGGGTTCTAATGGTGCGCTGATCCAGACTGTGTTCTAATTAGTGCTTGACCTAGAGTGGGTTCTAATGGAGCATTGACCCAAAGTGGATTCTAATGGGAAGCTGATCTACACTGGGTTATAATGGAGCACTGACCCAGACTTGGTTCTAATGGAGCACTGACCCAGAGTCTGTTCTAACGGAGAGCTGACCCAGAGTAGGTTCTAATGGAGTGCTGACCGAGACTAGGTTCTAATGTAGTGCTGACCCAGAATGGGTTCTAATGGGAGAGACCCAGAAAGGTTCTAATGGAGTGCTGAACACGAGTCTGTTGTAAAGGGAGCTTGACCCAAAGTGGGTTCTAATGGGAAGCTAACCCAAACTGGGTTCTAATGGAGCCCTGACTTGGACTGGGTTCTGATGGAGTGCTGACCCAGAGTCGGTTATAGCGGAGTGTTTACCCACACTTGGTTCTAATGCAGTGCTGACCCATAGTGGGTTCCAATGGAACCCTGACCCAGACTTGGTTCTAATGAAGCAGTGACCCAGACCGGCTTCTAATGGAATGCGGATCCTGAGTTATAACACACCCTAGTTTTTGGACTGCTCCCTTCTGTTTTAAAGCACAAATTGTCTGAATCATGTTAAATTTGAATATCACTGGGTTCTAACAGTGTGCTGCTGTTTCTAATGACCAGGCTCATAGAATGTTCATTTGCAGCATATTTGGCTTCAAACATCTGCCTTTCTGAGGTGTGAGAAGTGAATTATAACCATTACATTTGTTGTCAGCTCACTTGCATTTGAGCAGCTAAAATGACTGATTTAGGTCCCAGAAGGACTAAATTAGGTCTCCCCAGAAGGTTTAAGTATTGTTTCCACACACCCTAGTTTTGGGACAGCTCCCTTCTGTTTTAGCGCACAAATTGTCTTAATCATGTTAAATTTGAATTCCTCTGGGTTTAAACAGTGTGCTGCTGTTTCTAATGACCGGGCTCATAGAATGTTCATTTGCAGCATATTTGGCTTCCAATTTCTGCCTTTCTGAGGAGTGAGAAGTGAATTATAACCATTACATTTTTTGACAGCCCACATGCATTAGAGCAGCCAAAATTACTTATTTAGGTGTCAGAAGGACTAAATTTGGTCTCCCCACAAAGTTTAAGCATTGTTTCCACACACCCTTGTTTTTGGACAGCTCCCTTAGATAGACTATAGTATACATCTTATGACAAATTTTAATCGACGGGTGATTAATGACCCTTATCAAACCTTATGAAACCCCGCCCCTTTTAATTGACCTTTAGGTGACCCCCCCCCCCTCCCCACTTCCGGCCCCTCCCCCACTTTCGGAATGACCCTTATCAAACCCTTATCAAACCCCACCCCTTTTAATTGACCTCCACATGACCCCCCCCTCCCCCACCCCTGGAGTTCACACCCACCCGTACTTCACCCCACCCCCGCTCGCCGCACTGATAATATAAGGCCCTTTTCTCAGGCCTGGATAGTGATTGAATCCTTTTCAACGTGGCGTTCGAAACAAGGAAGCTTGAATCTATCATTTCTGACACACCCGTCACGACCTACAACTATGAGGACGGTGTTTGGCAAGCTCAGCGGACCCCTCGCAAGGCTACGCTGTCTCTATGCAGAACTCAGATGCCTCCGACCCTACCTCTGCAAGAAGAATGGTCTTTGGAACCCTATGGAGCTCGCGGTAAATGGGGATACCTCTTCAAGTACGAAACCGGCGAAATGTGTCTGTATCAGCTGGATGAAGGAGCCGACAAGCTGCAACCTATCCACTCCTTTTTCACGCTAACGTCAAACGATTGGGCTGTTCTGAGACTCATCCTGCTCCGCAAACTAAACCCTGAAGATACGTACGACGCAGGCCCCAAAGACTCGTACGTGACATACCCCGTTGTGAATCAAGAAACCCACGACGCAATCAAGGATTCACCCGCTGCTAAACGCCGCAAGCGGGCTCATCAGGATACCGAGGATGGAATCATGGATTCACCCGCCACTAAACGCTGCAAGCGGACTCATCAAGAAACCGAGGACGGAACCAAGGATTCAACCGCTGCTAAACGCCGCAAGCGGGCTCATCAGAAAACCGAGGATGGAATCATGGATTCACCCGCCACTAAACGCTGCATGCGGGCGTTGGCCCGCTTGAACGAGACTGACACAGATTCGACAAATAGGATCTTCTCAGCCACGTGGCAATCAAAGACGGCGGTTACTGGCCGATGGTTTTTCCGCGCAACTCTGAGACAGGCTCAAGATAAATCAACCCCGGTTATTTTTGTGCTCGACTATTATAATGCAGACTGCGGCGTGTTCAGACCCTTGTTAACCATTCTCTTCGACGCATGGCGCGAAAAGATGACTGCGATAGAAGACCGGATGTCAACGCTGTTTCGCGACTGTCGCAACTGGAGAGACGTTTTGGGGGTCAAGAAAGTGCTAGCTTTTTGAGCCTGCCCCCTCACAACAGCCGATACCGCCCCCTTCAACGTTAACCACACCCCTTCTCAGTATATATTCTGATCGGGACTCCATGCAACTCCACTGACCAGACTTTTAGCATCTGAAACCATGAGCAACTACTTGGTTGAAAGAACTACTCCTTCAACATCACCGCAGCATGGCTCTCCGGACAGCGACAAATTCTTTCCGGGACCGTACCACCCGCCTTCATCCTCGCCAACCCCTGAATCCTCTTCTTCCGAAAGCGACACAGACAGCGAGAGTCTTCTGACGGGGCTGCAGAGGCATACCGTCTACTGGTCCAGGCCCCACGGAGGTGTGAAACTACGGCCCGAGTTCTTATTTTTTTCGAATAAGAATTCCGGACTTCCAGCCAGGCTTTCGGCCATGCCCTCTCTGTCAGAGACCCAGGAGGAAGATTCACAAGCGACAAATCTTCCACCCTCCCCGGACCCTTCTCAGTCTGAGTACTCACAGCTCCACGACTCACAACTTCCCTCCGGTCAAGGAGATCCAGCCTCCCAAGACCCTTCCCAACCCGAGGACGTGCAAATTCCCTCCAGGCAACCCGACGGTGACGAGGGCTCCGATGAATACGACGGATGCACCCGCTTGACCTGTGAGTACTCACAGCTCCAGGACTCGCAACTTCCCTCGGGGCAAGGAGAGTCTGACACGGGGGCGGATGAATACGACGGATGGATCCGCTTTGTCTTCATCAAAGCGGTGAAAACTGTGGTGCACCATCTTTTGAGCACCGCCATCGAAAAGTACATGCGTGGAAAGTGCTACGGATGCATCAATGATCGTCCGAGTCAGAGAGACCATGAATGTTTAGAGCAGCTTGAGGACCGGTTCTTTGAAAGTAATTACTACGGTGTAATGCGAGTGCTTTATAACAAGCGTTTCATCGATGCCGTTCAACGGTTTTTAACCGCTCGCAACATCCATCAAGACAACGACACAGTCAACGCCGTCGCACAGGCCTATCTCTACGAATTGACGCTATCCAAGCGGGTGCATGACCCCATCAACGAGGTGTATAATCAGCTGGTTCAAGAAAACTATGAATTAAAAGATCAACTTGAAACCATCACGCAGTACTGTAAGGGTTGCTGAAATCAATGCATGTATGTTTTCTCTTCTCTTTCTCTTTATATATTAAAGTAGCATTTTCTACAATTAATTTGTGATATACTGAATGAGTGCTTTTTTACATTGAGTTTGTGATATATCAATGTAGTATTTTCTCCAATTAGTTTGTGACATCGTATTAAAATGAATCTTTCTCTAAATATGAAATGATTGTTTTCTACAATTAGTTTGTGATATATAAAATGAGTGTTTTTGTTTTGTTTTGTTTTGTTTAAATTGAGTTTGTGACATCGTATTAAAATGAATCTTTCCCTAAATATGAAATGATTGTTTTCTACAATTAGTTTGTGATATATAAAATGAGTGTTTTTTTGTTTTGTTTTGTTTACATTGAGTTTGTGATATATTAAAGTAGTATTTTCTGCAATTAGTTTGTGACATCGTATTAAAATGAATCTCTTTCTCTAAACTTTCTTTGGAAAGTGAAACCGGTGAGAAGGTACCGTTTGAAAAGGTCCGAGACTTTTTATCGGAACAAGATGCTTATTCTTTGCATAAACCCGCAAGAATAAGATTTCCTAGAAATAGAGTGTTTGTCACCGGACCTCTGAAACAGTTCCAAGCCGATCTTTGTGATATGCAGAACTTGTCCGAAGAAAACGATGGTTACAATTATTTATTAACCGTTATCGACGTATTTTCCAAAAGAGCCTATGCCAGGGCTTTAAAAAGGAAAACAGCCTCTGACGTCGTAAAAGCTTTTGAATCCGTTTTAAAAGAGAGTCAGATTCCAAAGAAACTTCAAACTGACGACTGAAAATAATTTTTTAACAAATCATTCAAAGCGCTGATGGATAAAAACGGTATTGAACATTTTTCCACGGCTAGTGAAATAAAAGCGTCGGTGGTTGAGAGGTTTAACCGTACGTTAAAATCAAGAATGTGGAGATATTTCACCGCAAACAACACTCTCCGATATCTAAACGTGCTTCAGGATCTGGTCAAAAGCTACAACCACGGCTATCATTCAAGTATTAAAATGGCGCCTATCCAAGTCACCGCTAGTAACGCTTTTCAAGTGTTTCAGAATCTGTACGGGACCAATTACGAACGCTGCACAAAAGTCAAGACGGCATTTAAACCAGGCGACCATGTCAGAATCTCCAAGGTGCGTGGAGTGTTTGACAAGAAATATGAACAGAGTTTCACGGACGAAATCTTTACAGTTACAGAAGTGATACAACGATCTCCACCCGTCTTCAAACTGAAAGATTTAGACTGGGAGCCCGTCCAAGGTTCTTTTTACGCAGAGGAGCTACAAAAGGTGAAAATATCAAAAAACAAAATGTATCAAGTGGGTGAGATAATAGACAAACGCACGGTGCGGGGGGTCAAACAGGTCTTAGTACGTTGGAAAAATTGGCCGGAGAAATTCAACAGCTGGGTGAGAGCCGACGACCTGCGAGACGTATAAAAGAAGACGTTGCTCTCTGACGGTTGACAGTGCAACATGGACCACTTAACTCAGGATGAAGGATTTTACCTGACGCTACCCTCCAACGCCAGCCTCGACGTCTTTAAGGATAATAACATATCGAGTTTCTGCGTGGATTTAGCAGAGCATATCAATTTACAAGGAGAATGGCAAGTGGCATTGATGGAGGTTTCTTATCCACACACATGGCATAATGTCCCCTCAGAAAATGCTTATTTCAAATGGCGGAAAGCGAGCGAGGAACAAGTCCATTGCATACAGATTGGAAACGGATACTACAGTAATATGAATCAGCTTATCAAAGAGATTGAAGCTCATCTGAGAAAGATAGATTCAGATATTTATTTAAAGGTTAACAAACTCGCAAACATACTCACCTTCCAGGCCGGCGCTCAGTACCATCTACGTTTTCACGCTCCACTGGCCTACATGCTCGGCGCGGAACCCGGAAAATGGATCAAATTCGACCACTGGCACGCCCCTCATCCTGTAGATTATAAGGGAGGTTTCTACCACCTCTATTTTTACAGCGACGTCGTTACGCCGCAGATAGTGGGGGACGCATACGCACCCCTGTTGCGAACGGCTCAGGTCCAGGGTGTGTTTGGAGATATTAACACGCAAACCATGCTTGCTCAGTATGAGGGATTGCAGCAAAGCCATGTACAATGCAGACGACTCTCCCTGTGGCTCTACGGTTCCCCAGGAGTGAATGCTGCTTGTCGGGACTTTGATGCAATCAACTGGTTTCCTTATATATGACCAATCTGTATAATCTGACCCAATCTGTATAATATGATGGAACTTGATTTTGTAAAGTGCCTTGAGATGACATGTTTCATGATTTGGCGCTATATAAATAAAATTGAATTGAATTGAATTGAACCTTTCATAACCCCTACTATCTCCCTGTTGCCAAGAAACATATTGAAAATATACAAGTAGAAATTAAAACGGATCAAAACACCCCGGTGAAATTTACATACGGAAAGTGCATTGTGAAACTGCATTTCAGACCCGTTGCTTCACGCAGAGCGTTCAGGTGAAACGGATTGCGCTTATAAAAACACACGATTGTGACCGGAATCATTCATAGCTGTGCAACCAGTCACACCGACAACGTTGCAGCATTCTAAAAACATGAGGAAGAAGCGACGACAATCAAGAAAACATGGTTTTCTTGAGAGAGGACCCACACCGTTTTATCTCTTACTACCAGAACCAGGTGGGGGGCACTTTACCCGGCTTCTATGGCGCCCCTGTTATGTACGACCGCGGGATAGGATCCATATTTTCAAAATTATTTCGTTTCGTATCACCCTTACTTTAATCCGGCTTCGCCATTGCTAAACCGCATCTGAAAAAGGCTGCCACAAACATCGCCTCGGACGTCATAGGTAAAGCTATGACGAAAATAAGTGGCTCACACGAGGGTGTGAATAACCAGGAGGGTTCGGGGGTTATGGTTTTGTCAAGAAGAGCTAGAAAGAGACCACCGGGGCAACGTGTTGGGCGTTCACAAATAGTTGTGCTGCGCAAAAAGAAGAAATCAGTCAGCAGGAGCAAAGCAAGAGGGAGGAAGTCCGCTGTGCGCAAGGATATATTTAGCTGAATTATTATTCTTCAATAACAATCAAACATGGCTCTTTTACAGCGGAAATCATCAGAATGTACGCTGGCGGAACTCGACTTATTCTCCGCCCCCATGACACAACTATCTAATCGAAGATAAGCTGTACACCGAAATATTACCCGTGTCAGCGATTATAGACACCGGGCCTATCGAGTTCTTTATCCCCGGAGATGGAGAGAAATACTTGGATTTGAACGATACTTTGCTGCACGTCCGTCTAAAGATCACCAATGCAGATGGAAGCGACCTGGCTAACGACGCTGCCGTCGGGCTGATAAATTACCCGTTGAATACAATGTTTAGTCAATGCGACGTTATTCTGGGGGATAGGTTAATTTCCCAGAGTAGCACTACTCACCCGTACAGAGCAATGATTGAAACTTTGCTCAACTACTCAGAAGACACGTTAAAGAGCCAATTTAGCGCAGGCCTCTTTTACAAAGATACGGCGGGAGCTATTGACTCGATTGTTATGGTCAACGGTCCAAATTCGAGGATGAACAAGAGAGCCGCTTTCACCACTAATTCCAGAGAGTTACACCTGATGGGGCCGCTTCACGCTGATATATTCTTCTGCGAAAGACTCCTCTTGAATTCCGTCGACATGAGGGTTAAACTAACCAGAGCCAGCGACTCCTTCTCTCTCATGGGACCACGTGATTCAACCTTCCGACTGAAAATTCTGGGTGCTTCACTTTTTGTGAAAAAAGTTTCAGTCTCCCCGGCTATCTGACTCGGGCATGCCTCAGCATTAATGAGAGGAAACGCCCTCTATCCTCTTTCGCGTGTGAATGTGAAAACGTACTCTCTCCCTGAAAATTCAAGGATATGTACCCAGGAGAATCTCTTTTTGGGAACCATACCGAAATATGTCGTTTTAGGTATGGTCAACCACGAGGCATTCACTGGAAGGAGAAGCATGTCGCCTGTCAACTTTAAGCATATGGATGTGGAATATTTAGCGCTCTGCAAAGACGGCAGACAGGTCCCTGCCAAAGCGTTTCAACCTCAATTCAACAACGGTATTTCAGTCAGGGAATATCACAACATGTAACATGTAACACCGCTACAGGTCGTCATTTAAAAGACCTTCCTTTAAGCATCGCTCGTGAGGAATTTAACGAGGGCTATTCCCTGTTTGTCTTTAATCTCAATCCGAGCGAGGACGCAGACGCTCTCTCACCGGTGTGCAACGGAAATTTGAGACTGGAAATGAGATTCAGAGTTCCGCTACCTCACACGACCACCCTGATTGTGTACGCGTGTTACGACTCGATTTTGGAAATCGACTCAAAAAGGCAGGTCTTGGTGGATTTTTATTAAAACATGAATAACCACGAGATCGAGAGTCTGATGCATTACCTGTTGGGGGACATATTTTGCGGCGTTTGGGCTTGTGATCAGCTCCCGTTACTCAAACGCACGTACAGAGGCCCCACCTATTTTATCGTCAACACTCATCCTTCACAAATGCCTGGAGAACACTGGCTAGCTTTGACTTTGGAGGAGAATGATGGCGCCACCTTTTTCGACTCTTACGGATTTCCCCCAGATTTCGAATTTTATCCCTCGAGCATAGTGACATTTTTGAAGAAGAGATCCTCGAAAATATTGTACCATGATCGTCAACTTCAAGACACTCTATCCCTTGTGTGCGGTCATCATTGTGTTTATTATCTTTGTCATAAAGCTTGCGGGCTATCGATGCATGAAATGTTGGCTACCTACAACTACGATGTTTATAAAAACGATGTCATGGTATTTGATTTTGTGAAAAAATATCAGCGTTGTGTCAAAAATAGGGCCTCGTGCTCATTTAATCATGGAACGTGTTCTTTACAAATGTTTAAAGATTGTTACAAACTGTAACCGCTCTAGAAGAAAAACACTGTACGCATGAATAATTTGAAACAATAAAAGTATCTTTATTACAAATTCTTTTTCACAAGTTTTTTTTTCATACAGTTTTAAGGAGAAAATGTCAACCATGCAGGGTTCTTGACTCTTTTGCTCTTGACTCATTCGTTGTAGGGGGTTGGATGCTCAAACTCTAATCCCGAGAATTTAGGGGATAACACAATCTTCCCTTTTCGTTTTGCAAAAGGTTTAGCTCCGTTCCTCTCCGATACGCCTGTTTCCGTCAAGCGTCTGTATTGCTCCCGGGCTTGCGGATTGCTGACTGAGGACACAGGGATGTTTAGCTCCTTCAGGGCGGTCATGAAATGGTTCCAGCCTACAGGTTCCTGGCTCTGTGTTTTCCTCTTAAACGGCAGCAGAAGGTTTTTCAGCAAATCGACCAGATGTGAGCCTCCCATCACACGATCCCGATAAACAAATTCGCCTTTCGACGTCCAACCAGTACCATGTAGGGACAACTTTTTCAATATGTATTCTGCGTTTTTGCGATCTATGTTTGGTAGAGCTTTTAGAACTTCGTTAGCGGTTTCATCCAATTCAGCAGGAGAGGGTGTAGAAGCAGTAGAATCAGAGCCAGAGTCCGCCTCACCGTCATTATTGTCCGGGGTAGGGTTACGCTGCAAAGTTAAAGTCACTCTGGGTTCCTCCAGCTGACCTTGTTTCATTAGTGTCAGATATCTCTGCAGCAGAGCGTTGTACCTTTTAATTTTTTCATAAGAACTCAGTCCCTGTTCATTCAGTATTTCCCTCATTTTAGAATCCAAATCCTCTTCAGCCGTCTGTCTGATAGAAGGCTCTGACGGAGTCAAACGTTTGAACTGATGCGGAGAGACGAGATACATCTTTTGCGCCGTCCTAAGAGAAATTTTCTCATCTCCTGATGAGACCCCCAACCACCTCTCCGATTAAAGGGGCCACAACGCTTAGCAGGGGTAAAATAAACCCGCCGGTTTGATTTTTCAGAGCCAGCTGCTTGCGTTTTAAACCTGTTCTTTAATCGGCAAGCAGTCTGATAATCTTTTTCTGCTTCGGCAGTTTTTTATGTTGAGCGGGAGATACTTTAACGTTACCTTTTAAGATATTCAGAGCTATTTCACACAAGGCTTTAAGAAAATCCGGCGAGCAGTGAGCGAGAATGTCTTTCCGTTTCTGTGGGGTGGAATGATACAGAGCTCTGAAAAGAGGTGCGTTCCTTTTTATGCGTGTCGACATGGTAAATAAATTTACTTGGGTAGATACACAGCCGGCCACTGACCAGGGAGCATTCCCGTTCTCAGTCTGAAACGATCTGGGCAAGTCGGAGTAAGATCGACGATTAAATACCCGTGAGGTTCTCTGGTGGCGTCTTGAAAACTCTCCATAAAGAACGTTTTCTCTGACGGGAACATCTGATGGGCTAATATATTCAGCTCCAGTTTATCTCTGGGGTTCTTAAACAACACCATATAATTAGTGTTTAAACTGATGGTGCGGCTGTACTTGCCTTGATGAAACACATTCTGAGTCAACATCATCACGCTCATATTTTTATGATGCCGGTATTGGGTGAAAATCTTGACCACTTCTGGATGGTCCGAAGCCTGGAAAATTACATCGTCCAATATAACCAAATGATTCTGATCAGGAGGAAACAGATTTTCATCATCAAAAGAATCAGGTAGTCCTTCGATGAATTTAATCTTTTTATTCATTCTCTGCAATTCAGAATACATACTTTGGAAACAGGTGTAAATCCAGACTATATTTACAGGTACAACATCCATAACATGGTTACAATTCTGCAAAACACTTTTAACAAAAAAAGATTTTCCACAATCACTCGGACCCACTATCAGACATGAAAAAGGGGTTTTGAATCTAGGGTCAAATTCAATCTCCTGTGTTTCACCGGAGAGCGACATTGTTCCCGGTTAACCTTTTTAGTAACCAAAAGGGAGAGTTGTTCCGTCAGGAAAAAGCTTTCTCTTGTCATACACCACACGGAACCTTTTCTGAAATGTCGCATTTTGAAGCTGGAAGTTTCTTTTATCCCTCCTGATGGTATGCTGCGGAGCTTCTAACACGCCCCCTGTAGACCCTTGCAGATAACCTTCTACCAGCTCTTTCACGCTGTCAAAATTCACCCTCTCACTGCATTCCTGAGTTTGAGTAATGCCTTTACATCGCATCACAACTTTTTTCAGCTTTTGGGGCCTGTTGAAACAGGCATTGAATCCATTGAATCATACACATGTCATCGTTCAGAAAGTGAAAGTAGCACACAGCGTATTTACCTGAAAACAGGAAGTTAAAAAACTCATTGGATTCTCTCACAATGGTAGTTTGAGCCAGGTCATTTCAAAGTGCAAATTTCCTCCAAAAACTGTTCAGTTTAGCCACTTGCCTTTTAGGAGGCATCACCTCGATTTTCTCCACATCCTGCTGGATGCCTTGGTTCAGTTTGTAGTCTGCCACGTATTTTAACCTGCTCTTATCATCCGCAGCTTCAGCGGGGAAACCTGAAGCTTCCTGCTTATCCTTGAGAAAAGTGTGGATATACGGTTTAAAGATTGAACTGCTCTGGTTCTCAAAATGCCAAACCTCGGTGATTTCAGCGACGGTGTAACCGAGTTCCAGAGCTTTGTTGAATTCGAGGGTTACCCATACCCCCGTCAACGCTCTCTCTCGGTCAGAGTGGCTGCATGGGCCTGCCTGGTAGTTCATTTCGGCGCAAGCACGGCAGAGAGTAAAGACGAGTTTACCGGTAGATGTCTTGTACGGCAAAACGGGAAAAAACAGACCGCGGGGTGGAAACACAGTTGCCCTGATGAACCTGAAATAGTTACGCGGATCGTCAAAATCTTTGCAAATGATTTTGGGGTGGCCGAGAGGATAGGGACAGTTTGCATTCACGTATGGGTACAACGAGGTGAAATCTACATAATGCACTGATTCCTCCTCCTCCGCCGTGTACAGGAGTTTGAGAGCACAAGTACGGCCGCCGTATAAGGCATCTCGCGGGGAAAGAGTGCATTGAAAAATTGTAGAAACCTTTTGAGACCCGGGTGGGACTCCTTCATTAGGATCCAATTGTGCTCCCACATAACCTCTAACTTTACGCCGTAAAGCGATTGCAATAACCCAGCTTTCTCCAGGGTAGCAGAGTAGATCACCTCAAAGCCCTGAGAGGACAGGTCTGCTCGGGTGGAAAGCAGGTGGGACACCCGTGAAAAAAACACCTGTTGAACTCAAACGCGATTTTCAACCCTTGAACCTCCGCGTATCCATCGACGTAATAAGGGCCGATTTTCTTTTCACCTTTATTGATCGCATGCTGGATGTCGATGCCTCGTTCCTGAGCTACCCATTCTAACCACTGAATAGACGCGTTCGAAAATGTTTTACATTGTCATCGGTAATCCACCGGGGAGGGGATCGCGAGAGTGTTAGGAGGTAGAAAATTGGATGTGAAAACATTCATGCACGCTGAGGCAATTGTGATGCACTTTAAAGGATCCACGTTTGTCTCTTTAAAAAACTCTTCTCTGAATTTCACACAAGCTTTGAAAAGAATCTCCACATCATTTTGACAATAATAAAGAGCTTTGTTTTGAAAGTCAAAGGGGTGTTTACAAGCTTCGTTGTACCAAGTGTAAAACCGATCCTGTTCGGCAGGGTTCATGCGGTTTACCGCGTAGAAGCTGGGGGGAGGAAGCGGACCCACGTAGCTTAAAGTGTTCTCAGAGGAGAACAAGTGGGGAAAAAAAACTTTAGAGTGATCGGTGAAGCCTAATGCTTTTGGCATTTGGCTGAGTTTCATAGTAAGGAATGAAAGGCTGTCGATAAATTTCAGAGCGTAATCAGGCTCGGAACAAACAGAGTATTTTGCTTCCCTGTGTGATGAGGTACGGTTTAATGCCCAATTCAACCATCACACTCAGAACCAAGTAAGAGTCAAACCCACGACTGTTGTGAGCTAGGAAAGTGAAACCTCTGTAACGAGGTTTTCTAAAATGGAGCAGAAAATCCCTGACGCAGTTCAGCCCGTAAGAGTACCAAACATCTCCCGCCAAAGTTTTTGTGTAGATGAGGAATGGGATGTGTCTCCCAGTTTGATTTGTAAAAGTTTCAAAATCGTAAAAAAACAGTTTATTTCCGAGCTGACGGTCTGTCAGTGTGGGTTGAATGTAACACTGGTGCTCGTTTAACGTTACGTTAATACCGCCGGGGACTTTCTGACGACAGACCGTGCATTTTATTGAACAATCGTGAGGTTTGCTCTCTCCGTCTGCGGTTAGATCATATAGCTTTTTACACACAGGACATAATTTAGTGGTTTCACAGTTACTCACATGCTTTCTGAGGTTAGGTCTCAATCTGGGGTCCTTGTGTCTATCGAGGCAGAATGAATTACGACAGATTCGGTTACAATCTGTGCATTGTACAGAGTTGTACTGCTGGAGAGTACATTTCGGATCGAGACAGACTGAACAACGACCCTCGCAGTTATGCCTGTTGATGTTTTCGAAACCGCTAAAGCAGTAGCTGCAAATGTAGCTAGAACCTGTGAATCCTGTCAGGTTCTTAATGCCGTAATAATGGTTTTTGAACAGAAGCAGAAAAAGAGGATTTGAACGATCGGAAAAGTCAGTTTGGAATTTACGAAGCAATGCTTCCTTTCCGTCTTTATAGAAATCGACAATTTTCCTGTTGACAATCTTTTCAAATTTTTGCACATCGCTGAAAGTGACGGGGGTTTGCTCTGTGAGGCCCGCTGTGCGTTGCCAAAGTACAGCTTGCTGCACGGCTTGTGCGTCTGTAAAAGCAGGGTTACACAGATGGGCAAGACTGATTGAGAAACAAAGCTGATCAGAACGATTGGCGATGATATACAAATGTTGACGTTTTTTACGAATCAGTTCACAGTCCAATGATTTTTCGGCTTTACGTTTGACACCTCCATGAGGGTGTCTTACAACCTGAACGATCATTTCTAAGTTGTTTGGATCCGGCAATTCCGCGTTTGACTGCGTTAGCTCCTTTAAAAATTCCAGAAATGCAGGCAGAATTGAATCAGGTTCATCATTTACTTGAACGACCGCATGATGAGAAAATCCTTCTCTGCTCAATTCTAGTTGAATAATGTTGTTACAAGAGGCCAAACGAGCAGATGACTGTGCCAGCTCGGTGAGAATATGATACACTTGTGTGTAAAATTCGGCGGGGTTGGGAGCATCGCCGGCTCGCGAGGCAATGACGTTGAAAGGACGTCTTATTTCTGTAACTGTCACGATTTGGGTTTTGTCTTGGTTTATGTTATCAGATTTATTAGTTAAGTTTCTGATTTTGGGGTCTTGTTTGGTTTTGATTTAGACATGTTTTTCTGTTTAGGTTACCTGTTTTCCACCTGTCACTTTATCAGCTCTGTTCGGTCTCCCCTCAGCAATCTGTCAGCTTTCTTGCCTTGATTAGATCCACCTGCTCACTTATAATTAGCCTTCACTCCTGTTCACCTGCTCACTCCCCTATATAGTCCTGCCACAAACCTCTGCTATCTGCCAGATCATTAACGAGCCACGGTGAGTTTAGTTCCAGCATTCTTGATTCTGATTGACCTGTTGACGATAACCCGAGAGCCTTTTTGATTCTGAGCCAGCCTGTTCCCTGATCTGTTTTTCCTGCCCTGTCTGACTGATTTACCGGTTTACCGACTAGTTTCTGTCCTATGGTTATCCGAGCTTGCTTTGCCCTGTCTGTACCTCTGCCTATTTTGGACTGCTTTTTGTGTACCGGATTTTGGACTGCCCTTTTGACTATTGAGCCCGCCTGTTCCTGTTTTCATTATTAAAATCCTGTTTTTTGCCTTAACCTCACTTGTTGGGTTTGTATACTGGGTTTGCCTGATTCACGATCATAACAGTAACATTGAAACGTTCACGCTCTCTCTGAGTTTGTTGGGTATGTTCAGAGCTGTTTACAGCTCGCTCTCCATGACTAGTGCACGGTTGATTTGCTCGATCGAGTGTGGGGAGGTCGGGTGCAATGAGGCTTGGCTGATGAGGCTGGTTGGATGAGGGATTTTGCGAAGCAGGATTCATAGAACCTGAGGGATTATGTTCACCGTTTTCTACAAGACTACCCCCATGTTGCTCATACTGAGCGTTTGTAGAATTAGGGCTAAATGTTTGAGAGAGAGAAACGTTTAATTGATGGATTGCTTGTTCTAACCTGGACGGTGAATGTGGAGCTACATTGAAAGAACCAGGCACATGCTGAACAGGAAGATTTTGAAGGTCATTAACCATTTGTGTGATTTCGTGTAAAGCGTTTGTAACTTGCTGTTGAAACTCTAAGGAATCATTTTCAAGCGAGTATGGTTGAGAGAAAGAATCGTTTAATCGTTCGATGGCTCGTTCTACAGATAGTAAACGTTCAAGATCCAAATCTGGACCCTGAGTTCTGACGGGGGAATTTGGGGTTAGATTGAGAAATTCGGTTGCAGGGTGTACAGGGAGATTGCGGAGTTTATTCACAGCTTCAACAATTTCATACAATGCATTTCTCATTTGCTGACTATCCATGTTTACAGAGGTCACAATTTAAAAGGTTAACTCTACTGTAGCGTTGAGATCTTGGCGATTTCGTGCAGGAGAAAGATGCAGGTTCTCAGAAGCTCGGCAGCTCTCCGGCGGTAGTAGGTTCCTCTGCGGCCGCAGTATGAAATTTGTTGAATAATCGATGCAGACTCATAGTAAGGAACAACTATAATCAGGAAAGAATAAAACATTCATTTATTGTATTACAAGCTAATTGTAGAAAAAGGTAGTTTCATATGTGGAAAGAGGTGTAAAATATAATGTTTTATTAGATGAAAATGAAATTATTGTAAATACAGATATTTAATATAATATGAATGGGAATTTATTATACGACTGCCTAATTGTAGAAAAGGGTGCTTTCATATATAGAAATAGGTGAAATACATTGATTCATTATGATATAATAAAGAAAAGAAGGACGCAAGGGATTTATTCATTTTATTATACGGCAGAGTAATTGTAGAAAAAGGTCATTTCATATGTGTAAAGAGGTGAAAAAACAATGATTCATTATGATATAATAAACTAATTGTAAATACAGAGATTTAACAAAGAAGGACACGGGGATTTATTGACTTTATTAGTTATTGTATGCCAAAGAAATTCTTTACCCGCTGCAAGCCTTCGAAGCGTAACCACTTTTGTGACGAGTTTCGGAATTATTCTCTGGATTCTCTCGAGGGTAGAACCTAGTATAATGAGACTGGGCGTTTTACTCTTTCTTCTTAAGGACCGTCTTCTCCGGATGGTATCAGGGGCTGCAAAAATAACATAAATAAAAAATAATATATATAGATAAGTAAATACAATTAAATAAATGAGTAAAAACCAGCATACAGATGAAAAGTGAAGAGAGGCCGAGGAGCAGAGGTGTGATTCGAACACACACACACACACACACACACGCACGCACACACACACACGCACGCACACGCACACACACACACACACACACACACACACACACACACACACACACACACACAAGGAATGGTTAACATATCCATACTTTGTAAAACTATTCTGACTGGAAAGGTTAAAAACCTGTGATGGTCCCCACAAAGACGGTAAAACATGCACACACACACACATACACACACACATACAGAGGGAGGGAGGCATAGATATTTTTGAACCGTGCAGAAAACTAGTTTAAACTTTTAGACTGTAAATAAAGAAATAATAAATGATTTATTAAAATATTTCATAAAGAAAAAAAACTGTATTACTAACCCTGTGAAGAGGTTCCTGACTGAGGTGGGTCTGTGGGCTCTACCTCCCCCTTGTCTCCTCCTGCAGCGAGGGGACCTGCTTCTGTAAGCAGAGAGAGCGTGTGAGAGCCTGTGAGAGAGAGATAGAGAGAGAGACAGAGACAGAGAGAGAGAGAGAGAGAGACGGAGCTTTTAAACGGAACCTGTATTAGATTGCATAATTTAAGACTGTGACAAAGCTGTATTACTAACCCTGTGAAGAGGTTCCTGACTGAGGTGGGTCTGTGGGCTCTACCTCCCCCTTGTCTCCTCCTGCAGTGAGCGGGCCTGCTTCTGTAAGCAGAGAGAGCGTGTGAGAGCCTGTGAGAGAGAGATAGAGAGAGAGAGAGAGAGAGAGAGAGAGCCAGAGAGAGAGAGAGAGAGAGAGAGAGAGAGAGAGAGAGAGAGAGAGAGAGAGAGAGAGAGAGAGGAGCTTTTAAACGGAACCTGTATTTGATTGCATAATTTAAGACTGTGACAAAGCTGTATTACTAACCCTGTGAAGAGGTTCCTGACTGAGGTGGGTCTGTGGGCTCTACCTCCCCCTTGTCTCCTCCTGCAGTGAGCGGGCCTGCTTCTGTAAGCAGAGAGAGCGTGTGAGAGCCTGTGAGAGAGAGATAGAGAGAGAGAGAGAGAGAGAGAGAGAGAGATGGAGCTTTTAAATGGAGTGAATTACACGCTTACAATGATTGCAGCAGAAATAAATACATAAATAAAAAAAGTAAAAAAAAGCATCACACCCAGGGTTCGAACCCATATAAAACCAGACCGGACACTGTGTGTTAACGCAGTGCTGGTCTTGTACCGTCTGAAGCGAAGTTTCAATGCTCAGTGTGACTCAATGGCATACAATGAAAACATGAAACGGGGCTAGTTGAGAAACATAAAATCGTTATATAGTTTCAGAGTTATAAAGAATAGTAAACTTACAAAACGTTGGGTTTGCTGGTGGGACGCGCGTGAGAAAGACTGTATACGCGAGGTATTGTTTTTAACAGAGTCAATTTATGAACCTGACAGTGAGACAGTGGCGGGCTGTGTATGGACAGATTTGGTTCTTTGCAGCATTTATCAACCCTGGTAAGTATGAGGTTAATCAATTATCGGTCAGAGGGGGGGAGAGTGAAGGATTCCATGTCAGTTTTTCTCCCGTGCTGGGCGTTTCGAATAAGGGAGTATTGTGCTTTTTCTTTTTTTAACTGTGTATGGACGGATTTTGTTCTGTCTCTTCAAGACTTATGCTCAGTCTACATGTAAGCCTGGAGAGACACTAGTTGCACTGATGAGCAGTCAGTAACTGAGTTCAACAGCTCGCTGGTTAGAGAGGACAAGTGTTCCATTGCAGGACTCTGGCTGAGCGAGCAGAGTTTGCACGAAAAATGGTATTTTTTTTTTTTTTTTATTTACAGATTCCAGATGGGGAAGCTTATGTGTCTAAAGTGTTTTATTGTTTACATTTGTTTTATTTTTAATCTTTATTTTGAAACTTTAAGTATTCAGAGTCTGACGGTTAAATCAGATGTGTATACCGGAATTAAATAATTCAAAATAACTTTACATAATTACAATAATATCAATGATAGTAGTAATAATAATATTAATGATAAGAATAATAATATAAATGAAAATAATTATAATACAATAAAAAAAGAATAATTAATATGATTAAAGCGCGGGTCACGGGGGGGGGGATTTCCGATGGAGGAGGGGGGGGGGTCCGGAAGTGGGGGAGGGGGGGGTCACCTAAAGGTCAATTAAAAGGGGCAGGGTTTGATAAGGTTTGATAAGGGTCATTAATCACACGTCAATTAAAATTTGTCATAAGATGTATACTATAGTCTATTCCCTTCTGTTTTAGTGCACAAATTGTCTGAATCATGTTGAATTTGAATTTCACTGGGTTTAAACAGTGTGCTGCTGTTTCTAATGACCGGGCTCATAGAATGTTCATTTGCAGCATATTTGGCTTCCAATTTCTGCCTTTGAGTTGTGAGAAGTGAATTATAACCATTAAATTTTTTGACAGCCCACATGCATTAGAGCAGCCAAAATGACTTATTTAGGTGTCAGAAGGACTAAATAAGTTCTCCCCACAAGGTTTAAGCATTGATTCCACACACCCTAGTTTTTGGACAGCTCCCTTCTGTTTTAGCGCACAAATTGTCTGAATCATGTTAAATTTGAATTTCATTGGGTTTAAACAGTCTGCTGCTGTTTCTAATGACCGGGCTCATAGAATGTTCATTTGCAGCATACTTGGCTTCCAATTTCTGCCTTTCTGACGTGTGAGAAGTGAATTATAACCATTAAATTTTTTGACAGCCCACATGCATTAGAGCAGCCAAAATTACATATTTAGGTGTCAGAAGGACTAAAGTTGGTCTCCCCACAAAGTTTAAGCATTGTTTTGACACACCCTTGTTTTTGGACAGCTCCCTTCTATTTTAGCGCACAAATTGTCTGAATCATGTTAAATTTGAATTTCACTGGGTTTAAACAGTCTGCTGCTGTTTCTAATGACCGGGCTCATAGAATGTTCATTTGCAGCATATTTGGCTTCCAATTTCTGCCTTTCTGAGGTGTGAGAAGTGAATTATAACCATTACATGTTTTAACAGCCCACTTGCATTAGAGCAGCCAAAATGACCTATTTAGGTGTCAGAAGGACTAAATTTGGTCTCCCCACAAGGTTTAAGCATTGATTCCACACACCCTAGTTTTTGGACAGCTCCCTTCTGTTTTAGCGCACAAATTGTCTGAATCATGTTAAATTTGAATTTCACTGGGTTTAAACAGTGTGCTGCTGTTTCTAATGACCGGGCTCACAGAATGTTCATTTGCAGCATATTTGGCTTCCAATTTCTGCCTTTCTGAGTTGTGAGAAGTGAATTATAACCTTTACATTTTTTGACAGCCCACATGCATTAGAGATGCCAAAATGACTTATTTAGGTGACAGAAGGACTAAATAAGGTCTCCCCACAAGGTTTAAGCATTGTTTCCACACTCCCTTGTTTTTGGACTGCTCTCTTCTGTTTTAGTGCACAAATTGTATGAATCATGTTAAATTTGATTTTCACTGGGTTTAAACAGTCTGCTGCTGTTTCTAATGACCGGGCTCATAGAATGTTCATTTGCAGCATATTTGGCTTCCAATTTCTGCCTTTCTGAGCTGTGAGAAGTGAATTACAACCATTAAATTTTTTAACAGCCCACTTGCATTAGAGCAGCCAAAATGACTTATTTAGGTGTCATAAGGACTAAATTAGGTTTCCCCACAAGGTTTAAGCATTGATTCCACACACCCTAGTTTTTGGACAGCTCCCCTCTGTTTTAGCGCACAAATTGTCTGAATCATGTTAAATTTGAATTTCACTGGGTTTAAACTGTGTGCTGCTGTTTCTAATGACCGGGCTCATAGAATGTTCATTTGCAGCATACTTGGCTTCCAATTTCTGCCTTTCTGACGTGTGAGAAGTGAATTATAACCATTACATTTTTTAACAGCCCACTCTCATTAGAGCAGCCAAAAGGACTTATTTAGGTGTCAGAAGGACTAAATTAGGTCTCCCCACAAGGGTAAGCATTTTTTCCACACACCCTAGTTTTTGGACTGCTCTCTTCTGTTTTAGCCCACAAATTGTCTGAATCATGTTAAATTTGAATTTCACTGGGTTTAAACAGTCTGCTGCTGTTTCTAATGACCGGGCTCATAGAATGTTCATTTGCAGCATACTTGGCTTCCAATTTCTGCCTTTCTGACGTGTGAGAAGTGAATTATAACCATTAAATTTTTTGACAGCCCACATGCATTAGAGCAGCCAAAATTACATATTTAGGTGTCAGAAGGACTAAAGTTGGTCTCCCCACAAAGTTTAAGCATTGTTTTGACACACCCTTGTTTTTGGACAGCTCCCTTCTATTTTAGCGCACAAATTGTCTGAATCATGTTAAATTTGAATTTCACTGGGTTTAAACAGTCTGCTGCTGTTTCTAATGACCGGGCTCATAGAATGTTCATTTGCAGCATATTTGGCTTCCAATTTCTGCCTTTCTGAGGTGTGAGAAGTGAATTATAACCATTACATGTTTTAACAGCCCACTTGCATTAGAGCAGCCAAAATGACCTATTTAGGTGTCAGAAGGACTAAATTTGGTCTCCCCACAAGGTTTAAGCATTGATTCCACACACCCTAGTTTTTGGACAGCTCCCTTCTGTTTTAGCGCACAAATTGTCTGAATCATGTTAAATTTGAATTTCACTGGGTTTAAACAGTGTGCTGCTGTTTCTAATGACCGGGCTCACAGAATGTTCATTTGCAGCATATTTGGCTTCCAATTTCTGCCTTTCTGAGTTGTGAGAAGTGAATTATAACCTTTACATTTTTTGACAGCCCACATGCATTAGAGATGCCAAAATGACTTATTTAGGTGACAGAAGGACTAAATAAGGTCTCCCCACAAGGTTTAAGCATTGTTTCCACACTCCCTTGTTTTTGGACTGCTCTCTTCTGTTTTAGTGCACAAATTGTATGAATCATGTTAAATTTGATTTTCACTGGGTTTAAACAGTCTGCTGCTGTTTCTAATGACCGGGCTCATAGAATGTTCATTTGCAGCATATTTGGCTTCCAATTTCTGCCTTTCTGAGCTGTGAGAAGTGAATTACAACCATTAAATTTTTTAACAGCCCACTTGCATTAGAGCAGCCAAAATGACTTATTTAGGTGTCATAAGGACTAAATTAGGTTTCCCCACAAGGTTTAAGCATTGATTCCACACACCCTAGTTTTTGGACAGCTCCCCTCTGTTTTAGCGCACAAATTGTCTGAATCATGTTAAATTTGAATTTCACTGGGTTTAAACTGTGTGCTGCTGTTTCTAATGACCGGGCTCATAGAATGTTCATTTGCAGCATACTTGGCTTCCAATTTCTGCCTTTCTGACGTGTGAGAAGTGAATTATAACCATTACATTTTTTAACAGCCCACTCTCATTAGAGCAGCCAAAAGGACTTATTTAGGTGTCAGAAGGACTAAATTAGGTCTCCCCACAAGGGTAAGCATTTTTTCCACACACCCTAGTTTTTGGACTGCTCTCTTCTGTTTTAGCCCACAAATTGTCTGAATCATGTTAAATTTGAATTTCACTGGGTTTAAACAGTCTGCTGCTGTTTCTAATGACCGGGCTCATAGAATGTTCATTTGCAGCATACTTGGCTTCCAATTTCTGCCTTTCTGATGTGTGAGAAGTGAATTATAACCATTACATTTTTTGACAGCCCACATGCATTAGAGCAGCCCAAATTATCTATTTTGTAACGTTTCTGGCACTGGAGCTGCTGATTGCAATCAGCACACCTTTGTTTTCTCCGCCCTTTCTGCTTATAAGCTCTGCTCCTCGCAGTCTCCAGTGCCGGAACGTCTCTAGCCTAACGGTGAGCGCTTGCAGCCTTATTTCTGAATACCTGTCTGCCTGTCGACCTGTTTTGCCTCTGTTTTTTGAAACCAGTCAGCCCCTTTTTGGATTTGTCTGCCTGCCTGAGTTCTGCCTGTCAGCCTCAGAGATCTGGACGGCCTTCCCGTGCTTCTGACCCCAGCCTGCCCGTAAGTTACCGAGACTGCCTGCTCCCTTTCTTTCTGTGCTTTTTGGATTTTGGACCTGGACCTGGATACTCTGTTGGATTCTCCCTTGGAAACCGCTGTCTGGACTAAACGGATTTCCCCCTCGACAAGACCCGGACTGGACCTGGATAAAGATCCCTGGATAACCCCCTCTCGGACCCCGTCGACACCTGGAGCCAGAGCTCAGCCCACGGCGCGGCCAGGAGCTGCCAGTCGCAGAGTGCGAGCCGCACAAACCAGGGGTCCGCGCCACCATCCTCTAAATAAAAACTGTTCAAGTTTTTTACTTACTTGTTTTCGGGTATTTCTTGGGTCCATCCAACTTCGTTACTTATTTAGGTGTCAGAAGGACTAAATTAGGTCTCCCCACAAGGTTTAAGCATTGATTCCACACACCCTTGTTTTTGGACTGCTCTCTTCTGTTTTAGCGCACAAATTGTATGAATCATGTTAAATTTGAATTTCACTGGGTTTAAACAGTCTGCTGCTGTTTCTAATGACCGGGCTCATAGAATGTTCATTTGCAGCATATTTGTCTTCCAATTTCTGCCTTTCTGAGGTGTGAGAAGTGAATTATAACCATTACATTTTTTAACAGCCCACTCTCATTAGAGCAGCCAAAATGACTTATTTAGGTGTCAGAAGGACTAAATTAGGTCTCCCCACAAGGTTTAAGCATTGTTTCCACACACCCTTGTTTTTGGACTGCTCTCTTCTGTTTTAGCGCACAAATTGTATGAATCATGTTAAATTTGAATTTCACTGGGTTTAAACAGTCTGCTGCTGTTTCTAATGACCGGGCTCATAGAATGTTCATTTGCAGCATACTTGGCTTCCAATTTCTGCCTTTCTGACGTGTGAGAAGTGAATTATAACCATTACATTTTTTAACAGCCCACTCTCATTAGAGCAGCCAAAATGACTTATTTAGGTGTCAGAAGGACTAAATTAGGTCTCCCCACAAGGTTTAAGCATTGTTTCCACACACCCTTGTTTTTGGACTGCTCTCTTATGTTTTAGCGCACAAATTGTATGAATCATGTTAAATTTGAATTTCACTGGGTTTAAACAGTCTGCTGCTGTTTCTAATGACCGGGCTCATAGAATGTTCATTTGCAGCATACTTGGCTTCCAATTTCTGCCTTTCTGTCGTGTGAGAAGTGAATTATAACCATTAAATTTTTTGACAGCCCACATGCATTAGAGCAGCCAAAATTACATATTTAGGTGTCAGAAGGACTAAAGTTGGTCTCCCCACAAAGTTTAAGCATTGTTTTGACACACCCTTCTTTTTGGACAGCTCCCTTCTATTTTAGCGCACAAATTGTCTGAATCATGTTAAATTTGAATTTCACTGGGTTTAAACAGTCTGCTGCTGTTTCTAATGACCGGGCTCATTGAATGTTCATTTGCAGCATATTTTGCTTCCAATTTCTGCCTTTCTGAGGTGTGAGAAGTGAATTATAACCATTACATGTTTTAACAGCCCACTTGCCATTAGAGCAGCCAAAATGACCTATTTAGGTGTCAGAAGGACTAAATTTGGTCTCCCCACAAGGTTTAAGCATTGATTCCACACACCCTAGTTTTTGGACAGCTCCCTTCTGTTTTAGCGCACAAATTGTCTGAATCATGTTAAATTTGAATTTCACTGGGTTTAAACTGTGTGCTGCTGTTTCTAATGACCGGGCTCATAGAATGTTCATTTGCAGCATACTTGGCTTCCAATTTCTGCCTTTCTGACGTGTGAGAAGTGAATTATAACCATTAAATTTTTTGACAGCCCACATGCATTAGAGCAGCCAAAATTACATATTTAGGTGACAGAAGGACTAAATTTGGTCTCCCCACAAAGTTTAACCATTGTTTTGACACACCCTTGTTTTTGGACAGCTCCCTTCTATTTTAGCGCACAAATTGTCTGAATCATGTTAAATTTGAATTTCACTGGGTTTAAACAGTCTGCTGCTGTTTCTAATGACCGGGCTCATAGAATGTTCATTTGCAGCATATTTGGCTTCCAATTTCTGCCTTTCTGAGCTGTGAGAAGTGAATTATAACCTTTACATTTTTTGACAGCCCACATGCATTAGAGATGCCAAAATGACTTATTTAGGTGACAGAAGGACTAAATAAGGTCTCCCCACAAGGTTTAAGCATTGTTTCCACACACCCTTGTTTTTGGACTGCTCTCTTCTGTTTTAGCGCACAAATTGTCTGAATGTTAAATTTGAATTTCACTGGGTTTAATAATAGACCAAATATTCTTCTCCGTCCAATCTTTGTAAAATAAGGATTTATTGTATAGTATGAATCTGTTATTCCATATGATAGAGGACTGTGGCGAGTATTTATGTACATAGAGCATTTTCCAGTATAGTAACACTTGTTTATGGAACTCTGATAGTTTAATGGGCAATTTATGTATATTGAAATCAGCTAGAAGTACAAGTTTTAGACCAACCAATTTTGTTAAATAATTAGGGACAATACCAAAATAGCTGAGAATTTTTAACCCAGGATTTCAGCCAATTAATCTTAAGGGTTCCGTTAAGACATTCAAAGTCAATTACTTTCAGACCTCCATCTTTGATTTCTTTGACCATATGGCTTTTCCGTAGGTAGTGTGTCCTGTTTCTCCAAATAAAGTTCATGTTCATTTGGTTAATAGTTTTAGTTAAGCTATTTGGGACAGCTACAAGTTGAATAAACTAATCTTGACAAACTTTCCATTTTTGATAAGTAAATTCGTCCTAAAATAGAAAGATCTCGTTGGAGCCATGCGTTAAGTTTGGCTTTACATTCTTTAATCTTGTTTTCAATAGTTAAGGTTGATTCTTGGTTTTTGGTTATAACAGTTCCCAAGTATTTAATTTCAGATTTAATTGGAATGCTAGATATTTATTTTAGGGGAGTGTCATGAATAGCTATAAGCTCACACTTTTTAAAGTTTAGCATTAGTCCTGAAGCCTCTGAAAAAAGTTTAATTTAATCAATTACAATTGGAACTTGCTTGTGATTTAAGAAAACTGCTAACTGGCTAATGATTAATTTTGTACCGAAAACGTCTTATTTCTCAATGTTTGCACAGTTTTTAAGATAGATTGCTAACATTTCTGCAACTAAATGATTTGTCACGATGACCCGAACACACACCACACACGGAGCTTCGTTCAGAAGGTTTATTGAGGGTTGATGGGTTGTGGAAGAAGGAAACCAGAGTCCGTTACCGGGATGGAGCAAGTGGATGATGAAAGCAGGAGCAGGCAGACGGGAAGGAGGCTGAAGGACCGCAGGAGAACCTTGGGACAGGACCCAGGGCTGACCGAAGAGCTTCGGAGCGTGATCCGAGTCAGAACCTTGCGACGGGACACAAGGCCGGCAGGTGAGCTTCGGGGCGGGACCCGAGCTGGGCTTGGAGCGGGATCCAAGCGGGGCAGCGTCTTGGAGCTGGATCCAAGTGGAGCTGGATCCAAGTGGAGCTGCAAGGGAGGAGTGCAGTCAGCAGCCGGGAACGAAGACGAGAGTCCTTCTGATGAGGAAGGTAGAGAGACACTCGTGTGCAGAAGACAAGACGGACCGGCGGTGAAGAGGAGACTGAGGAGGGTTTATATGGAGAGGCTGGCAGGTGGATTGAGTCCGAGATGATTAGAGCTAGACAGGTGGAGATGATTAGGCTGAGTGGAGTCCGAGCTGGGCTGAGGAAGAAGGTGCTGGAAACTTCCAGAGGCAGGTAGGTCATGACACTTGAGGAATTCCATCATTAATGTTAAATCTAGCTGTGGTGCCCTTGGATAGTATTACACAACTATTGTTTTGATATAGACCTCTAATTAAGTTAATAAAGTTTGCTCCAAAACCTAAATGTTCAAGAACTGAGAATAAGAATAGGTATATCACCGAGTCAAAACCCAGATAACAATTTTTTTTATGGCCCAAATGTGGCTTGCCATTTTGGAAAAGCTTTGGAATGATGTACGGCCCAAATTTGGGCCAACTCTGGCATGCCAAATAAAGAACAAATCTCAGCCCAAAGTAAGCCAAAATGGATTTTGGAAATCCAAAGTGTTGCCAAACCTACCCCAGAGAGAAGCCAAAAACCCATAACCTTGCCAAAAACTAGCCTAAACTGATCCAAAACGATGCCATAATTGAACCAAAATGATGCCACAATATATTTTTAATTCTATTTACTTATTTATTCATTCATTCATTCATTCGTGTGATAACTATGTCCTAGTATCCTAGGCTCATGTACTATTTATGTGTTATAACTGTATGTATAAAAAACGAAACAAACATTTTTTTATATATATATACTTTATTTTTTTAATTAATGTCTTAAAACAATAAATTAAGGATTGATACAATTATTCTGCTGGCTGCCCTCGGCTGGAGCCTGCAGCCGATTTTTCCTCACCCCCTCTCGATCCCCAGCCCAGTAGAACCACCTTTTAATAGCATCAGCAATGGTCAGATCAGTTGCTTCCAGACAGATTGGGTTACGTCTGACAGCATCTGAAAATGACATAACAAATTAAAGAAAAACAATACTGCAGAAAAACTTAATCTGGTACAAGTAACATGGCAAACAGCTCATCCAATTTACAAACTGCAATCGTGATCATTAAACAGTGGTCATGAGCATTGCCAAAAGGGCATGGGAGATTAAATTCTGTTTAATTCTAATCAAGACAAATAATAATAATAATAATAGAATAAATAGTCAATATGGGTGCAGGATAATCCTTACCTGTCACAACTGCCCTGAGGTGGAGCTTTTCAAAAGGCACCTTGCCATTCAGGCCACGCCATGAGATCGTCTTAGCAAGGTCATTTTTGATGGCCTGTTTTAAAATGCGCCACACAGTTTCTTTTACTGTTGCCCCCCCTGCCAATCCAAGAGTGATGACCTAAGTACAAAAAGAAAAAAAAACAAAATTAGGAATTCAAAATAAAAGAGTCCCATTTTCCATCATCAATTCAGCATAAACATAAATTAAAAAAAGAAATTGAAAGCAGCTCACCAGTTCCTTACGGAGGTCTGGTTGATTTGCTAGATCCTTCTCAAGTTTATACAGGGCAGGCTTATCACTCAGAGGGAAGATGGTCATGTGGGATGAAGTGATGGGAATCCCTGTGACACCACTGTTGGATCTTTGCAAATCTTGGATCATTCTGATTATGTTCTTTTGCTGATCCATTAGAATTTGTTGATTTATCAGAACTTCTTTCAGAAGAGCTGAAAAAAGAAGAATTGTTTACTTCAAATGTGTAGTTTTAAATTATCAGGGCATGTACAGTCATGGATGAAAATATTGGGACCCTTGAACTTTTTCAAGAAAGTACATGGCCCCTACAGACAATGTGGAGGTTCACAGATGTTTTGGGGTTGCTTTGCTACATCAGGCACCAGAGACCTTGTCTGCATACATGTCATTATGAAATCTAAAGACTGATAAAAATCAAGGGGCATAAGGCATTATGCAATAGAGGTTATTGTCATTTCAGTAGGACAATGACCTTAAACACCAAAAAGTAACCAGATGTGGTCCTAAAGTGGCCGTCAATGAATCTATCCAAGTCCCATAAAACTCTCTATGTGTGTGTGTGTATGTGCAGCGGGCCTGTGTGTGTGTGAGTGGATATGGGTGTATATGTATGCGTATGTGCATGTGTGTATGTCTCTACAACTGTGTCTCTCTGGGTATTTAGGTGGGATGGGAGGGTTGGGTCTTCTTTTTTTTTTTTACCTCCGCCAAGGAGGCAATGTTTTCAGTCGCGTTGGTTTGTCTGTCAGCAGGATAACTCGAAAACTTGTGCACGGTTTGGATGAAATTTTGTACAGTTGTTGGAAATGACAAAAGGAACAAGTGATTAAATGTTGGTGCATTTCTGTAGCCTAAGTAACATAAACAATGCAATTGTTACCTCCGTTTGAAATGTAGTGCTTACCGCGGTCACGTGACCAGATGTCCGGGTCGCGGTGGCTGCTGGGTATTGTAGTTGGCTTGTGCTGAACATGTTTCCCAGTGTGTGGAGCCAAATTGGTAATGTAGTTAAGCACATCCACAGCATGTAGATGTTATGGCATTGCATCAGTGACCCCATGGCCTTGGCGGAGGTTTGCACTCTCTCAGTGCTTCTAGTTTTGTTTTGTTTTTTCTCTTTCTTATCGCTGTTGTCGTTTTTAGCCTCTGTGAGGCACTTTTTGTTGCTTTTAGGTATGACAAGTGCCATTTAAATAAAATTTGATTTGATTTTTTAATTGACCTGTGGCGAAATCTCAAAACAACAGTTGGGAGAAGGCACCCTTAAAACTTACTTCCACACATTTGGTTGCAGCCTCTCATGTACCCATGATAGGGTGGACTAACAGGCTGGGCTGCTGTCACTGCGATGCTGCTGCTCTGCTGCTGCTCTGACCCTGCCATGTCACCATAATGTTGCTCTATTGCCTGGCGGAGGGTTGACCCCAGGTTCATTACATGCTGAAGGTGAATGTAGAAAAAAGAACATAAGAATTTTAAACCTATGAACTTGGTCATTAGTGAACAACAATGTAAGTTTTCAATTAAGCCTAAAGCTGCATATTATCTGACATTTTAATGTCAAAAAGGTTGCTGACTGCTGATCAATCATCCCTATTCCCTGAATCCCTGAATAATCCCTAAAGAGCTAATTTCAAACATATTTATTTACAACTAGAGATAAAATGATTATGCAATTCTATACCTGAGAATTCTGAGGCTCCTCAATAGATGAGGGGACCTCAACAAACCCACATTCTGTATTTGGCATCAGAATGAAGCGCCTGGAATTGGAGGGAGGTCTTGGGATAGCGGGGGCCTTGGGAAGAGACACAGTCTTCCTTTTCGGTGGACTGAGGTTTTCCTCCTCCTCCTGGTCTCTATTATATCTACTTGGCCTTTGTTAGAGAGACACAAAAGACACAGACATCAACATCGGCATCAGATACAAAGAATGAACTGAACTCCTAGTATTTAATACAAAAGTAAACAGAGAATATTATGTGCTCAGCAGGTATATAACACTGTTATATGAAAACATTGTCATATGGTAATTCTAAAGTAAATTGACCCACACGCATGCCACTTTTTAAAGAATGTGTGTGTGTGTGTCTGTGTGTGTGTGTGTGTAGAGAGAGAGAGAGCGAGAGAGAGAGAGATGCATAAAAGTCATACTTAAGTTTTCTTTTAGGCCGCATGTCTTGGTCGTCTGCCTCTGATGTATAGTCCGTCTGTTCCAGAGCCAGTGAAACTCGCTTACGGCACTCTAAAATACTGTCTGTTGAGTAGAACACAATTTTAGGATTATGTTTCCTTTTGACATTACTAATCAGTTCATTTTCTAAAGTAGAGTAGAGTAAACCTGAAGAATAAAATATCCTGGCGTCTGTGTAAACAGGTCATGTACTTTGGGCCTCCTCCAGCTGCTTGATGGCCCTCTGAACTCCCTGGCTCTTGTAGGGAGGCCACCTACAGGTCCCTTCCTGAAACCAGGATGTTGGGGCAACCTCCACCTCCTCATCTTTGTCAAAGCAGATGACTGAGTACATCTTTTCTGCAATGTGAGAACATAAATGTAGCAACATTTTGACAGGATTTTGCTTGGGAGTGTAGGCTAATCTTTTTCTCTCTTTTCTTTTGTGCCCACCACCACCATTCCAGAGGACAAATAAAAATTATTCATCATAAATCTGAACATGTTATCATCAATAATCAATGAC
Organism: Fundulus diaphanus; assembly: GCA_037039145.1. NCBI lineage: Eukaryota > Metazoa > Chordata > Actinopteri > Cyprinodontiformes > Fundulidae > Fundulus > Fundulus diaphanus. The sequence goes on from CM073135.1 coordinate 5,681,097, forward strand.
ATATTGTTAAACAACAATACTAAAAGTAATTATTAAATTCCTCTGCTTTGTATCAGTTTTTCCACCTCCACTTCTCCATAAGGCCATGGAACAGACCTCAACAGTCTTCATCCTTTCATCCTTTACTAAACAGAACAGTTCACACAGAGTCTTTGTGTGTGTGTGTGTGTGTGTGTGTGTGTGTGTGTGTGTGTGTGTGTGTGTGTGTGTGTGTGTGTGTGTGTGTGTGTGTGTGTGTGTGTGTGTGTGTGTGTGTGTGTGTGCGCGCGCCCGCATGCGCACCTGTGTTCAGGTCCTCTTCTGCTTCTATGAATCTTTGGATTTGTACAACCACTCAATTAAGGTGTAGCAGAGGAAACACAACAAAGGTATCTCTAATCTCACACAAAGGAATTCTAACAAACTTGCTTAAATTTCCATCGAGCCTGGCACATTTAAGGTTGGTTGACAGACCTGAAATAACCAGAATATCTAATTCAGTAGAGTCAACAGGGTAGTTGAAAAATTTATCCCTTCTGGTGTATGACCTGTACACTACCAGATAGAACCCGTCATGCATAATAATGTTTTCCACTAAAGCTATATCATTGTGAATCCTAAAGCAGCTGTCACCACCACATGAGGATTTAACAGTCACACCATCAATGACTAACTTTCTGTACTGATTTACAGAACTTCCAATTAACTCTTGTGGCACAGGTCCATCATTGTGCTGCCCTGATGCATTGTAACTCTGTTTCTCTGCAATGCTTTCCTCTCTCATATTCTCCATTTCTGATAAACGCCTTATCACTTGAGCCAAGGGATTGTTTGGTTTCCTTACCATTTTCTTTAAAATCTGCAGATAGTTTTCATAAGGAAAACCAGAAAAGAGGTCTAAGTGACCATGAGCTTTTGCATCATCACTAAGATGAACAAGACCATGTATGTTGTAAACGACAAAATGGTCACCATACAACTTACTGAAATGGTCCACAAATGAGCAGAGCAGTGTCCTGGCATAATCATTTAGCACTAAACATAATGAGGGCCGAGCTAGAACATGAATGGCAACTGAAAGCAATAAGAAGTTATTGTAAAGCTCATCAGCTAGGATACCCTTCAGCACAACTGGCCCCGTATACAACAGAAATTGTCTCCATTCTGTTGCTTTCCATCTATGTCTCTCTGTAAGCCCTCTTGGTTTCCTGGCAAACTCAGAAGGGACAAATGCTCTCAAACCAGTCAGTCTGTCAGATATGATGCAACTTTGACTAGCTGACATGCGACAACGAAGAGGCCCAGCTGCACCCATCCACAAATCCAAAAGCTTACGTACCACACCAAGACATACCAAATGCATGTAATCGTGAGGAAAACAGCTCACCATACCTATATTCAAGTCAGTAAAAGGTGAGACACCCTTATGGTGGTCTTCATCACTTAAAGCCTTGAAATTCTCATCTGTCCTACGAGGAGCATTTTTTTCTGGGAATGTCATGCGATGGTTACTGGAAACACCTGACTGGGTACACTTATCACATCCTGAATATCCAGTGTGACTCTTGACTGCTTTAACAAAAGCTCGGGCAGGAGCATCACATACATCTGAACCAATTAGCACAAAGATACTCTTTTGACCAACGAGAAAACCATCCTTTAACACTTTAAGCTCATTCACAAGTGCCCCGAGGTAATCTGACAGGGAATTTGGTTTAGATTCACCACAAAACAATGCAATCAACACAGGTCTTTTCATAAAGCCTTGTAACATGCCTAGAATTGGCCAAAACTGAATAGAAGAACTTTTAAACAGTGGCAAACCATCTATGTTCAGCTGCAATTTAAACAAGTGTCTGTCATTTACTTTACTTAATCTCTCAAATTTTCTGGAAAGTGTGTTCAAAACCCCAAAGTAATAAAACGAGCCACCTGCTAACTTGTCTACAGAATAATTCATCTTAGTTTTAAGCAAAGTCCGGCCATCTTTTGGTAGGAAAGGGTGGTAAACTCTAAGTATGGACAAGAGTGCTGACAGGGCGACCAGAGAAATACCAAACCGAGTGGCCCAATCTGACAACGCAGATGGCAGGTCATCGGCTGAGGGGCTGTCATCATCAGAACTTTCATCTGATTCACTTTCACTAAAACCTTCTTCACGCATAGTCTGATCACACAACTGGGAATTATCAACGCTGCAGTTTTCACTATCAGTCCCCCCATCATCACTCTGAGCTGGCACCGAGTCAGAATTGTCAGACATTTCACTCTGCATGGATCGGAACATCAGATCAACTCTAATTCGAGCTCTTCTGCGAATGTTACTCCACTGACTGTATGCCATTGTGCAATGAAACTGAAAGAAAAATAAAATACAGTTAGTTGTATAGTAAAATGTAGAAGGGGTATTCAATTAGCTTTTTTTTAAAACAATGAACTAATTTCGCTTCAAGTCGTGGCTATGTGATCAATATATATATATATATATATATATATATATATATATATATATATATATATATATATATATATATATGTGTGTGTGTGTGTGTGTATGTGTTATGAATATAAGGATCAATTTGTTAAATCTAAACATTGTGGTCTTCATTATTTCATAAAACCATGTCACATGTGAACCTTTAGGAACAGACTTTTTGGGGGAGTATTAAAGAGGTAAAATTAATAATATGAGGAAAAAAAGTCCTAGGTCAATAAAGTAAAAATAAACAAACAAACACAAAAGTGATAATGTTATGATAAAAACATCATATTATGAGAATTAAGGGGGAACATTTCCAGAATATTCAGTTTGCAGAATTATTTGGAGTAATAGGGCCAGGTTAGATTATGTTAAATATTTTTATTCTTTAGGAGAATACATTCAGGAGAATGAAGCTAAAGGGATACGAAAATAAACTTGTAATATTACAAAAAAAATACTACAAATACAAAGTATATTCAGAGATTAAAGTCCCTCTGATACTGTTTAAGTGACTGAGTAACTGCAGATTTGCCACATATAAAATGGCGGACGCTCTGACGCATCGCAGCATAGGCAGAACCCGCCCAATGACGCGTCTACTCTTATATTATGTCTATGGTGAGAGAGCCCAGTGCTGATCTGGGCTGTATTTACTTAGCTTCGGACACACAGCTGACAGCCGCCACCAGCGGTCAGAGACGTTTTAATTATCCATATCAGATTGCTTGATTCAGCAACCCAGCTAACTACAATCTCGAGTGCGATGACTAACGTTAGCCTACGATCAGATCAAAAATGAATGTACTTCCGGCAATCATGTTATTCATAGGCTAAAATGAAAGTTGCGTGAATGACCCACGTCTCAAAATGATTAAAACAAAACAATTACATTTGTCTAGCAGAAATAAACCACTTTGGATAAAAGGAAAAATGTACTCACCTTCACCTTCAGTGATCACGCCGAGAAATGAGATCTGTCCGTTGAAAATTCCCCGCTCTCTGTGCTGACTTTTGGCAAGCCGGAGGGATGCCAAAGCGCTCCCGTAAAATCATGAAATGCGAACGCGCTCAAGCAAATATGGTCCCGCTCATCGCCTTTTTGACTGGTTAACCAGACACAAGCCAAAACTCGGCCAAAATAACATTGCGCCATTTATTTATTAAGGCAGATCATAACAAAACCAAAGCTGACCCAAAACCATAATCCTTTGCCAAAACAACCCCAAAGAGGCCAGACATATGCCACAAAAAAGCCAAAATGATTTGCTATCTGGGAAGCTTTATAAAAGTCAAGGAAAAGAATAAAGCCATCATCTTTGATCAATCATGTCCCAATATTTAGTTGGGGAGTGGTGGCCTAGTGGTTAGAGCAGTGTGCTTGCACTCTGAGAAGGTTGCAAGCACCCGGTTTGATCCCCACAGTCTGCACTCTGGCTCCCCAGGTGCTGCACAGTGGCAGCCCACTGCTCCCCAAGGGGATGGGTTAAGATGCAGAAGTGAATTTCTCCATTGTGAGATCAATAAAGTTCAATTATTATTCAATCAGGTCCTTTACCAGTCTAATATTCTTGTGGATTGACCTTCCTTTTAAGAAAAGCCAGATTGTGATTCCACAATAATGTTTGAGATTCTGGATTGGAGATGCATGGTAAATATGTATGTTAGTAATTTATAGTCTGAATTTCTGTGTGTAATAGGTCTTCTATTCTGAATAAATCTAGGGTCCTTGTCTGGTTTGGGGATACATATAATAATTCCTTGTTTCATTGTAGTAGGTGTAGTATGATTTTTAAAATTTTCTGTAAAAATCTGATGCAGTAATATTTTTATGTCATCCCAAAAGTGTTTATAAAAGTTTTCAGTCAGTCCATCCAGACTCGGTGCTTTGTTTAATGATAAGCGATTATCAGCCTTATCAAGTTCTTCTATTGTAATATTGTTGTCACAAGTTTATTTGTAATTATCTTCTATTTTAGGGATAAATGTTTCAATTTGTTTAAAAAAAGGTGCAAAAAGTGAGGGGTTGGGTTTATTTCAATATATATTTAGTTGTACAATATCTAGTTCTTTTGTTTGGAGTTGTTTTTTAATTTGTTTACTGAATGAGATTGTCTGATCTTCTACATTAGGAATTCCCATTTTTGAACAAGGTAATTTTTAAGAAGACTGTAGGTAAATTTCCAATATTTACTTGTGCCTGATTTCCAGTTTTGATGTTTCATTTGTAAGGAAATAGGCTATGGTCAGTCAAAGGTGCAGCAGAAATATCTGATTTGATTTCATTGGTCAATACTTCATTTGTTATAAGACAGTGATCAAGTCTTGATTTGCTATTTGAACCAAACCATGAAAATTTTATACAATTGGGATTAAGATGCCACCACATGTCAACTAGATTTTGTTCATTTAAAAAAAATATATATATATTTTGTTTGGGTAACTTGAGTTATGTTTAGAAGGCCATTTATCATAAAATTCATCTTGAACGAGGTTGAGATCCCCACCAATTACAACATTGTTGAGTAAAATGATTTTAGGTGATCTAAATTGAGGGTTATTTCTTCAAGCAATATGTTCTGGTTTAGATTATTATAACCACATATATTTAACAAAATAAGTATTGTTATCCAAACAGACAGTGAGGAATAACCACTAACCCAGTGACCATTTTCATCCATTTTACTTGAAATTATCTGACCCTGGAAGTTTTTTTAGAAGAGTAGCGATCCCTGCTGATCTTGAAGGACCATGGCAAAAATAAGCTTTATCTCCCCATTGTTTAGACCAAAAGATGCTATCTTCATGTTTTGAATGAGTTTCCTGTAAGAATATTGTAATGACGCCAACACCGCAGATGTAGTCCGCCAACAGGGTTTAGTAGAAAGAGTACGAGCTGCTATTCCTGATGCTGCAGCTCGCAGATGGGAGTTTTGCTTACTGAAAGATGTTCTGAGGGCAGAAACTAATGGGATTGGTTCAATCAGGCAACCAATCAGAACAGAGGAAAGGCGCGCCTAACTAATTTGAAGTTAGCGAGAGAAGCAAGCGGTTGTTACTGTTTATTTTCATGGTCGCAATACTCGATAAGAATCTTGGCCGAGGGAGCCGAGGGAGAAAGACGAGACGCCGGCTGCGCGGCACGGCAGGTCGCCCGCCCCCCCTCCCGCGAGCGGTGGAGTGCCGAAACAGGCGGCCAGCGCGTTGCGCGGACCGGAGCGCTCGACCTCCCCAACCCTTTACAAAATAAAAATAAACTTTTCCTTTTAGTCAAATCTCTTAGGCCCCTTGCGTTAACAGAAATTAATGAAAGTTCACTTTTCAAGTTAAACATAAAAAATTAATGACATAAAATAAAAGGATGAACAGTATTTGAATGGGTTTACCTGAGAATAAATTGAACTGTAGGTAGCAAAAAACTCCTGACCTGATTAAATTATCTGAAGTCAGAAATGTCGTGTAGATCTATTGTGTCCTTAATGAGTAACTCGTTGTCCATTGATAAAGGCATATGAACCTTTAAACACTGCCTTTATACCAGCTTTCCGTGCTTGCTCTACTTTGGGCCACAGAGCCAGTGTTGCTTCCCGGTCTTCTTTGGTGAGGTCCTCAGAGGAACGGATGTTGAGCTCCCTGCAGATGGGGTGTTGCTTAGTGGATCGCCAGAGTTCATCCCTGAAGATCCGACCTGTAAACTTAGACTTAGACTTAGACTCTTTATTGTCATTTTGTATACACAGAGTGCATACAGAACAAAATTTCGTTTTCACACAGATCAGAAAGATTGCAGTAACTCTACAGGATACCTTGCAGTGAATTACAGTACAGGATAAAGTGCAGTGATCAATCGCAGTCACTTACAGGATAAATTTCAATTGACTTCCGGATAAAGTGCAGCAGTGAACAGTAGGCAGTTGAAATGTAAACAATGTAAACCAAATGTAAACAAATATGCAGTAAAGTGCAGCAGTGATTTAAAAGTAGACAGTTGCAACTGTACAATAATGTGTCGTGGGCGGCTGGTGTTCAGGTTGAGAATGATGTTCATCTTCTCTTTCCAGTTTGGCATAATCTCCTCAATGAGATTCGCAACTTTCTGTCTTGTGTCTTCCTCCTTTTGCTCATTTAAGTCATTAATGCGCAGATTCCATCTTCTTTTATAGCGCTTTGATTCTGCTGCTTTTCTTTGAAAATCTTGGACCTTCTTTGTCAGCTCGGTGTTTGTGGTTTTAAGTTGAGCAATTTAATTTTCCATCTTTTCGTTTTTATTTTACAATCTTGAATTTCAGCGCTATTGAATTAGACCGCTTTAGCAATATTAGCAATGGAGAGCGTGTTCCGTTTCATTTCTTTTCAAAAGTTCAGCATCATTTTCTGTAGATTTTCAACTGCTTCTAAAATCTTGACATTGGATGCATTTGAACTAACCTCCTCGTCTCCCTTTGTCTTTTTTGTGTGGTACTGGGGGCTTGCACGGTGATGTTATGGCATTTTAAGTCCCTTTGGTTTCGTAGTCGAGTTAGCAGAGCCTTGTTAGCTTTACTGCTAGCTTAGTTGTTAGCCATTATCGTCGTCGTTTTTCTCTTGCTTGTAGTAATATTTCCCGTTAGCACTGGACACTTTAAGTTATTATTACTATTAGTTCACAACGATACTCCTTTTTTTGTGTCAAGTCTGGAATTCATAGATGTTCAACTACTTATTTAAGGAGCTTGCTACCCAGAGCTCATTACTGCGCATCCCCTTTTTCCGCCATCTTGCCAGTCCACACAGAGACACTTATATCTGAAGTATTTTCGATTCAAGACCTAGAAATACAGACAAATCATTGGTTAAAATTCAAGCGGTTTTTCGGTTGGCTTTCTTTACACACATGCTTTTTGCTACATTTCTGCCGTGAGATTTGCAAATGCGTAAAAAGGATTTGTATGTGTAATATCTGGATTTCTGCCCTGAGCGCAGGCTCACAGACTCACAGGCTGCCTGTTCCTGCTGCGGGAGGTCATGTGACCTTCACTGATCGTACAGAAGCGTTTTGCTGCCAGACGGGTGACAAGGTAACTTGTTATAACGAGATAACTTTCTCCTCATAACAACGCAACATAAGCCAGCATCAGCTCGCGGGATATTTGAGTGTCATTGGAGATGGAGAGATAGAGGGACGTCCTTTATTTCTTTTTAAGAAGTCGTAATTTGTTGGAGGAATGTATTTCTGCACTGAGGAGTGACAAGGTAAGTCATACATATAAAGCAAGTAGCATACTTGAAATCTGATCGATTTGACAGTTATTTATAGTTACCTATGCTCTGGATACAAATGCAGTGCTGTGGTACCGTCTGTAGCTCTGTTCACACGATGAAAACAGGTTTGCGTTGCATCTGTACTGTCCATTTACACACTACAAGGTTTAACTGTTGCTTAAGGGGACTTTCAACTATAGCTGTGGGTTTATTCAGAAGAGTTGGCAGCCGAAACAGTACTCCGCCAGCCGAAACAGTGGCCGTTTCTCAATTCACGAGAACGCGAGTACGGACTCGCGTTCTCATCAAGTCCGGTCTTGGCGAGAACACAGGAAGATCGGACTTGACAAGAACGCGAGCACGCAGCATGTATTTGTATTGGAACAGAAGCGTACTTGTGACGTCATGAGACGCACAGTTCTTTAGCATTTCTTTAACATTCAAAACTATTTATATACTACACCACAATAAATCTTATAGAAACATTTTTTAAAACATTTTTAATTTCTAAAAAGCCTAAAAATTATCTTGCCGCGGTGCATTCTGGGAAAGCGGTCAGTCTGAAGAACGCACAAGTCTGCTCTGATGCATGCTCGATAAAGAGGGCGGGGCGAGAACACCATCCGGGGATGTGGTGCGTTCTCGCTCTGGCGTTCTCGGCAATCGGAACAGTGCTCGGGCTGAGGCTGATGACGTGTCACGAGCACACGAGACCACTCAAGAACGCATATTGAGAAACGGCCGGTACTCCGCCAGCCGTTGTTTTCTTCTTCTGGGCAATTTGATGTGGAGTTTCAAAGATCACAGCACTACTAGTGGTGCGGCATGGGAATTACACAGTTTAAGTAGTATAAACAGGGCCTGTGACTGCAAATATACTTCATGGATGTTAATGAAATTGGCTGACAAAAAGATATAGAGATAAGGATAAGCAGCTTGATTTAAAAAAAAAAAAAAAACATGTCATGTATTTAATCAGAAATTCTGCTGTAAAGATGAATAAAAATGAGTTTTTTTCTCTTTGATATAACCATAATTTCATTGTGCTTGTAGATTGAAATATCAGCTATAGCAAGCATGGAGATGAGTTGGCCACCTACATTCCCACCTATGCTGACATAATTGAAATACGGTGATCTTTGAAACTCCACGTCAAATTGCCCAGAAAAACAAGAAAAGGAGAAAAGTTAAGAGATAAAAAGGAGATAATGATCTTCAGTCTGCTTCATCACCTGCAAAGAAAGATTTAAAAAGAACAGCAGAACCAACGGATATAGTATTACAGATACAATAAAGTAACATATTGATACCATCGCTGAATTATATGTAGTATTATTTAATCCGACATGTATAATGTGGTAGCTGAAGATAAAAATATGGGCTTTCTGTATGGAAGTGAATCTCTAAAAACCTGGAACCCAGCACCTGTAGTTGTTTGAGAGAGTGCATATGTAAAGTTTATCCAAAAGAAAAATGCTCAAGCACATTCTTGCCAGATTTCAAATTCTGTTTCATTCACCTTTTATGAGCTCAGCATTTATTTTTTCTAAATTTAATTCTGGGTTAACGTAAAAAAAAAAAAGTTCTAATAATTTCTGTGACTCCTCATGCCTCTTTGACTCGGCCCATCACACTGGTACAACCTTCCAATTTTCTGAGGAAGATATCCAACAAATGAGCTAAAGAACCTAAAGGGGTTTGCAGTTATTTTAGGTTTCTGAAAAACAAGGGATTTATGCATCTTTAACTCCGCAAACAAAACATGCAACTCTGTCAAGCAGTCTCCAGTGGTACTAAACACCAAATCTCTCAATTTTAAAAACTATCAAGTTCAGCCAAGACAAAAAACAGATTTCAGATTAAAGGTAATAACAGATGTAAAATATGGAGTAATGGAAAGAAGCAGCTTGGCATGACAAATAATGAATTGTCATATGGATAACATGGCAATAGAATAAATGATGTGAAGACGGAACCTGGCAGAGACAGTGTGTGTATTTGGAAAATGCTCTGCTTCTTTTAAAATGAAAAATGCCCTAAACGTATCTGTTCCTTTTGATGACCATTGTAGCTTACATCAGCACATGGTTCTAAAGATTTATTCTATGTCATGCTTTTTTACACCTTCCAAAGCCAACTATAGGCATATATATAATGACATATTTTCTTTGGCTGCGCAGAATTCACAAGGATTACTCAATCATGAATCAAGCAAACCATCACTTTGAGGAATGATTTAAGGAATAGCATCATACAATAGTTGAAAGCACAAAAAAGGTTTTTGCATGATGTGGCCCTTTAATATTTGATGACATTTTTGTTTCAAATTTCCCATAAACCTTTAAATTCTGCATTGTTTTACAGCATATAGCGTTAATACAGTGGACATGTGCTCACACTTAGGCTACCCTCTTCTCTAAATATGAAATCATACTTTTGTTTTGTTGTGTTTATTATGATTATGAGAAAGTGAGTGGGAGACCCATGAACCTCACCTAGTTTAAGGTAATGCTCAACTCATAAGGTCTTATTCTTCAATGATTTGACAAAGCCTAGTTTCGACACATGAAAAAGAATCCCAAATTTTAGTTGAGCCAATCCTCTACCAACACTATCAAATTACACAACTCTATAAATAATGCAAATGGAATGCTGGCGCAGGTGACTGATATTTAACATTGGAAATTGTTATTTTTTATGTGAAGGCAAACAAATTACCTACTTATGAACCAACATCACTTCTGTCATTTCAAGATTGTTTGTTCTGACTGGATCAACATGGTGTCAGTTGACGGCCAACATATGGATAAGGTCAAACTAATACATTTAACATTTTGAAACTGCTCCCAAAGACTTGAATAAAAATGAATTTATTTCCACAGTTTCTGAAAACCGAAAAAACCCAAAAAGGAATTAAAAACAATATCAAGTTAGCTGGAAATGGGTTCAGGCAGGTTGGAAACAATATATTCCTGGTCTGCGGAAAACTCTGGAGGCTGCCAGTGACATTCAATGAGTGCATCGTACAGTTCCTCACTGAGGTCCATAAAGCTCCCGTTAGCCTCTACTACATCCACCACCAAGCTGGGATCTACAACACAAGCAACATAAAACATTGTTAGAAGTTCAAAAGACCCTTCCCACTTAGCCAACCTGGCAAGCCATATTGATAATGTGTAGCACTCTACATTCCGCACATTATCAATCTGGGTCTGCACCCATCAAAGCCGTTCTGGCAACGGAGGGACATTGAGTAAAACCGTCCGAGCTGATCGGGCAAAGTGACACCTAGTGCCCGCTCACCAAAGGTTGGTTTTAGCCAGTCACGGTATCAAATGAAAATGTAAGCAGCAACAGCCGCCATGAGAAACCACAAGTTTACACGGGTTAAGGCACTTGCTGTTCTTCTTTCAAAGAAGAAATTTAGGCCTCTGACAAAACAGACGTGATACTTTTGGCATTAAATTTTTGTTCTTCCTTGACAATAATGTGCTGCAGGATTGATACCTGTTTACATAACTCTTAAGGCCATTTTAATCTTAATTTGTTTACATTGTAGAAATTTAAGAGAACTTATGATTAAAATATTCCACCAAAGATTATAAAAAAAAATTTAACCAAAAAAAAATGGTTAAACATGTTGGTGATCCCACCCTAGATGTGTAATAATGAAATAAATATAATTTTTAAAGTAGTCTATTTTGTCTCTGAAACTGTTGCCCTAAAATAATTCCCTGGATTTGATTCACACAGCGAACGAGGTGAATCACTTATTCACCTCGTTCACTTTGTGTGCCTCTGATGGCAGTCATTTTGGTATATTTTGTTGTATTGTTGGTGAGATTAATGTTTATACTTCATTAACCGATTTATCTTGTTATGATGTAGTAATGTAAGCTTCTGATATAATCATATTACTCACATGATAGCTTAATCATGTCCCCTGTGAAGAAACAGAAGAGACTGTTTCTTCCCTTCCTGAAACAAGAAGACTCAGCTACAAGATTATGTGCTGACTGAACGTGATTACTCAGCTGTGTATCTTTGTTGACAACTGAGGCTTTAAACTATCTGTTCCCCCCACCCCTCAGTACAGCCTCAGTCATTGTAACTAGGGACACGCCCCTTTCTTAATAAAATCGAGGAGAATGTTGAGACCGGCAGAGTGGGTTGGAGATTGTAACTGTGCGGTCTTCTTCCTACTCTCCTCGAGAATGAAACCAAACTAATTGTCTTTGTGCCTTTCTTTCCCTGTTTATATGATGTTCTAGGTGCTTAGACCTGACAATTGTAGTGTGGATTCAGGCACTATTATTAAATGTATTAAAATTCATAAATTATTTCATAAAGGCCATTAGTAGTTCCAAACACTTGGCAAAGGCTTCTCTTTCCTACAGCCTGGGTAACAAATGTATGAAAAATATGCTAATTAGTTGATGACTTCATTACAAATGCAGTCTAAGTTAATGTTTCAAAAAAAAATTTAAGGGTTCAGGAGCAGGATAGTTTCCACAAGCCTAGCAAGCTCTCTTGTGGCTAAAGACAGTAATGTTTACTCCTTTCATATTGGTCAATACGAATTACCATTTAAATTTGATACATAAGTTGCACTTGAATAAGTTGCAGGATCGGCCTAACTATGAAAAAAGTGCGACTTATAGTCCAAAAAATAGGGTACATTTTAAGATAAATCAAGGGTATAAAAATCAATAGATATGAAAACTTGTCATCTCCTTACTGCTACTTACTCCCCCTTGTGGTGGACAGTTTTTTCTTGCTGCACACAACCCTGCCCATTGAAGAAAGCTCCAGGCTTCTGTTATGCCATTACGGGACGTGACAAAAACGGCATTAATTCGGGACGTGACGGACCGCATTACCCATGATGCAATGTGGTCAAAATGGCCACCAACTCCCATCATGCAACGCGGCCCAAAATGGCCGCCGCCCTACCAACGGAGCGGAGAGATAACGTTGCTAGGCAAAAGTTGATAAAACTCGTTCATGCACGAGAATCTGCCTTCTTCCCTGGCGCGCTGCCAACCCGAGAAGACGCACAGCTGTTTCACTCCGTTGGGGCAATCCCACGCCACGTGCTCGAGTTTCTCGCTGGACCAAGATTTTTCGAAGCAAGCTTATCCCTGCATTAATTATCACGGGAGGTCGACTCTAAAAGGTACTTTTAATTCCCTCTGATCAAATACTGGAAGCCGCCTTATCTCCCAGTGATCGAAAGAGGACTACGCTTCTGCTGGGCCGAGCAAAGCGACTGTGAGCCCGGAGGAAGAAACGGAAGAGCCTCCTCGCCCGCCCCTGCTGCTGCCCGCGCTGGTGCGTTCAGGACGCCGCGTGATCCGGAGCGCTCACGGACCCAGAAGCCGGGACTTCATTCGGGATCACCTCAAAGTAACGGGGTTCTCCCCTTTTATTTCTTTTTCATCCATAGGATGTTTAGAAGTGCCTGGGCAGACGTTAGAACTTTGTAGGTGTAGGTTAATGTTTTTATTCCACGACGAAGTTGGAATTATTTTGCTGAATGTTTTCTTTTTATGTGCATGCATTTTACAATTGATTTTGCTGTGTTGATTTGTGGTTTATCAATAACCCCGCTGTGGGTCATTGCTTCAGTTCTTTTCCATCTTCTTCCATGCTTTCCCCCCCCTCTCTTTTCGCTTCTTCTTATCAGTGCAATCTTTTGTCCGAGCTCAATTCGCGGTCTTTGCTTAAACTCCCAGTTAGCCGCGCCCTCTCGAAGGGAGGCATTACCCCATCAGCATAAGCGTGGTTACGTCATTAGGACCTTAGCTGAACTAGCTTTTGTAAGACATCAAAGCGTCCAGTGAGATTCCCGAAACTGTTCTGTCTGTCAATGCTGATACGTCAAATGCCGGTGTTTTGAGGGCGGTGTTAAACAACTGTGAGTTGAGTTAAGATCTGCTAACCGCTAATTTTAATCCATTGTTTATTTTTGTTTTGTTCTTTTATTTCCACCTATATTTTGCATGTGTAGTTTTAGTAACGAGTAAGATTTCCAAAGTCGTTGAATCAGAGAATTACTGTAACAGGGAATTGCTTTTGGTTCAATAAAACCACTACGGAATAGAATTTGTTTTGTGTTCAATCCAATTCACAGTTGCATGGTTATTCAGAAATCAGAGCTAACCTCCTTTGGAGTTAACATCTGACATTAATGCAGAGACAATATCATTGGATGGTGATAAGGAATAAGGATTTAAACTCTAATTGCAGTTACATTGGGGTTCTCACAGCTGCCGGATAAACCTCGTCGGTTAAAAGTCCGACCAGATCATTTATTTCAGCATAAATGAGTTCATAACAGCAAATTAACTAATCCATTAGTGGTATAAATACTCACAAGCTTATAGCTAACATCACCACCATTTGAACTATATTTGTTATGGCAGAATTTTGAGTTGAATGACTTATTACTTAAATTATAATACCAAATTATAATTCATAATAATAATAAGCATATTCAACCAGCTTCTGGCATAACACTTCTTAAAAAGTCCTACCCTCAAACCAGGACATTTTCCCATGAAAAGTAAAGCCTGTGGAAAGTGAAATCCCCATATGGAAACACGCGGTGGGCTTTTGAGTTCAAATGCCCTTCTTGTGAGACTGGTAAAATGAATACAAATATTTTCAATATGTAAGCAAAGCAGAAGAAGGGTAACCAGCAGAATATATTTAACATTTTAGATTGTGTAGACATGATTCAACATGTAAAATTTATCAGTTTATGTCAAGCTTCTGTATAATTTCCATTTTATAGATTTTTCATTCTACGGTTTGTGATAAGGTTTTAATAAGCACAATACAACCTGTGGTACAAGAATTCCCCAACACAAATACTTGCCTTCCTCTACTTCTTCCTCTTGAACTGCTTCACTTTCCTGAAACCAAGTAAGAGCATAAAACATTTCAAAATTACTACTTTTAACAGTCAGCAGCTACTATGGGAAAAGCTGTTTAACACAGAACACTCACCTGGGTATACTGTGTGTAATCATACTGAGGATAGCTGTAACCATACATTCCTGCAGTCTGGTCGTAGCCCCATGAAGAATAATACCCTTGATACGCCTGCTGCTGGTACTGGTCATACTGGTCATAACCGTATCTGTATCCTGAACTGGACTGCCATGAATGTTTGCTTTCTGACTGCTGTTGTTGCTTGTTCCTTAAACTGGGAGGAGGGAGAGGGGGGAGCACTCTGATTAACTTATCAGATGGCATTGCTTCTGCTCAATGCAGGAACTTATCTGCAAGCTAGTGTTGCCAGACTAGAATAGACTCACTTATTAGCAGCCAGGCTCAACCTTAGAGGTTTCCCACCGAGTCCCACAGCTCCTTGACACTCCTCCAATGCCCGCTTCTGGAGCCGTTCATCTGGGAACTGAACAAAACCACAGCCCCTAAAATGACATAAAAGGCCAGTGTTCAGAATATTATGAGGGTGGTACTAGGATTAGTACAGTGGTTATGTGTCAGCAAACTCCAGTAACACCCTTGTTAGGGCTAAGTAATGTAATAAGAACCAAATTATCTTATGTGTGCAGAAGAATAAAGAATATTTTATTTTGCAGTATCCTGAGTTTGTTTATAGGGTTGCCCTAAAATTTGACTGCATACATATAATACATGGTATAGTACATGGTATTATAGCCTAGCGCTGGCGGGCTCCCAGGTTTTACTTTCATTCTTATTTAGGGAAATTGTGAGGAAAACTGCAGGAGAACTCCAGTCCAGTGGGTGGCGGCCAGTAGACACCATTTGTCAAACGACAAAAGCAGAGAGAGAAGCTGTATCCATATCCTGGCACTCATCTGGACTCTGAAGAAATAGGATGGAGAACACAATGCCCAACTGGTTTTGCTAATGGCGTTACACCTTATTAGCTCCTTTTACACCGGCCTTACCCTATTGTGCCCACTCGACTCTTCACCTCCGGGTTCCACTCAATTCTACTTCTGCTGCTATGAATAAATACATAAAAATAAAGCACAGCTTCTCTCTACCTCAGTATTGTTTTTGGCAGCCATGTTTGTCTTAGTCTTAGTCTTTTGGACTAAAATGCTTAGTAGCTCAGATTTAGTCATTTCTATATGTGATGGTTTCAGTCCAGTTTTAGTAGACGAAAACTAAGAAAGGTTTTAGTCAGTTTGTGTTAAAAAAGTTATTTACCAAATTAGGTCAACAAGTATTGGAAATTGGAATCAAATTCGACAGGCTTTATCAAGTGTTGCAATTCATGAAACAAATAACCTTAATGCTTTTGCATAATAACTAGATTGGCACACTGCCAAAAATATTGGGTCACACATTCAGGCCCAATGACTTCTATGGCTGCAGGTGTATAAACTTTGATGTAGAGAAACTTGACCTGTTCAACATATAGCAAGACATTATGAGCTTGTAGATTGGCCATTTTCATCCAAAAAATACAATAATAAAGTAATGGTTTTAGACATAAAAAATTTCCATCAAACAGCAAATATTTTCTGATTGAGGATTAAACACAGGTAAAGTGGAAACAATGGTCATTATTTAAAAAAACACAAAACATTCTTGCTTTGGCAGCTATCGCTTTAATACTGGATATTTGCAAGAGCATTTTGTATTTACAAACACTAGATGCCACTCCTTGCCTTACCAATATCTAAATAAAGTCATGCCGGAGCATTTATATAGCACCAATTCACAACACGTCATCTCAAGGTACTTTGCAAAGTCAAATTCAATCAAATCAGACAGGTTGTTAGAGATTATGAGATTACAGAAACTGGACTGCAAAATCGGTTACCATGGAAATTACAGATAGACGGACTCTGGAGGTACATAGTCTGACACTTAGATTGGACAGAATGACTGATTAGGGGAAGATGTGTCAGCTAGGACGAGTCTGCATTCCAGCATGATCCTCTCCACCAATGTGATGAACGGAACACCGATATACTGGGCACGCCCCTGAATGGGTGTACACAATTGGTCCTACTTAATGACTGTGTGAGGAATGAAGGGGGCTCTCTCTGGTGTGAGGAAGCTTTTTGGCAGATTTCCGATCTACAGAAACCCAGCAGATTGCATCGAGTTTTGATAAGCAGCATTCACTCCTCCTGAATGAGCGTGGAGCTACAGTTGACAGTAGTCTGCATTGTTGATGGCTTTGCAGCAATTCCTCATACTGAGCATGCATGAAGCAACAGTGGAGAGGAAAACTCGCCTTTAACAGGGAGGAAAACCTCCAGCAGAACCAGACTCAGAGTGAACGGCCATCTGCCTCAACCGACGGGGTTAGAGAAGACAGAGCAAAGACAAAAACAGAAGCACACATTAATCCAGGAGTCATTTCTATGTTATATGGTAATGGCAGATGATCTGCCCCCCTGGATGGTGTCAAAGCTATGCCAGGCCAGGTGTACCTACTATGAGCAGAAAGAACACAGAGAGAACATAAAGTTGACATAACAACAAAAAATGCAAATTTGAGAACAGTAGAACTCAGCAGAGTGAGAAAAATAGACCCTGATGTCCTCCAGCAGCCTAAACCTATAGCAACATAACTACAGAGATAGCTCAAGATAACCTAAAAGCTTTATCAAAAAGGAAAGTTGTAAGCCTAGTCCTAAAAGTAGGCTTACAACTTTCAAGAGGGTGTCTGCCTCACGTACCAAAACTCGGAGTTGGTTGAACTCTATGGTATGCGAACCAGGGACCTGAATCGGGTGGGAAGTCCTGTGGGTCCCACGGGATCCGATACAAATCTCACGGGATCAGGCGGGATTTTAATAGTGTCGGGTGGGATTAAGCGTTCAAACCTAAACACATTGGGTGCCCACCTCCTCAAAAAGTAAAGCAAAGCATAACAGGGAAGTGTGTAGCACTTTGCTGCAAAGACATTTGACCATTTGACGTGGTCGCTGGGGAAGGTTTCATATAATTCACTGAGCACATTGTAGATGTTACAGTTAAGCATAAGAAATTTGACGTCCGTGAAGAGCTACCACACCATCCCTCTGTATCGAGGCGTATAGAAGGCAATGCGCAGGTCCTACAGGGGAAATTAACAACAGAAATGAAGCCAATAGTCCAGTCCTATGGATGCGCAGTGACCACTGACATTTTTTATTTCTGCCACTGTGCCTTAAAGGCGTATGAGCTCGTATCTCATGTCCTATTTGCAGCTCCATTCGAAGACTTCATGCACCTACAACTAGTGTCAAGCTGGTGTTTCAGAGCTAAATAAACTTTTTCCAGTGACTATTTTATTAGGGATTGATAAAGTAGCTAGATGCTGGGGCCCATAAATTCTTCAACGCGGAAAACACAGACAGAATAGAAGAACGAACAGACCTAAGGGGGTCAGTCTTCCCATCAAACACTTTTATATGTGACTCAGAGCTGAGTCACAAACTATTTCTTATAATTCTATTTTTTCAGGGATGCACACTTTTTCAGCACACACTTTATTTGTTTCAGACTAAACAGTGGCTCTGTGACCGCTCCCCACAGTGTACCGAAAAAAGATTAGCTCAATAAAATCCCAAAATCTAAAAAGAAAGGTGTTCCCACTTGGTCTTCTTTTTAACACCTTGGGCTGGAGAAGAAGCTTTTGGTGGGTTGTTAAAATCTGGGCTGCTTTTCACAACATTTGGTCAATTTTTAGAAAGAATAACAGGAAAAGCATATGTAAATGTAAAAAAGTGAAAACTGCTATATTTAATAAAATGACATCTTGCACTCGTTTTATTAGTTAATTTATTCTGAAATGTGTGGAATCTGTCGAACTTGATATAATCAATGATTAATAGTCTCTGGTTAGTCAAATGTCACTATGAAGTGGTATTGGTCAATGTCAATCATAATTGCCCATATGGGTTGAGATTTACTAATCAACTTCAAAATGTTTCATGGAGAGAGAAATTTCATATTAAGGTAGATTTACAACTCATGTGGGTAAGCTATTGGTAAAACATTCAGCGGTTGCTATGACAATATGATTGGCAAAGTGATCTTGTGCGTGCAGGTTATTTGAGTGCCTCATTGTATATTTTGCGGGGCGCTTTGGTCTGACATTTTGAGATTTGGGCTGGATTTTTTGTAGTTGGATGGGTTTTACGTTGTGTTTTGGGCTGGAAAACAGTCAGATCTGGCAACACTGTGTAGTGCTGTGTCCATTCAATTAACTCAAAAGTCAAGAATAAATATAAACAGATGCTTTGATTAACATAAGCATGAATGTCAGGCTGAACACTGATTGAAGTAAACATTCATACCAGGAGAGATAACTCCAGCAGCTAAGGAGAACAAGAATCAGAACAAATCCGTGTTCCCTTCTGCCTGCAAGTAACCCAAATTTCTTTCATTTGACTTATGCTAGGTTCTGCTCCTTGTGCTCCTAACCACCTTAGCTAACTGCCAGCATGAATGTTACTCTATGCATCTCTGCCAAAGTGTTCTCTCATCATCAGACACAAATCAAATTAAAGTGCTTTGTGTTTCTACTCTGTGGTGTAAATTGTGAGTGAGACTCAGATTTAGATCCTGTTGTAGATGTTGTGTGTAATTTTATTGCAATTTAATTCAAATTCTGTTCCAATTTTATTCCCATGACCTGTGTTATGATGGTTGTGTTATTGTAACTGCTAATTGTTTTTGTAATGCGTGTTCTGTTCATTTGAGCATGATTAATCATGCCGCCTTTAACATGGCTATACAAAACCTTGTTGCATTTGTTTTTAGTTTGTTTGAAGGGGTGCGTCAATCCAGTTGGAACACAAAAGGGGGTGCACGGCTAAAAAAGTTTGTCTAACAGGTTATCCACTTATCACGAAACGAAGCAAATCTTACAAATTGGAGGTCGACGGGAGAGGACGCTGGTGTCGTTTGTTTGCCGCTTCTCAGACCAAATCCTTGTGTTGTTGCTATACAACCAGACTACACAGTACAATATAAAGTACGTTTACCAACAAGTATTACGTCCAAAAAAAATACTAGTACTATCACTGTAAATATTGTGGATTTCCTGCGCTGTGTGCGGATTCTGCCGACCCCAGTGAATATCTACATACCAGTTCACCATTGCTCAGAGTTTCCCATGTCCATTCATCACTGCCTGCCATTAGGAGACTTTCCCTCGAAGTCGCTGCTAAAGTTGGTGAAATCTCCACACAAAGTCACTGCAGCTCGCTTACTGTGTCTGATGGCCCTCTTCTGTGCATCACAGCCATTGCTAACGGCTAACAAACCACCTTCCATAACTGGCATGATGTTGAAGTACTTAGTCACCCAACTGAAGAAACTCAACAACTGCACCACTTCATCGTGCATGTCAGTCATTAAACATCTTGGACTCCTCCGCCGGCCGCGTTACATTCACAGGGTTTATACAGGAATGAGTAACCCCAATTTAATGCTTTTTAATGCTCTTTTAATGCTCGTAGAAATAAATTTAATGCCATCAACAAGTACCCATATATATATATATATATATATATATATATATATATATATATATAGATATATATATATATATATATATATATATATATATATATATATATATATAATATAAAACTTGTTGATGGCTGTATTCAGACACCAGAGCACCTCCGCATGCAGTGTTGCATTGGATCCAAATGTTGTTCGAAGACCGTCTGATTTCCCGACGTTAGTGGCAGTAAAGCTTGCTCCTGCTGCTGCTGTGCTGTTTGCGGTAGCTAATGCGGACGTGACTGCGTTGGTTACAGAAAAGTAATTTGACATTGTTAGCTGTTGTCTGCCCCTTGCAGCTTATCTGTGTCTGTCTGCCGCGGTCCCTGGAGAAGTGAGATATACTCTCAATGTTTGCCCTTTTAGACGCAGCTCAGAAAAATGCTGTTTTAAAAACAATGACATGTAACACTGCTCTATTTAGTTTACCCAAAAATCCATCACTAGGGTTTACTCATTTTAGACAAAAATATTTAGCCTTAAACATTTAGATTACAATATTTCCTTGAGCTACGTGAGCTGTGAAAATACTGTTGTCTCTTTTTTAAAGATTTTATCCAGCTTCTGGCAGGTAATGTAAAATTTTCTTTGGTTTATATTGAAGGAATTCCTACACTACATCCAGAATCAACATTTCATTACTTTACTGTAGGTTTTTCAATATAGACCTAGATGATAAGGCATATGGAAAGTCCTAAATTGAATAAGAGAATCTATAGAAAGAGATAAAGTTAATAACGAGGAGAAAATCAAAACTCAAATCTCTGTCTTTGCAAATGAGGAATTGTCAAAAAAACCCAGTTAAAACACCCAAAGAACTGTTGATCCTGTTGATTTAGACACCCTGACAATGAATGTTTAGCCCCTCTATTTTAAAATGGACGGTGATTTTAAACTTGACAGTCAAAAAGGGGCCTCAGTTAAGTCATTTTTATCATTTAAGAAACAAAGCAAAGGTAAAACCTATTCTTTCAAGGCAAAAATATGGAAACACTACTCTAAGCCTACATTTCATCATGGCTGGATTTGTGTAATTCTCTTTATCTATGAATCGGTCAGTCCTCACTCAAACGTCTGCAGCTGGTTCAAACACTGCTGCACACCTTTTAATGGAAAAACATAAAATAAAGCACATTACCCGATCCTGGCCTACCTTCACTGGTTGCCTGTTTATCTTAGAGTTCAGCTTAAAGAACTTCTGTTTGTTTTTAAGGATTTAAACAGCTTATTATTATTGTTGTTTTAAACTGTTGATTCTTTACTCAAGGCATTTTATTAGATGTTATTTTGTTTTACCTCGTGTTAAAGTGCTCTTTAAATAATGATGACAATGATGATGATTATGATCACAAGAAACGTTTGCATCATCACCCAGAAGCTGGAAAGAAAAGAGACAAAAAGATTTTTCACACCTCACTTAGTAACTCAAGAAATTATTTTAAACTAAATATTTTAGGCTAAAATATTAAACTGTTTATTGGTTGTTGTTTTTTCTTCAATCCCACCGTTATGTTTAGTAATTTCTGTCAAAAGCTGCAGCATTTTCATTTAATCCATCTGAATGCAGTATTTGCAAGCCCTACTCTGATTGGATGGAAAGAAACCTGTCTGTGATTGGCTGGTGAGGTGGACAGTTTTTTTTTTTTGAAGACAGTTTTTGAAGTCAAGAGCGCACAGACAGAAACCAGCGAGCCGCGCACAGCTGGTGTTGAGCTTGGAAGTAGCAGGTTACGGGCAGACACTGAACCGAAGGCGAGCATAGGATAGTGGGTTGAGAAGAGTTTATCAGTTTTGAGCGCGCGCGTGATGTTTAAACGCTGAATACCTGACTCGCTGCGCGCTCAAACAAAAGACACAAATACCGCTCCAGAAGTTGATATAGGCAATGCTGACTGAAAAATAAGTGGGTATACGGCGTATACCCGCGTACACCCTGGACTACACTGTCCGACTTCATGTGAGACCGTAAAGCATTGACACCCATTGTGCAAAGCTTAATTTTTTTTTTTACAAACACGGCAAAATTCTTCGTCATCTTTACCGTCGACAGGCTGCAGCCATGTCCTGAATTCTCGTTTTCCATACACTTTTGTTGAAATTAGCATTTTCCCATTCTCTAGCTCTTTCTCCGCCTCGAGTCCGTTTTCCGAACATTGTAAAAACATATGGCTTTACGATCAACCGGAAGCAGTTCCGCGCACAACACGGAATCAGTTATATCTGATATAATATATCTGACGAAACTGTTTTTATGACCGTATTTTTTTAGAAAAAAAATGAGCCATTTTTAATGCCACAGATAACCACATTTAATGACTTTTAATGCCAATTAAGGCCTTAATTTTAAAAAATTTCATTTAATGACTTTTAATGTCCCGCGGAAACCCTGATTCACAGAAGTTGCGGCCAAAAGTTTGTTTTCTCCCGGTCAGATCACGATATCTCTTCCCTCTGGTCCGGCGCACGCCGCGTCGCATCTCCAACACTTCATCAGGGCGCTGCCACTGCTAGGACTAATAACGCTGGAGTTTCCATGGCCACACTACGCACCGACTGGGATGGAAAATGTGGAGTGGATTTTAGTCTACTCCGGCCAATACAGAGACACACTACTCCATCTTCCATCAACATTGAACTGTTTAATGCACAATCCATCACAAACAAATCCTGCCTCTTACACGACCACATTCTGGATAAGTGTTTGGATCTGATGTGCCTTACAGAAACCTGGCACCAACCAGATGTTTTTGCTGCATTAAATGAGACCTGTCCCCTGGCTACTGCTACCTACAGAAAGCACGCAGCACAGGGTGCGGTGGTGGTCTGGCTGTCATCCACTGAAGGGATCTTGATTTGTCCCCTATAACCCTGCCTGAGCTGTCGTCTTTTGAATGCCTTGGACTTAAATGCAAGCCTCCTCTCTCTACAACAATACTTATCTACCGGCCACCTGAACCAAACTAGTCTTTCATCCAAGAGATGTCCAACCTTCCCTCAACATTGTGTACTATGTCTGCCAATATAATTGTCCTTGGAGATATAAATATTCACATCGACTCCCCCACCTGCCGTTTTGCTGCAGAATTCCTTCAGTTACTCGACTTTTTTAATTTGACACAACTTGTTGATGTCCCCACTCACACCAGGGGGCACACACTTGACCTGGTCATTACTAACTATGCACACCTCAGTAATCTTCTGGTCTATGATCTGGGTGTTTCCGACCACAAGGCCGTTTCCATGAAGATGTCTTCACCCTCATCAAGCCCAAAAGACAAATCTGCTTCAGAAAACTTAAAAACATCGACCCAGAGTCTATGGCATCCAACCTTCAACGTCTCTGTTCGGTAAACTGTTTACCAGCCACGGACTCTGTGGATTACTATAACAACACCCTGAAGAGTATCCTGGATCTCCACGCCCCAGTCAAAACCAGAACAGTCACTTTCTCCCGATCAGCCCGCTGGTACACCATGGAGCTATGTAAAATGAAGGCAACTGGGCGTGCTATCGAGCTGAGATTCAAAGTAACAGGTCTTACTGTGCATAAACAAGCTTTCCGAGAACACCAAAGAGACTACTCAAAGTCACTCACAAGGGCACTGTTAGAAAAATGTAAATATCATTATTTTATCTTCATTAAGTTACAGGCATTTGGTCTGTTTCAAAAGTTGGCTTGCAGGAATGTTCTGTTGTTTTAACTTGGAGGACAGAGATGTCTCAGCAGAGTTGAGCACAGACATTCAGGGAGTGTCATTCTCCGTCTGTTTCTACTTTCCTGTTCTGCAGAAAAGTAACTGTTCTGTGTTGGTTTCTTTCTAGGACAATAAAGGGTTATTATCATAACTATCAGGCACAGAAACATCATTAGAAACAGTCCTGGAAACTCCAAGCAGCTGTTCTCCACCATAAACCATCTCTCAAACCAATAACCCCCTCACTTACAGAAACTAGAGAATAGCACTGTAATAATTTCCTGGACTTTTTCAAAACAAAAATAGACTCAATTCACTCTTCCTTTTCTGGTTCCTCAGCACTACCCTCCCCGATTGAACACTCACAGCTTGTAATCTCACAGCCCCTACAATGCCTTCCAGAAATCTCCTAGCACGAGGTTGAAAAGATCATCAAGAGGATGAAACCCACCACCTGTGCCCTTGACCCCTTTTCTACAACTCCAGTAAAAGCAAATGCCCCTGCCCTAAGCCCTCTGATTACCACTGTAATAAACCACTCCCTCCATTCAGGCAATGTTCCACCTGCCCTTAAAATCAGACCACTCCTGAAAAAAACCAACCCTCGATCCAGATACACTTTCAAATTATAGGCCCATTTCCAATCTCCCATTCCTCTCTAAAGTATTGGAAAAGGTTGTTGCCACCCATCTCCAGGACCATCTCAAACAAAATATTTTTGAAAAATTCCAGTCTGGTTTTTGCTCTGCTCATAGCATTGAAACAGCCTTGGTTAGAGCCACAAACGACCTACGAATGGCAGCAGATAAAGGCTCACCTTCCCTTCTCGTACTCCTCGATCTGTCTGCTGCTTTTGACACTGTAGATCATCAAATTCTTCTCAACCGGCTACACAAAACCACTGGACTCTCTGACACTGCTCTGAACTGGTTTCAATCATACCTAACTGACAGAACGGAGTACATCACAATTGGCAACACAAGTTCCCGGCAACACAAAGTCACCTGCGGAGTACCCCAGGGATCAGTCCTTGGGCCCATCCTCTTCATCATCGGTCATGTCATCAGCCACCATGGAGTCTCATTTCACTTGTACGCTGATGATACACAACTGTACATAAAATCTGAGTCTCATCCCACTGCAGCTTCAACAATAACATCTTCAAAACTCACTGCCTGTCTGGAGGAGATAAAGATGTGGGTGAAACACAATTTTCTCCAGTTGAACAGCTCTAAAACCGAGGCAATCCTTGTTGGCACATCACATCAAGTCCAGTCATCCTCCATTACCGGTATAACCATCTCTGGCCAGGACATTCCCCTTTTCACAACAGTCACCAATCTTGGTGTAAGATTTGATCCACAACTCACATTTGAAGCTCATATCAAACACCTCTGCAAAATCTCTTATCATCTAAGAAATATTTCAAAACTCCGTTCCACACTCATCTTGGCTGACACAGAAAAACTGGTTCATGCCTTTGTCTCCTCCCAGCTGGACTACTCCAACGCACTTCTCATCGGGACAAGACTCTGCAGAAACTACAGTGTGTTCAGAACAGTGCTGCAAGGATCTGGTGAGAGTCCGAAAGTACTATCACATCACACCCATTCTCCACTCACTTCACTGGCTTCCTGTTTCTGCAAGGATTGAATACAAGGTCTTAATTCTCACCCACCAGTGCATCTATGGAAATGCCCCCCCCCCCCCCCCATACCTGAAGGAACTGCTCACCCCTCTCACTACAACACAATCCCGCTGCTCAAAACACTCAAACCACCTCCTCCTCCCCAAGACTAAGCTAAGCACTATGGGCGACCGTGCCTTCTGCTATGCCGCTCCTAGGACCTGGAATGCCGTCCTTGATCATCTGTTTCTGATCAATTCATGGGGTCCATCTAGCAACAAAAATGTGATAAGTATAGAGCAGCCATCTGTTTTCAGTGACTCAGGAATGTGGACTTTTGTAGGAGAACTCAGCAGAGTGAGAGAAATAGACCCTGATGTCCTCCAGTAGCCTAAGCCTATAGCAGCATAACTATAGAGATAGCTCAGGGTAACCTAAGCCAATCTAAGATTTGTCAAAAAGGAAAGTTTTTAGCCTAATCTTACAAGTAGACAGCATGTCTGCCTCACGGACCAAAACTGGGAGTTGGTTCCACAGGAGAGGAGCCTGATAACTAAAGGATCTGCCTCCCATTCTACTTTTAGAGACTCTAGGAACCACCAGCAGACCTGCAGTCTGAGAGCAAAGTGCTCTGTTAGGAACATATGGGGTAATCAGAGCCCTGATATATGATGGAGCTTGATTATTAAGGGCTTTATACGCGAGTAGGAGAATTTTTAATTATATTCTTGATTTAACAGGAAACTAATTTTGGCAATATTCTGGAGGTGAAAAAAGGAAACTCTGGAAACCTGTTTAATATGGGATTTAAATGACATGTCTTGGTAAAAACTAACAAGATTTTTTATTTTATTACCAGAGGCCAATTTAATGCCATCCAGATTAAGTGATTGATTAAGAAGTTTATTTTTTGAGGACTCTGGTCCAAAGATTACAACTTCTGTCTTGTTAGAAATTAAGAGCAGGAAATTTAAAGTCATCCAGCTTTTGATGTCATCAAGACATGCCTGTATTCGGAGTTAATCCCATGCTGTCTGATAATTTTGCCAATCGGAAGCATATATATAGTAAAGAGAACTGGCCCAAGGACTGAACCCTGTGTTACTCCACAAGTGACCCTAGGGTTTGAAGAAGATTTATTATTAACATGAACAAACTGGAATCTGTCAGACAGATAAGATTTAAACCAGCCTAATGTTTAGTCCCTACAGTATGTTCAAGTCTTTCTAGGAGAATGTTGTGATCAACTGTATCAAATGCAGCACTGAGATTTAACAGGAGTTGACGGGATCGGTCAACCTGCCAAATGTGCACTCCCGACACAGGGGCTACAGTTTTCGTAGGGAACTCTGGCCCAACACCTCTCGATTGTCAAGTGTTTCCCCTACCAACGGTAGATCAAGGTCAGCACATGTATTAAATTATTATACGTCTGTGTGTGTGTCTGATTTCATGGTTAATTCTATTAAAATTAGCCTTTCTAAATTAGAGCCAGATCGCATCCTGAGCTATTTCTGTCTCTAGGCTCCCACATAATAAATCGGACACGAGTCTGTGGACAAGTACGTGCGAAGCTCAATTTTACGAGCGCATACGCGATGTCACACTATAAACTGCTTGGCGGGAAGAAGTCTTCACATCAAACTGCTCAAAGGCAGTCGTGACTCGTAAGCACCTGCGGGGTCAGCTGCTCTGTGCCATGGACTGACAGGTGTGTGTTGAGTGCCTGTTTGCCTGTCTGTCTGTTGGAAGCAAGTCCACGTTCCTGAGTCACTGAAAACAGATGGCTGCTCTATACTTATCACATTTTTGTTGCTAGATGGACCCCATGAATTGATCAGAAACAGATCGCAAATGTAATAAAATTAAAATTTAATTAAGTCACGCTCACAAATATTGTAAGCTCAGGCAGATCTAGATTTAGAGATTTTCAAATGATGAAGAAGTAGGAAGGAAGAATGGCAGGTAGGCTTCAAAATAAAATCATGTATAAAGATATGTGGTAGAGACAGGAACATAACAGATCATCTTTAAGACAGACCACTACAGGAGATCCTTCCATCACCATCTACAGCAACTCATTTAAGAACCCTGCCTGATGAGTTACACCAGCATTTCATTTCCCTTAGAGGTTAATAAAGTATTTTTGAATTTAATTAAAAAAGAAACAGGTGGATAAATAGGAGGGGGGTTAAGGGAACAGAAGATAAGTGCTGTTATAAAGCCATATTCTTTGTTTTAAATGGAAAGCTAAGTGGAACCGGACAACTAAGAGCCCCCCCCCCCCCCCCTCCCCATCTCAGGATGATTGGATCTCAGTTTGAAAGATGTGGATTTTCTACAGGCAGAATATTTATATTACTGAATTTATCCTGGAATGTTAGAGAACAAAATGTGATCAGCCTGTTGCTTAAATTAAAATCCTGTCATGGTCCTTTGGGGATTTGCAAACTAAGCAAAAACTGAAAAGTGGAATGACAGTGTTTTCCTCTAAACTTTATGTAAGAGAAACCTTAGAAAAGGGGGTACAACATGGATGTGATTCGTCTGACTATGCTCTTACATATAACGTGTAAAATGTTGCTTTAATTAGAATGGAATAACATTCATATGGAATGTGGCCTTTACTTACTGAGTAACCTACAGTGCAGGAAAGTGGTGTGGTTGTGTAAAAATGAGCAGGGATTGGACTAGCAAACACAGGCGGATTTTTGCAGATAAATAATATTTGTATTGTTCTGTGCCTCAAACATACTTAGAGTTACCCATGCTGTCAAGAACTACTTTCCCGCCCCGGCAGGAAGGGTATCGGTTGTAAAAGAACTCATAAAGCATCCCATCATCCACCTCTGGAGTTAGATCTCCCACAAACAGAGAATACATCTGACTGAAACAGGAGAAAAGGCAGCAAATCATTGATAGAGAAAACATTCTTTGACAATGTATAATCTCCAAGTGTTATGCTTCTTTAACTGGACTCACCCAGGTTCCTGTTTCCCAAACGTGGCTCTGTTTAACTTAAATCTTGTAGGCTATAACAAAGAGACATAGTCCACCTTTCAAAGGGCTTTCCATCAAACAAGACAATAAAAAGGAAAATGTGTTTACAGTCTTTACAAAAAACTGCAAATACCGGACTGGCTCCTGGCAAGGCTTTTCCATTGACTTTGCGCAAACACCTCTCAGCTGTGGCCTCATCACTCATCTCTACGAAACAGTAGCCCAGAGCCCCCCTGGGAGACGAAGAACTGTTAAATGTCAAAATGAAAGTATTGCAAACACTACAACTGCCTGTGGACTCAACACTCACCCAGTCATCTTGTTCCTAATGATCCGCACATTCACCACCTGCTCCCCCATTGTAGCAAAGGCTCTGGTGATGAACTTCTCATCCATGTAGGACTCAAGCTGCAGTAAAACAATATAAAATAACCGAAATTCATTTGAGAAATAAATGATTGCTGAAATACCATGCCTAATTACTAGTATTTCTCCAAAACTTCAATTCAGTTAGTTAAAAAAGAAAGGTAAGAGGACTGATTCTTTATCACACTTTATAACACGATTTAATGTGCTTACATACAAAATGAGAAAATGCGGCTAATCCAATCCAGTATTAGGTTCCGATACTTTAAGAATTTATGTTTTAAGTTCATTATTCATTTTATTAATTTCCACAGGTAAGCTTAGTATTAATAGATTTACATCTTTTAGATATATTTTGTGAATCACTTTTTAGTATCTTAAGATTGAGAACTGTGTAAATCTTCCCAATAAAGATTCAATTACATTTTCAATAAAATTTTATTTATATAGCGCCAATTCATGAAACATGTCATCTCAAGGTACTTTACAAAGTCAAATTCAATCATATTATACAGATTGGCTCAGATTATACAGATTGGTCAAAACATTTCCCATGTAAGGAAACCCAGTAGAGTGCATCAAATCTTGACAAGCAGCATTCACTCCTCCTGAAGAAGCGTAGAGCCACAGGGAGAGCCGTCTGCATTGTCCATGGCTTTGCAGCAATCCCTCATACTGAGCAAGCATGAAGCGACAGTGGATAGAAAAACTCCCCTTTAACGGGAAGGAAAAACCTCCAGCAGAACCGGGCTCAGTATGAACGGTCATCTGCCTCGACCGACTGGGGATTAGACAAGACAGAGCAGAGACACAACAAGACAGACAAAAAAGCACAGAAGCACACGTTGATCCAGGAATCTATTCTATATTAGATGGTAATAGCAGGTGATCTGTCTTCCCTGGATGATGTCACAGCTAACAGAACTCCACACGTGTACCTACTATGAAGAAAAGGAAAAAAATGAGAATAAAAAGTTAAAAGCTGAAATGACAACAAACAATGTAAATTGGAGAACAGTAGGAGAACTCAGCAGAGTGAGAGAAATAGACCCTGATGTCCTCCAGTAGCCTAAGCCTATAGCAGCATAACTATAGAGATAGCTCAGGGTAACCTAAGCCAATCTAAGATTTGTCAAAAAGGAAAGTTTTTAGCCTAATCTTACAAGTAGACAGCATGTCTGCCTCACGGACCAAAACTGGGAGTTGGTTCCACAGGAGAGGAGCCTGATAACTAAAGGATCTGCCTCCCATTCTACTTTTAGAGACTCTAGGAACCACCAGAAGACCTGCAGTCTGAGAGCAAAGTGCTCTGTTAGGAACATATGGGGTAATCATAGCCCTGATATATGATGGAGCTTGATTATTAAGGGCTTTATACGCGAGTAGGAGAATTTTTAATTATATCCTTGATTTAACAGGAAACTAATTTTGGCAATATTCTGGAGGTGAAAAAAGGAAACTCTGGAAACCTGTTTAATATGGGATTTAAATGACATGTCTTGGTAAAAACTAACAAGATTTATTATTTTATTACCAGAGGCCAATTTAATGCCATCCAGATTAAGTGATTGATGAAGAAGTTGATTTTTTGAGGACTCTGGTCCAAAGATTACAACTTCTGTCTTGTTAGAAATTAAGAGCAGGAAATTTAAAGTCATCCAGCTTTTGATGTCATCAAGACATGCCTGTATTCGGAGTTAATCCCATGCTGTCTGATAATTTTGCCAATCGGAAGCATATATATATATAGTAAAGAGAACTGGCCCAAGGACTGAACCCTGTGTTACTCCACAAGCAGTGTTGGGCAAGCTACTTGTCCAGTGTAGTGAGCTAAGCTATTAGCTACTCAACAATAAATTAAGCTTCACTACACAAAAGCTACCACCTATAGAAATATAGCAAGCTAAGTTACACAAATGTGTTAAAAGTAGCTTAACTACATCAGAAGCTACTTAACGTTGTACCAACCTAATGTCAGATCAATTCAAAATGAGTCTGATACACTGGTTAAAACATTTATTAAAGATCAGCCAATGACCTAACACAGTGTAGACATTGCTTTATGAGCAGCATAATAAAATACAAACTGAAGTAATTACTGCTAGAAATAAAACGTGCGGTGGCGTTAATAACGTTTGGTGGCGTTTTTTGCATATTATCAGGAGGTTGTCTTTTATGTGCTCAGCCACATGATTTAAAGGTGTTTTACCCAATAAGAACACTGCAGCACCAGACACAACCAGGAGGTCCCTGATCATTGGGGAAAGGCAGAAAGAAGATGCACCATAAGCTTTTTCATATTTCTTTTGTCATTTTAAACATGAAACTACCAAAGCACAAGCCAAGTAGTAGAACTAAATGTTGAAAAGAAATTAAAAGCTAAATAAAATAAACCAGGTCACTTAATAAAGCTGCATTTTCTGTATGCTTTGTATTTATATTCACATGATAATATTGTCAGAATTAATAACATTTCTGTTAAAGATTTCATTTATCTTCTGCACCAAGGGCATAAGTAGGGAGAACAAGCAGAGTGAGTTTTGTGTAATATCAGACTTTATTATTGAACTAAGCAGGATTTAGACAGGATCAGAAAGGAAAGTGCATCTTGTTTCTGCCTTTCCTCAACGATCAGGGACCTCATAGTTGTGTCTGGTGCTGCAGTGTTCTTATTGGGTAAAACACCTTTAAATCTAGTGGCTGAGCACATAAAAGACAACCTCCTGATAATATAATATGCAAAAAAACGCCACCAAACGTTATTAACGCCACCGCACGTATTTTACGCGAGCGCGCGTTTTCTTTTTTTTTTTTTTTTTTGAAATCGCGTTTTCTACGTCACCGCGCGTTCTGGCTGGAAACGCGCGGTGACGTAAAAAACGCGCGCTCGCGTAAAATACTGGTTGGAACTGCACGTTATTGTACGGACGATAATTGGCCTCATCGGCTTGCCATAACAGACAGGAGAGGCAGAGTAGAAGCTCGCGCACGAACATGTCCAACCAACAACTCTGATTGATTGTTCACTCTGAATGTTGTTTCAAAATAGCAAACCTGGTTTCATTTCTTAGTTATGTCCTGGATTTTGTAGCGTTTGTGGACGCTACGTCGCTACTTGATCAAAAAAAATAACGTCACTACAGGAAAGTTACTTGATTCATAAAGCAGCGACGCTACGGTCAAGCTACTGGAAAATGTAGTTTAACTAATAACTTCGCTACATGTAGCGGCGCTACTGCCCATCACTGTCCACAAGTGACCCTAGGGTTTGAAGAAGATTTATTATTTTATTTTATATTTTAAGATTTATTAACATGAACAAACTGGAATCTGTCAGACAGATAAGAGTTAAACCAGCCTAATGTTTAGTCCCTACAGTATGTTCAAGTCTTTCTAGGAGAATGTTGTGATCAACTGTATCAAATGCAGCACTGAGATCTAACAGGACAAGTACAGACACAAGTCCATTATCTGAGGCCATGAGAATATCATTAGTGACCTTCACAAGAGCTGTTTCAGTGCTATGATGAGCTCTGAAGCCTGACTGTAACTCTTCAAATAGGTCATTACTTTGGAAATGTTCACATAGTTGATTAGCAACTACTGTCTCAAGAATTTTAGATAGGAAAAGAAGATTAGATATAGGTCTATAATTTATTAAGTCATCTTGATCAAGAGATGGTTTCTTAAGTAAAAGGTTTAATAATATCTACTTTAAAAGCCTGTGGCACATATCCATCTACTAAGGATAGATTAATCATGTCTAAAATAGGGGCATTGATCAAAGGGAATACCTCCTTAAATAACTTGGTTGGGATTGGGTCTAACATTAAACATTAGTGCACTTTTATTTATTTTGGTAATTTAATTTAAAAACATGTAGGATTTTGAAAAAAATGTGAAGGATACTGTAGCACTACCTCCGCCTCATTTTATGTATTTATGTTGTTGCACTACAATTTATTTTTCTAATTTGTGACAGTTCTATAAATGTCACTTCAAAATAAAGTTGGAAAAAAGTAAGCAATTATATTGTTTTGTCATATTTTTCAGAGATTTGCTGAAAACGTACTTAATTGGGGCATATTGCGATATATATCTTTATTGTGATATAAAATAGTCCATATCGTGATATATGATTTTTTCCATATCGCCCAGCACTACATCCTACAAAATAATAATATGATAAACTTTACATACTGGAAGAATAAAGGTATTGAATATCTGGAACATTTACTTGTCGGAACCGAGTTCATCAATTTTTCCAAACTAAATACGCAATATGGCATTAGTACAAATAAATTTTTGGAATATGAACAACTTAAATCTATAATTAGAAATAAGCATATTAAAGGTGGTTTACAAATCCCAACTAATATATTAGAGTTCCTAGATTTAACCCCCCCCCCCAAACTACTGTCTAAATCATACAGAACACTGACTAAAATAGATGATTCAATATCTCTTCCTATTATGAAATGGGAAGAGGATTTATCAGTTAGCTTTGAACAAAACTTCTGGAATCAGATATGTCTAAGAACTTTCAAATTGACTAGAAACACCAACTTACAACTAATACAATACAAAATCCTTCACAGAGTACACTACACAGGACAAAGATTATTCAAGATGGGTTTGGCACAATCTAATATCTGTCCACACTGCATAGGCAATCATCCTAATAATTATATTCATGCGTTATGGTTATGCACACCAGGCCAGAGTTTCTGGACACAGATATGTAAGGACTTATCAAAGCGCTTGAGTTGTAAAATTTCACCTTCCCCATCAGTTTGCTTGCTCGGTAATTTTGAGGAAAGCCCTCTGGGGAATAAAATAGTTTACATGGTTTTCACTGCATTATGTATCGCAAAGAAAACTATCCTCATGAATTGGAAAAGTAAGGAAAATCTCAGTATCAATCAGTATAGAGATCTTTTGTTGGATCATATTAATCTTGAGACAGCATCTGCATCCACATCTGAGCGATCTCTTTGGGCTCCTTTGATTAGCACCATCACTTAGTGGAATGGGGGGCGGTGGGTTGTTTCCTGCAGGTCGCAGTGGCTGGGTGGAGGCGTTCCTGGGGCTCAGGGGGCACTCGGAGTGGGGCGCTTGGTGTGTCTGACTCCGGGGTCTGTTGCCCCCATCTGGGAGGGGCTTGGGAGTCCTACGGGCGGCCTACAGCGCCGCTTGGGGCGCTCTTGGGGAGCTACGCGGTGACGGACGTGGGTTACTGACCTGGTAGCTGTGCTGTCGCTGGGTGGGTCCGGGTTGGGTCTGGGGGCAGGGGGTCCCTGGGGCGCGCCACCTTCGGGAGGGGGCCCCGGCGGGGCCTCGGGGGTTCCGGTTCCGGGGGGTGTGCCACTTGGGGTCTGGGCCGGCACGCACCCGGGTTTCTGCCCCTGCACGGGGCCTCTGGTGCGCTGGGGGGCCTCGGGGCCTGTTGAACTGGTAGGGGGGCTTGGACATTAACATCTCAGGGCAGATGCTCTTCCCCTTCATTGGATCGCATTCTGCTAGTGGGGGGAGGGGAGGGAGGGGGAGTAGGGTCTAACCCAGCCTGGATGTCTACTGTCGAATGTATGGTGAGTTGTTTGAATGTTAGTGTTGGGGAGGGGCTAAATCTATGGGTGTGTGTGTGTGTGGGGGGGGGGGGGGGGGGGGGGTGGACGTTCTGGTGGGCCTATGTCCGGCCCCCAGTCCCGGTCCTGGTCCGTGTAGTCTCCCGGAGCTGGTTTCACCTGGGGGGTGGGGTTTGGAATGGCTCGTGCGGGCTGGTTGGCCAGGGTCCCCCATATTATTAATTTATTTGTTTATTTACTTATTTGGGGGGGGGGGGGGGGGTAAAGCCAGTAGGCTTGGTGGGTGGGCTGGGGAGGGTGAAGGTGTTGGTCCTGGTGGGTGGTTGGCTGGCAGGCCCTGCGGCCTCTCCCTGGCCCCCGGGCTATGGTGGTGCCGCTGGAGGGGCCCCTATCTCCGGGTGGGGCTTTCGGGGAGCGGGGGTGCCTATTGGAGTCAGTAGGGGAGCTGGCTCCCTGGGTTGGCTCCCCAGTCCTTTGCTCTCCATCCCCGGACTCCTCCCTCTGCCTGCTCCATCACGCCGCCACACATGTAGGTCCTTGGGGAGGGGGGCGTTACTGGAGGTTGCCACTTTCTGATGACGTCCCTCTTCCCAATTTTATCATGCATTTTAGACACTTTCACTCCAAACATTTTCACACCGCACATTCATGTAGGCCACGGTATGGGGGGGTGGGGGTGAAGACGTCATGGGGGGGGCGGGGGGGCTTATGTTGTGTGAGCCTCGCCTCGGACGCCTCCCTTCACCCCCTCTCGCATTAGACAGGGTTCTGGGTAGTTGCTTGGAGGGGGGGCGCTGGCACCAGCTTCCTTCCGGAGGGGGGTGGGCTGTGCCGTGCACCCTCTTCGGCGCTCCCAGTTTTAAACACACTTGAGAACAACATGCAACAACACAACATCTGAGCGGGCGTAGGGAGGATCGGGGTCTTTTGTACACCCCCGATCTCCGATCGCAGCAGGGAGTCTGGGGCCTGGAGGAGGTGCGGGCCACTGGGTCCGGGGTCTTGGCGGGGGGCTGCTGTGGGTAGCCAGCGGCTTGCCGGGTCTGGGACTGACGCCTCTGCTCTCCCCAGAAAGGGGTGG
Organism: Fundulus diaphanus; assembly: GCA_037039145.1. Taxonomy (NCBI): domain Eukaryota; kingdom Metazoa; phylum Chordata; class Actinopteri; order Cyprinodontiformes; family Fundulidae; genus Fundulus; species Fundulus diaphanus. Next base: position 5,716,666 of record CM073135.1, read on the forward strand.
GGGGCAGGGGTGGCTAGGGTAAGGTCGGGGAGGGAGGGGGTTTATTAGGTATTTAGTGGGTGAGGGGGGTTCTGGTTGGGTGGCCCGTACGGGTCGTGTTGGCCCCCCCTCTTTGGGGTGCCTGGTCCGGGGGGCGTCTGGTCCGGGGGCGGGGTCGGGCACAGGCAGTCGTATAGTTGAATTGTGGTGACCCTCCCCCCCCCCACCGCTTGGGATTTTTGGATGTGAGTGTTATGTGGGAATGTGTGTACAGCGTCCTTCTTTTGTAAGTCTGTGTGTGGTGAGTGGGGCATTAGGGAGGGATGTGTGAATGTTTTTTTTTTTTCTCTCTCAGGTTCGGGTCCGGTCCGCTCCCTCTCCCAAGAACATCTCAAGTCTCCGCTAGGTGCGGAGCCCATCCCCCCACGTCCTGCCCTCCTCCGCTGCGCTGGCAGGCG
>CM073135.1:5722102-6019602 GCA_037039145.1 Fundulus diaphanus
TCGGCGACAGCCGAAGTAGATGGATTACTGTGCGGTGGACCAGGTTGAGAGACTCCTTCCCAATAGTCCCAATCCACGTCCTTCAAGAGGCCAGCCACAGCGGAGTGTCCAGGAAGCCTCCGCGCCAAGTCAGAGACGCGCTGCTCCCAGTCGTCTCGCAGCAAGACAGTTGCCTCGATTCGGCGTGACAGTGGGCTCACGGCAGCCACCTTGGCCAGTACACCTCTTAGTTCGGAGTGTAAAGTTTCCAGTATTCTGCTTACGGTGTGGTGGTCTGGATCCATCTGGCTGGTTTCTGCATGGGAGCTGTGTGTGTGTGTCGGGTTCCTTTGGTCGGTTCGTTCTGTCATGATTTGCTATTGAACCCGAACACACCACAACAGAGTAAATTTAACAGTTTATTGAAATAGTGGATTGTGGAGGATGGAACCAAGAGTCTGTACTGAGCTGAAGCAGGAGGATGGTGAAGGCAGGCACTGGCAAGCAGGTAGGAACCAGAGCACGGAGGCAGCAGAACCAGAAACACAGCAGACAGGAGACTTGGAACCAGGCTTGACCAGCAGCACGACAGAATGGAGACTTGGAACAGACTTGACCAACAGTATGACAGAATGGAGACTTGGAACCAGGTTAGACCAGCAGCATGGCAGAGTGGAGACTTGGAACCAGAACCACAACAGGATTAACAGCACGACTGGTGAATACTTGCAGGTCCGGAGAGAGAGCAGGACCAGAACCACAGCAGGCGGGCGGAGATGAAAGGAACTCGGGTTGGACAAGAACAGGTGAGGTGAGCAGTTGTGAGCAGAAACCAACAGAACGAACCGACAGGGGAGGACTGAATGCAGGGAGCTAAAATAGGGAGGCTGACAGGTGTGCTGAGTGCTGGCTGATTAGTGACTGACAGGTGTAGATGATTACTGAGGTGGAGAGGAGACTGAGGTATATGGAAGGTAAAAAGTGCCTAGAGTCTGTGCATGGTGCAGCAGACAGGCTGCATCATGACAAGTACAGTATATATGGCTTTCAGAGATTTCCTGTCAGCTCCCCAATCACTTATATTTAACACTTTTTTGCATTGGTCTACTACATTTTTAATGTGTACACTCCTTGTCATCCGTTCATCGAACCATAACCCTAGAAGCTTAAACTGTTTAACGACTCTCCCTGTGGCTCTACGCTTCTTCAGGAGGAGTAAATGCTGCTTGTCAAGACTTTAATGCAATCAACTGGGTTCCCTTATATAGGAAATGTTTTGACCAATCTGTATAATCTGACTCAATCTGTATAATCTGACTGAATTTGACTTTGGAAAGTGAGTGCCTTGAGATGACATGTTTCATGAATTGGCGTTATATAAATTTAATTGAATTTAATTGAATTGAACTATTTCCAACTCCTGACCATATAATTTAAACTTACTTTCTACACCAACTCTTTTTCTTGTAAAGAACACCACCTTGTTTTTCTTCACAGAATTCAAATCCCGATCTATATGACCATCTTTCCACAACAGATATTGCTCTCTGTCACCTCTTTTCTATAAAGAGCTTCCTTGTGGTGTTCCATTATCTATAGTGAAGCTTCTTGTATATTTTTTTCCAATCATTACTTGTATTCTTCTGTTTTCTAAAAACATTTCTAATCCATATCAACATTCGATCATTTATTCCCATTCTTCTAATTGTGATTAATAAACCCTCTTTCTACACCATATCATACGCCTTCTCTATATCAAAGAATACTGCCACTAGACTCTTTTTATTCACCTGAGCTTTTCTAATTTCATGTTCTAAACATATAATTGGATCCATTGTGCTCCTTCCTTTTCTATGTATTCGTGTTTCATGAATTGGCGCTATATAAATAAAAATAATTTCAATTGAATCTTTGCTTTATTTGGAATTTTCTAAGTGCTCAATTCATCTCTGTCATTGTAAATGCCATATTCAAGGAATCATTTGTGTTTTCTGTTTGCTGCAATATCCCCTTGTTCTCTGAGATAGTCTTTTCTCTTCCTTTTTCCCTTCTACACTAATATTTTCAGAACTGTGAATTTAAACAAAAGTATTTACCATCATTTCTGCCTTCTCTCCATTTTTTACTGCTATTACTTCTAACTCATTTAGATTTGGGTATCCATAATCTCTTTTAATACCATTCATCCTTTTAATCATAGACCAAACCTTAGAAATTTCTGTTTCTGTCATGATCTCAGCACTAGTGCTGGTCTGATTCATCACGTGATACACCTGTGCAGCTCCTCCCGCTCTCATCATCTCTCATCAGATCCTCCTGTTCCGCCTGCTATATAACCAGCCTTCAGACCAGACACTAATGCCAACTTCTCATTTAAGTAAATGGATGGAGAAAATAATGGTCAGTAGATTAGGATTTGTACTTAAGAAATTAATTAATGGACATCAGTGTCGCTTTAGAAACAGGGAGATCAACAGTGGATGCACTAGAGTCAGTAATGACATAGAGAAAGTTTGAAAAATGAAGGACATAATGATTGTAGTATTTTTTGATATAAAAAAAGCAAATGATTCATTATGGAGAGAAGGACTACTCATAAAAATTAATCAGATGGGAATAGGTGGGAAGATGTATAATTGGATAGCAATTTTTTTGCTGGATAGAAAAATAAGAGTGAAGATTGGGAATGATTATTCAAAAGAATTTAATGTGGAAAATGGAATACCTCAAGGTAGTGCAATTAGCCCAATTTTATTTAATATCATGATTAATGATATTTTTTCTGATACTGATAAATGTATAAAATCTGCACTGTATGCAGATGATGGGGCCATATGGATGAGGGGAAAAATATAAAACATTTGATAGGAAATATTAAGAAAGCACTTATTGGCGTGCTGGTGGCACGGTGGGTAGCGCGACCCATGTACGGAGGCCTTAGTCCTCAACGCGGTCGACCCGGGTTCCACTGCGACCTGGTCTCTAATCTGAGCTGCTGTTAACCTGCGATTTCTGAGGCTGGTGACTCGGAAGAACTTATCCTCCGCAGCAGAGGTGACTCTTGGTCTTCCTTTCCTGGGGTGGTCCTCATGTGAGCCAGTTTCTTTGCAGCGCTTGATGGTTTTTGCGACTACACTTGGGGACACAATTATACGGACTGACTGAACTTCTTTTCTTAAAGTAATGATGGCCACTCGTTTTTCTTTACTTAGCTGGTTTTTTCTTGCCATAATACAAATTCTAACAGTTTATTCAATAGGACTATCAGCTGTGTATCCACCTGACTTCTGCACAACACAAACTCATGGTCCCAACCCCATTTATAAGGCAAGAAATCCCACCTATTAAACCTGACATCTTCTGTCCCTGACTCTCCTCGAGATCGGTCGTGTTTTCAGCTCTCCGCAGAGCTCCTTATCTGCTTGCCCTGCCCCCACGTCTCTCTTGCTATTTGCTTCGTCCTGTGTCTTTGTGCAATTTCTTCACAGCAACCGAAAAGCTCGGAAAACAGAAGCTAAGGAATTATGGATCTCGTCAGCTGGTCTCTAAATGCGGGATATGACGCAATCACAAAGGCGATGAATGAACAGAACATTAGGCTGGAGAAGCTAACGGCGGTGGTCGGGAGAGGCGAGATGGGATAACTGTCTCCCCCCTGGAACATGACCGGAAAACGTGACCTAATAACATCTGGATGTGAAGATGCGAAAAAGAGCCCTCTAATTTGGAAAATTGGACCCTGGAGCCAGTGATAAAAAGACTTTTAAAGCTGAAGTAAAATTGTTTCAGCTTGTTATCATAACAACCTGCGTTGTTATGGCGGAATCGCACAGAACTACTCCCCCCCTGCTTACGCCCCCTCCCCTGCAAGGACACCTGTGGGGGCGTACAGCTGGCTGTGAAGTGAGAGACTTTCCATCAAGGACACTTGTCTGCCGGAGGAACGGCCTTCATGGACATACAGATTCCTGTAATGAACAGAGGCAGCGGACCCAGAATTCAGCCAGACCAGCAGAGGTTTGTTCAAAGGAAAGGCTCTTTAATAACAAAATCAAAAACAAACAGGGAAAAATCCAAAAGAGACCGTCAAACCAAAGACGGTATAAAAATAAACAGACCAGCAGGGCAGGTACGAACAGGGACAGACCGACAGGACAGGATGGCTCAGGCTTCTGGAGACAAGAGGGACAAAATAATCCAAAAAGCAATACAAAAACTGAATGCTGCAGGAGGAGACTCACCCATCAACTCAACAAGACAACCTGGCACTGATGTCTGGTCTCAGCAGTTTATATGGAGGTGGAATCAGGTGAAACCGGTGAGAGGTGATTGCAGCAGGGGTGGAGTTAGGCAGGTGTGCAGTGTAAGTAATTAGACCAGACATCAGTGCCGAGGCTCAACAAGAACAACCCAAAACCAAAACTAAGAAACTTCTGAAGACATAACAGAATAAACTACAACAGTAAACACTAATCTAAACAAGAAACCAGACTAGACAGAACTCAAAACAGCCAGATAACAAAAGACAGGGAAGAGAAGGAAAACTAACACTAACAAACCATAACAGAACTCAGAATATTCTAGAACGCAAATAAACCAAGAGGCAGGAAAATACTAACCAACAAATAAATGTGCACCAGAACATAATATAAAATAAATAGGCTAAACCGGACTTCAGAACTTAAAAACACAAAGGAAACATAAGGCAGGGAAACTAACTTAACCGAATCATAAACAGGAACCAAGACAGAATATTACAATTCCCACACAACATGCACACACCACTGACTCACATTTCACCCATGGACAGTGCAAATGAACATTCTATGAGCCCGGTCATTAGAAACAGCAGCAGACTGTTTAAACCCAGTGAAATTCAAATTTAACATGATTCAGACAAGTTGTGCGCTAAAACAGAAGGGAGCTGTCCAAAAAAAAGGGTGTGTGGAATCAATGCTTAAACTTTGTGGGGAGACCAAATTTAGTCCTTCTGACACCTAAATAGGTCATTTTGGCTGCTCTAATTTAAGTGGGCTGTTAAAAAATGTAATGCTTATAGTTAATTTCTGTTGAGGAGATTTTGTGTTACCCCGCACGAAAAAGTGAAAGTAAAAATCAAACACTGGAAACTGAATAAGTTCGGAAAATAAAAAGCGTTTTATTCCTACTCTAAACAAAGCAATGCATTCCGTACAGTTAAACATGCACGGTTCTGATGGAGCTCAGTTCTAACACCAAGCCCCCAAAAAGGGGGCTTGGTGTTAGAACTGAGGTGTTTAAATGTTTGTTATTGAAATGAGTTCCATTGTCTGACCTGATTCTCCGAGGAACTCCAAATCTGGGAATTAATTCTGTCTGTAACCATTTGATTACTGTTTTACTGTCTTCTCTTCTAGTAGGGATTGCTTCTACCCACCTTGAGAATCTGTCCACCATTACCAACAAGTACCTTTTGCCTCCCACTGCATTCTCGGCGCTCATGTCAGTAAAATCTATACTAATGTCCTGGAAGCAGGCAGTCGGGACCGGGAAAGCTCCTGTTGGTACGGTAAATGGCTTTTTCACGTTGTGGTCACCACACACTGTGCATTCAGCACAAAAGTGAGTCACTATACTGTCCATGTGTGGGTGCCACCATAATTGTCTCATGTTGTGCAAGGTTTGCTTTCTGCTCTCATGTGTTGGTCTGTGTGCTCCTGGTAGCAACATGTAGCACAGTTTTGCTGGTGCTACTACTTGTCCTTCATGAGATCTCCAGATCCCATCTTTGTCCGGAGTTGCTCCTCTTCTTCTCCATTCTGTCCATTCATAAGCTCCTGCTTTGCTTTGGATTTCTTTGATGTCTTCCAGTGTCAGTTCTGGTAATGGGTCAGGCCTCACAACCATGTTCTTTGAAATGTACCCACCTGCCTGTTTTGCTGCTGCATCTGCTGCATCATTTCCTCTGCTGATGCGTGTGTCTCCTGAATCATGCCCTTTGCATTTGATGATCGCAACAGCTTTAGGTTGTCTTATTGCTTCAACCAGATCTTTGATGGCTTTTTGATGTCTGATTGGTGCTCCTGCTGATGTGAGATAACCTCTTCTTTCCCACATAGGTGCATCCAGATGTGCAGCTCCATGTGCATAAGCTGAGTCTGTAAAAATGTTTACAGCTTTTCCTTGTGCAATTTTCAGAGCTGCTGTCAGAGCTGTGATCTCTGCAACTTGTGCTGAGGCTGGTTGTTCAATTGTTCCAGCCTCTAGAGTGCGATGTTCTCCATTTGGGGTTTGCTGAACCACTGCATATGAGGCTTTGTTCAATCCATTTTCCTGTTTATAGCAACAGCCATCTGTGTAGAGCCAGAGGTCTGCATCCATTATTGGCTCTGAGTGTAAGTCTTTTCTTGCTTTGTTCTCTATTACTGCTAGTTCTTCGCAGTTGTGGCTGTTACCCAGGTTGTCTTCAGAGTGTGCCATGTTTGTGGCCATGTTTCTTTCTGTTGTCACATAGGTGATATGTGGCTGTGTGCAAATTTGTTGCAGCTTTGTCTTTCTGGCTGTACTGTACGTAAATTCTCTGCTTGTCAAAAATGCAGTTACTCCATGACAGGTGTGTACCTGCAGTGGATGGCACATGACGATGTGAGCCGTCTTCTCTAGCGCTTTTGCTAGGGCGGCAATGTATCTTGCACATGTTGTCTGTCCTTGTTCAACTGTGTCCAGTCTTGAGGAGTAGTAGGCCAACACTCTCCTCTCCCCCTTTTGTTTCTGATAAAGCACTGCATTGAGAAATCCGTGCTTTTCAGAAACATCCAAATGAAATGGTTCAGAGTATGTGGGGGATGTTAATGCTGCTGCTTGAGCCAGGGCTTGTTTTAAGTCAGTAAATGCTTTCTCTGCTTCTGGTGTCCAACTAAGGGGAGCTGTGAGGTTTCTGTTTCCTGCTTCAGTAACCAACGCTCTCAATGGTGTTGTGCGGTTGGTGTAGTCTGGGATATGACATCTGCTGTATCCAGTAAGTCCAAGGAAAGACAGCATGTCGGACACAGTGAGTGGCAATGGATGATGAAGGATTGCATTGCGATGAGTGGTGGAGAGGCCTAATCCAGCTGATGAGACCTCTCTTCCCATAAAGGTAACTTGTCTTCGTGCCATTTGTACCTTTTCCTTCTTGACTTTGTAGCCCTTTTGCGCTAGATGTTGTAACAGTGTCCTTGTTGCTTCCAGACAGGAAATTACTCCTGCTTGTAGGAGTCCATCAAGTGTAGGTTTGATTCCTTCCATCTGGTCTGGAGTAATCTTATATTGGGGTCTCCAAACTGATCTATTGATTTCTGGCTTTATTTGAACCACAACAGGAGCTGTTTGCAGGTTTCCCACATCATGTGCTCCTGTTGTCCACAGTGTTTCTGGTATGTCTGATAGCACACTTGCTGCTGCTGGGTGGTCTGTTCCAGGTAAGCCATGCTCTCGTGGCAAGGGTAGGCACTCTGGAATGGTGTAATCAGTGGTGTTTGGACCTGGGAAGCACCACATATCTTGTTCTCTTGCTTTTAGCACTTCTGGGTCAGCTGTGGGTTCCCATGTCAGGCCTTCGGCTCTCCTGATCATTGGTCCCAATTGTCTTTCTTCTTGTCCAAATCCCACAGCTAGAGTCACATGAGGTGCTGCATTTGGGGCCAGGGTATACCAATGCATCGCCCATGCTGTCAAATTTACTTTGGCTGCAACACCTTCTTTCCCACAGTAGATTCCTTGGCAGACAACAGGTGGGCTTTGGTGAGCCATGTGTTCATTCCAATCATCATGGTAAGGTGTATCAGAGTCATCTGACACATTCAGAGTACAGTGCACATGTTCCAGTGGGGTTTTGTATGGATGCAGTGAGTAAATTTTGCTCTTCAGCTTCTGAAATTCATATTGGATTGCTGGTGTTTGGGGTCCTGTTGGTATCAACCTCAACCAGTACACCAGCTGGTGTGTTTTTGGTTGAGCTCTCATGGCCAGGACCCTCACCGGCCTGTCTGGGTTTTCTTGTGGTACTTCAGTGGACACTCCTATTTCTGTTGGTGTCATCCAAATAATCAGTCCCATTTGGCACATCAAATCTCTTCCCAACAGGTTTATGGGACAATTGCCTGATAATAGGAACTGGTGGAATAGGGTCTGCGAGCCTAATTGCACTAGCAGTGGTTGAGTGAAATATTGCACCACTGGTTGTCCTGTCACACCCACCACTGTTTGAGTTCGATTGGATCTTGGAAATTGGTCATCCTTGAGACAGGAAAATGTTGCTCCTGTATCCACCAGGAAGGTAATGTTTTGACTTTGTACATTGAGGGTCAACATAGGTTCTGCGGTTGCAGGGTACGTGCACTGTTTCTCTGTTGGAAGTCACTGGGGTGGTTGGAGATCCATCCAGTGGGCCAGCGCTTGGTTCGCTGCGGCTGGGTAGGGTCCCGGACCTTGCGGTTGTGGCTCTGGTGTTATTGGTTGTGGTCCTGGAGCTGGAGCGGGCATCTGTTGTTGTCCATTTGGACATTCTCTGGCGAAGTGTCCCATCTGCCCACAGCTATAGCAGTAGTAGCCTGGTGGCATGGTGTGACCTCCAGGTCTAGGACCCCTACCTCTTGGGAACCCCCTTCCTCTTCCTCTGTGGTATTGGTTACCTCTCCATTGCGGCCCCTGGCCTGGCCATGGTGGTGGTTGTGGCATTGGTCCCCACTGGCCTGGGTTCTGGAATAGGGGTCTTTGTGTCTGAGCCAGCATTTGCATCTGAGTCAGGGACTGTGTCAGTGCTGCCACGGTGGGATCCACGGTGGGTGTTGGTGCCGGTGTTGGTACAGCCGCAGGCTCAGTGACAGCCATCTGCTTAGTCTTTTCTTTCTTAGTGAGCTCCTCTAGCTGCTTCCTGAGCACCTTGGCTTTCAGGGCTTTTAGTTCTGACGTCTGAGAGTCAGTGGATCGCTGATGTTTGTTCACGTGGTGTCTTACCTGTTCTGCCCATTGGGTGAATAGCATTTTATTTAGGCCCACTATATTGTCCAGTGCTTGTTTCACTGGACCTGGTAGCCCCCTTTCGACACTTACTCTGAATAACTTCTCGTTTGCTGGACCGTCATTGTACGCCGTTCTCATGCCCTTCTGCCAGGCTCTTTTGGCTCTGGTGAGGTATTCATCAAATGTCTCTCCTGGTTGCAATTGTAGTTCTTGGAGAGCCATGTCATCTCCTTCAGTGGGGTAGAGGGTGAACAACCTTCTCCATAGTTGTTTCTCGAACAGCGCGGCAGGTGTGCTCATTGGTCTTCCTACCAGGTCGAGGTCTGTCATCAGGTCTTTAGTTTGCTGGTATCCATGTTTCTTTGAGAGGATTGCAGTGTAATCCCCAAGACACATCAGGGTTCCTGCTGTTTCGGCTTTAAGTGCCTCCTTAAACCCTTCTGCTCCACTGGTAAGGGACGGCAGCTTAGCACACAGGGAGTCCAAATCCACGAAGGTGTATGGAGCATACTCCAAATTTCCAAATCCTCCAGGTGTTGGTCTCAGGGGCATCTGAGTGGGTGTGGATGTGGCGTCATCGAATCTCAGCACATTCTCACCTCCTTGCCAGTCTCCCGACAGGTCCATTTCCTGCTGTCTTTTTATCTCCCACTCCTCTCGTGCAGCCATTTCAGGCAGCATCTGCTCGTTTTCCAGCTTTCTTTGTCTTTCTGCCAGTCTGGCAGATCGTCTGATCGTCACCTCACTGTTCTTGGGGGTTGTAGGAGGCACAGCTTTCAGTTGTCCTTCCAACCTACCCTTGATGTCCCAGGTGCCTGTTTGCAGAAATGTTGTCAGTCCCTCTCCACTAAAATCATCCAGGTCTGATTGCAACCCTTCGCTCTGTGATTCTCTGTCAGAGTGGGAGCGCTCGGAGGGGGTTCTTCTTCCTCTCAGGTATTGTTCTGGTATTATCCATGTTCCCTCTGGGCAGGACAGATGTGCTGGGGCAGATGCGGCAGATGAGGGTCTGTTTTCATTACAAGGTGGGAATTCTGTGACTCCTCGTCTGCGACTGAGTTCTTCATCCACCTCTTGCAGGAATGTGTCTCTGAGGTGACCTTCCAGATTGGCCAGTCTGTGGCGAACATCATCCAGTGCAGCTTCACTACTTGCCTGCAGTGTTCCTTCTGATACATCCAGCACCACATGATCCACTTTTGCTGCCACTAGGGGCGCTTGCATCACTGGAGCTTGTTTGAATGGGTTAGTTGACTTTGTGCTGCTGTATGGTGGAGGAGGGGTAGATGGCAGGGGTGGGTACAATGACTGTTGGGCTGGAGTGGGCGGCTCTGGTTGTGAGGACCTACCTTTTTTCTTCTCCTCCCCTTCGGGTCGGGCTGCATCTGACTTCCTCATTGCTGTCAGAAGTCTCCGAGCCAAGCAACGGTTCACTTCCTCTTCTTCTCTCGCAGCTTTGTGTGGGTGAAAAACACTCCTACCTTTTTTCTCTTTTTCTTCTGCTGCTTGGGCCATTTTGAGCAGTCCCTCCTGGTGAGCCTCAATTCTTTGGAGCTGTTCTTCTGTTGGAGGATCACTTACCGGTATCCAGCCTGCCGCTTCCCAGGACACTATCAGCTTATGTCCCCTTTTTTTATGTTTCTTACTTCCCGCATCTTCTAATGCTTTCATCAGTTTCTTACCATATTCTGTTGCCATTTTCTGATCCTGCAATAAAACCCGTTTTAATCCCGTAAATGTGTCTGTAATTTATCTGTACTCTTAATTAATCTAGTGTAATATATATAAACTGCTAAAATGCAAGCGTGTAACTAGTATGGACTGCAGTTTTAATGTCTGTATGGGGTGTGATGTCCGATCTGTATTCTCAGTCTAATATCTGAATTTTACTGTGCATAGTAGAACTATTGCCATTGAAACCCAGATACATACACAAATCCTGAGCGCCCATTCAGTATATCTTAAACCTCTTTCCAAAGTGACAATTCTGTGTTCTAAAGTTCTGCGTGGAGGAAGTGTCAGGCTTCCACTGGAATCACCACTTTCACCTTTCCCCTTCTTCCGATACAGTTAAAACAAAATCCATTCACAAGCACAAAATATTCAAAATGACATGTTCTTTTAGCGCTTTTTGTCTCTTTAAACTTCTTAAAACTCTTAGATTCTCTTTTCTCTTTAAACTCTTTGACTCTTAGTTCTCTTAACTTCCCTTTTCTTACTGTTACTTCTCATTCACACACTAAGTACCACGCCCCGGCCTTCCCCGATCAATGATCAGTTGATTGGTTTATCGAACCTCTCGCGGTGACCACCTTTTTGTGGTTTAAACTAACACATTCACGTCTCTCATTCATGCTTTTATTTCACACACATACGGAATGCATTGCTCAAATCCCCAACAGTTTTAACATTAATATTTATCGAACAAACCTGTTCGTGCCCTCCTGATCACAATTGTATGACTACATACAGTGCAGATTTAAATATAAATAGGCTCTGCTTACCTTATTTGTTGACCGCGGTCGTGATCAGTTTCCCAGATGGAGGCTCGAACCGGCCTCCATGTCCTTCCGCGCCGTGGGGTGGTTTGGACCGGACGTGGAGCGCTGTCCCCTTAGGCCCCAAAATCTCCTCTCTAATACGCGCAATGTGAAACCATCCTCTGCTACCAATTTTGTTGAGGAGATTTTGTGTTACCCCGCACGAAAAAGTGAAAGTAAAAATCAAAGACTGGAAACTGAATAAGTTCGGAAAATAAAAAGCGTTTTATTCCTACTCTAAACAAAGCAATGCATTCCGTACAGTTAAACATGCACGGTTCTGATGGAGCACAGTTCTAACACCAAGCCCCCAAAAAGATGCTTTAACAATGGCGCACCTGGTATATAAGGGTTCTCCTTAAGGGAGCCCAAACAGACCCTATTGGTCTGATCATAAGCTAAGGCAGCATCTTGGGCATAGTAACAGTTCATTTATTGGTTGACAGCATGGTGCGATGACCCTTGACTCCTCCTTGGATGCAGTTCCGTCACAACTTGTTTTTCCCAGATTTCAGGATGCGTCCTTGAACCATTTTTCGAGTTATCTTCTTAGGCTCTGATATCGCTGCACCCTTCTGCACACACCAGCTGCAACTTCATTCTCCCACTGGGCCTCGAAAAACAAGCAAACAGAAAACATTAAGTGCACATGGTTTAAATACTTCATTAAACATTCTTTTTCCCTTCATTTCTCACACCTCAGAAAGGCAGAAATTGGAAGCCAAATATGCTGCAAAGGAACATTCTATGAGCCCGGTCATTAGAAACAGCAGCAGACTGTTTAAACCCAGTGAAATTCAAATTTAACATGATTCAGACAAGTTGTGCGCTAAAACAGAAGGGAGCTGTCCAAAAAAAAGGCTGTGTGGAATCAATGCTTAAACTTTGTGGGGAGACCAAATTTAGTCCTTCTGACACCTAAATAGGTCATTTTGGCTGCTCTAATGTAAGTGGGCTGTTAAAAAATGTAATGCTTATAGTTAATTTCTCACACCTCAGAAAGGCAGAAATTGGAAGCCAAATATGCTGCAAAGGAACATTCTATGAGCCCGGTCATTAGAAACAGCAGCAGACTGTTTAAACCCAGTGAAATTCAAATTTAACATGATTCAGACAAGTTGTGCGCTAAAACAGAAGGGAGCTGTCCAAAAAAAAGGGTGTGTGGAATCAATGCTTAAACTTTGTGGGGAGACCAAATTTAGTCCTTCTGACACCTAAATAGGTCATTTTGGCTGCTCTAATGTAAGTGGGCTGTTAAAAAATGTAATGCTTATAGTTAATTTCTCACACCTCAGAAAGGCAGAAATTGGAAGCCAAATATGCTGCAAAGGAACATTCTATGAGCCCGGTCATTAGAAACAGCAGCAGACTGTTTAAACCCAGTGAAATTCAAATTTAACATGATTCAGACAAGTTGTGCGCTAAAACAGAAGGGAGCTGTCCAAAAAAAAGGGTGTGTGTAAACATTGCTTAAACTTTGTGGGGAGACCAAATTTAGTCCTTCTGATACCTAAATAGGTCATTTTGGCTGCTCTAATGCATGTGGGCTGTCAAAAAATTGTAATGGTTATAATTCACTTCTCACACCTAAGAAAGGCAGAAAGTGGAAGCCAAATATTCTGCAAATGAACATCTTTGTGGGGAGACCACATTTAGTCCTTCTGACACCTAAATAAGTCATTTTGGCTGCTCTAATGCAAGGGGGCTGTCAAAAAATGTAATGGTTGTAATTCACTTCTCACAGCTCAGAAAGGCAGAAATTGGAAGCCAAATATGCTGCAAATGAACATTCTATGAGCCCGGTCATTAGAAACAGCAGCACACTGTTCAAACTCAGAGAAATTCAAATTTAACATGATTCAGACAATTTGTGCGCTAAAACAGAAGGGAGCTGTCCAAAAATAAGGGTGTGTGGAAACAATGCTTAAACTTTGTGGGGAGACCAAATTTCGTCCTTCTGACACCTAAATAGGTCATTTTGGCTGCTCTAATGCAGGTGGGCTGTCAAAAAATGTAATGGTTATAATTCACTTCTCACACGTCAGAAAGGCAGAAATTGGAAGCCAAATATGCTGCAAATGAACATTCTATGAGCCCGGTCATTAGAAGCAGCAGCACACAGTTTAAACCCAGTGAAATTCAAATTTAACATGATTCAGACAATTTGTGCGCTAAAACAGAAGGGAGCTGTCCAAAAACAAGGGTGTGTGGAAACAATGCTTAAACTTTGTGGGGAGACCAAATTTAGACCTTCTGACACCTAAATAGGTCATATTGGCTGCTCTAATGCATGTGGGCTGTCATAAAATGTAATGGTTATAATTCACTTCTCACACCTCAGGAGGGCAGAGATTGGAAGCCAAACATGCTGCAAATGAACATTCTATGAGCCCGGTCATTAGAAAACAGCAGAAAAATGTTTAAACCCAGTGAAATTCAAATTTAATATGATTCAGACAATTTGTGCGCTAAAACAGAAGGGAGATGTCCAAAACCAAGAGTGTGTGGAAACAGTGCTTAAACCTTGTGGGGAGACCTAATTTGGTCCTTCTGACACCTAAATAAGTCATTTTGGCTGCTCTAATGCAATGGGCTGTCAACAAATGTAATGGTTGTAATTCACTTCTCACACCTCAGAAAGGCAGAAATTGGAAGCCAAATATGCTGCAAATGAACATTCTAGGAGCCCGGACATTAGAAACAGCAGCACACTGTTTAAACCCAGTGAAATTCAAATTTAACATGATTCAGACAATTTGTGCGCTAAAACAGAAGGGAGTTGTCCAAAAACAACGGTGTGTGGAAACAATGCTTAAACTTTGTGGGGAGACCAAATTTAGTCCTTCTGACACCTAAATAGGTCATTTTGGCTGCTCTAATGGACGTGGGCTGTCAAAAAATGTAATGGTTATAATTCACTTCTCACAGCTCAGAAAGGTAGAAATTGGAAGCCAAATATGCTAGAAATGAACATTCTATGAGCCCGGTCATTAGAAACAGCAGAACACAGTTTAAACCCAGTGAAATTCAAATTTAACATGATTCAGGCAATTTGTGCGCTAAAACAGAAGGGAGCTGTCCAAAAAGTAGGATGTGTGGAAACACTGCTAAAACCTTGTGGGGAGAGGTAATTTGGTCCTTCTCACACCTAAATAAGTCATTTTGGCTGCTCTAATGCAAGTGGGCTGTCAAAAAATGTAATGGTTATAATTCCCTTCTCACAGCTCAGAAAGGTAGAAATTGGAAGCCAAATATGCTAGAAATGAACATTCTATGAGCCCGGTCATTAGAAACAGCAGCACACAGTTTAAACCCAGTGAAATTCAAATTTAACATGATTCAGGCAATTTGTGCGCTAAAACAGAAGGGAACTTTCCAAAAACAAGGGTGTGTGGAATCAATGCTTAAACCTTGTGGGGAGACCTAATTTAGTCATTCTGACACCTAAATAGGTTTTTTTGGCTGCTCTAATGCAAGTGGGCTGTTAAAAAATGTAATGGTTATAGCTAATTTCTCACACCTCAGAAAGGCAGAAATTGGAAGCCAAATATGGTGCAAAGGAACATTCTATGAGCCCGGTCATTAGAAACAGAAGCAGACTGTTTAAACCCAGTGAAATTCAAATTTAACATGATTCAGACAAGTTGTGCGCTAAAACAGAAGGGAGCTGTCCAAAAACAAGGGTGTGTGGAAACAATGCTTAAACTTTGTGGGGAGACCAAATTTAGACCTTCTGACACCTAAATAGGTCATATTGGCTGCTCTAATGCATGTGGGCTGTCATAAAATGTAATGGTTATAATTCACTTCTCACACCTCAGGAGGGCAGAGATTGGAAGCCAAACATGCTGCAAATGAACATTCTATGAGCCCGGTCATTAGAAAACAGCAGAAAAATGTTTAAACCCAGTGAAATTCAAATTTAATATGATTCAGACAATTTGTGCGCTAAAACAGAAGGGAGATGTCCAAAACCAAGAGTGTGTGGAAACAGTGCTTAAACCTTGTGGGGAGACCTAATTTGGTCCTTCTGACACCTAAATAAGTCATTTTGGCTGCTCTAATGCAATGGGCTGTCAACAAATGTAATGGTTGTAATTCACTTCTCACACCTCAGAAAGGCAGAAATTGGAAGCCAAATATGCTGCAAATGAACATTCTAGGAGCCCGGACATTAGAAACAGCAGCACACTGTTTAAACCCAGTGAAATTCAAATTTAACATGATTCAGACAATTTGTGCGCTAAAACAGAAGGGAGTTGTCCAAAAACAACGGTGTGTGGAAACAATGCTTAAACTTTGTGGGGAGACCAAATTTAGTCCTTCTGACACCTAAATAGGTCATTTTGGCTGCTCTAATGGACGTGGGCTGTCAAAAAATGTAATGGTTATAATTCACTTCTCACAGCTCAGAAAGGTAGAAATTGGAAGCCAAATATGCTAGAAATGAACATTCTATGAGCCCGGTCATTAGAAACAGCAGAACACAGTTTAAACCCAGTGAAATTCAAATTTAACATGATTCAGGCAATTTGTGCGCTAAAACAGAAGGGAGCTGTCCAAAAAGTAGGATGTGTGGAAACACTGCTAAAACCTTGTGGGGAGAGGTAATTTGGTCCTTCTCACACCTAAATAAGTCATTTTGGCTGCTCTAATGCAAGTGGGCTGTCAAAAAATGTAATGGTTATAATTCCCTTCTCACAGCTCAGAAAGGTAGAAATTGGAAGCCAAATATGCTAGAAATGAACATTCTATGAGCCCGGTCATTAGAAACAGCAGCACACAGTTTAAACCCAGTGAAATTCAAATTTAACATGATTCAGGCAATTTGTGCGCTAAAACAGAAGGGAACTTTCCAAAAACAAGGGTGTGTGGAATCAATGCTTAAACCTTGTGGGGAGACCTAATTTAGTCATTCTGACACCTAAATAGGTTTTTTTGGCTGCTCTAATGCAAGTGGGCTGTTAAAAAATGTAATGGTTATAGCTAATTTCTCACACCTCAGAAAGGCAGAAATTGGAAGCCAAATATGGTGCAAAGGAACATTCTATGAGCCCGGTCATTAGAAACAGAAGCAGACTGTTTAAACCCAGTGAAATTCAAATTTAACATGATTCAGACAAGTTGTGCGCTAAAACAGAAGGGAGCTGTCCAAAAAAAGGGTGTGTGTAAACAATGCTTAAACTTTGTGGGGAGACCAAATTTAGTCCTTCTGACACCTAAATAAGTCATTTTGGATGCTCTAATGCAAGTGGGCATTTAAAAAATGTAATGGTTATAATTCACTTCTCACACCTCAGAAAAGCAGAAATTGGAAGCCAAATATGCTGCAAAGGAACATTCTATGAGCACGGTTATTACAAACAGCAGCAGAATGTTTAAACCCAGTGAAATTCAAATTTAACATGATTCAGACAAGTTGTGCGCTAAAACAGAAGGGAGCTGTCCAAAAACAAGAGTGTGTGGAAACAATGCTTAAACTTTGTGGGGAGACCAAATTTAGCCCTTCTGACAACTAAATAGGTCATTTTGGCTGCTCTATTGCATGTGGGCTGTCAAAAAATTGTAATGGCTACAATTCACTTCTCACACCTCAGAAAGGCAGAAATTGGAAACCAAATATTCTGCAAATGAACATCTTTGTGGATAGACCACATTTAGTCCTTCTGACACCTAAATAAGTCAGTGGGCTGTCAAAAAATGTAAGGGTTGTAATTCACTTCTCACACCTCAGAAAGGCAGAAATTGGAAGCCAAGTATGCTGCAAATGAACATTCTATGAGCCCGGTCATTAGAAACAGCAGCACACTGTTTAAACCCAGTGAAATTCAAATTTAACATGATTCAGACAAGTTGTGCGCTAAAACAGAAGGGAGCTGTCCAAAAACAAGGGTGTGTGGAAACAATGCTTAAACTTTGTGGGGAGACCAAATTTAGCCCTTCTGACAACTAAATAGGTCATTTTGGCTGCTCTATTGCATGTGGGCTGTCAAAAAATTGTAATGGCTACAATTCACTTCTCACACCTCAGAAAGGCAGAAATTGGAAACCAAATATTCTGCAAATGAACATCTTTGTGGATAGACCACATTTAGTCCTTCTGACACCTAAATAAGTCAGTGGGCTGTCAAAAAATGTAAGGGTTGTAATTCACTTCTCACACCTCAGAAAGGCAGAAATTGGAAGCCAAGTATGCTGCAAATGAACATTCTATGAGCCCGGTCATTAGAAACAGCAGCACACTGTTTAAACCCAGTGAAATTCAAATTTAACATGATTCAGACAAGTTGTGCGCTAAAACAGAAGGGAGCTGTCCAAAAACAAGGGTGTGTGGAAACAATGCTTAAACTTTGTGGGGAGACCAAATTTAGCCCTTCTGACAACTAAATAGGTCATTTTGGCTGCTCTATTGCATGTGGGCTGTCAAAAAATTGTAATGGCTACAATTCACTTCTCACACCTCAGAAAGGCAGAAATTGGAAACCAAATATTCTGCAAATGAACATCTTTGTGGATAGACCACATTTAGTCCTTCTGACACCTAAATAAGTCAGTGGGCTGTCAAAAAATGTAAGGGTTGTAATTCACTTCTCACACCTCAGAAAGGCAGAAATTGGAAGCCAAGTATGCTGCAAATGAACATTCTATGAGCCCGGTCATTAGAAACAGCAGCACACTGTTTAAACCCAGTGAAATTCAAATTTAACATGATTCATACAATTTGTGCGCTAAAACAGAAGAGAGCAGTCCAAAAACTAGGGTGTGTGGAAACAATGCTTAAACCTTGTGGGGAGACCTAATTTAGTCCTTCTGACACCGAAATAAGTCATTTTGGCTGCTCTAATGCATGTGGGCTGTCAACAAATGTAATTGCTATAATTCACTTCTCACACCTCAGAAAGGGAGAAATTGGAAGCCAAATATGCTGCAAAAGAACATTCTATGAGCCTGGTCATTAGAAACAGCAGCACACTGTTTAAACCCAGTGAAATTCAAATTTAATATGATTCAGACAATCTGTGCGCTAAAACAGAAGAGAGCAGTCCAAAAACTATGGTGTGTGGAATCAATGCTTAGATCTTGTGGGGAGACCAAATTTAGTCCTTCTGAGACCTAAATAGGTCATTTTGGCTGCTCTAATGCATGTGGGCTGTCAACAAATGTAATTGCTATAATTCACATCTCACGTCTCACAAAGGCAGAAATTGGAAGCCAAATATGCTGCAAAAGAACATTCTATGAGCCTGGTCATTAGAAACAGCAGCACACTGTTTAAACCCAGTGAAATTCAAATTTAACATGATTCAGACAATCTGTGCGCTAAAACAGAAGAGAGCAGTCCAAAAACTATGGTGTGTGGAATCAATGCTTAAACCTTGTGGGGAGACCTAATTTAGTCCTTCTGATACCTAAATAAGTCATTTTGGCTGCTCTAATACAAGTGGGCTGTTAAAAAATGTAATGGTTATATTTCACTTCTCACACCTCAGAAAGGCAGAAATTGGAAGCTAAATATGCTGCAAATGAACATTCTATGAGCCCGGTCATTAGAAACAGCAGAACACAGTTTAAACCCAGTGAAATTCAAATTTAACATGATTCAGACAATTTGTGCGCTAAAACAGAAGAGAGCTGTCCAAAATCAAGGGTGTGTGGAAAAAATGCTTAAACTTTGTGGGAAACCAAATTTAGTCCTTCTGACACCTAAATAGGTCATTTTGGCTGCTCTAATGCATGTGGGCTGTCAACAAATGTAATTGCTATAATTCACTTCTCACGTCTCAGAAAGGGAGAAATTGGAAGCCAAATATGCTGCAAAAGAACATTCTATGAGCCTGGTCATTAGAAACAGCAGCACACTGTTTAAACCCAGTGAAATTCAAATTTAACATGATTCAGACAATCTGTGCGCTAAAACAGAAGAGAGCAGTCCAAAAACTATGGTGTGTGGAATCAATGCTTAAACCTTGTGGGGAGACCTAATTTAGTCCTTCTGACACCTAAACAAGTCATTTTGGCTGCTCTAATACAAGTGGGCTGTTAAAAAATGTAATGGTTATAATTCACTTCTCAAACCTCAGAAAGGCAGAAATTGGAAGCCAAATATGCTGCAAAGGAACATTCTATGAGCCCGGTCATTAGAAACAGCAGCACACTGTTTAAACCCAGTGAAATTCAAATTTAACATGATTCAGACAATTTGTGCGCTAAAACAGAAGGGAGCTGTCCAAAAACAAGGGTGTGTGGAAACAATGCTTAAACTTTGTGGGGAGACCAAATTTAGACCTTCTGACACCTAAATAGGTCATATTGGCTGCTCTAATGCATGTGGGCTGTCATAAAATGTAATGGTTATAATTCACTTCTCACACCTCAGGAGGGCAGAGATTGGAAGCCAAATATGCTGCAAATGAACATTCTATGAGCCCGGTCATTAGAAAACAGCAGCAAAATGTTTAAACCCAGTGAAATTCAAATTTAATATGATTCAGACAATTTGTGCGCTAAAACAGAAGGGAGATGTCCAAAACCAAGAGTGTGTGGAAACAGTGCTTAAACCTTGTGGGGAGACCTAATTTGGTCCTTCTGACACCTAAATAAGTCATTTTGGCTGCTCTAATGCAATGGGCTGTCAACAAATGTAATGGTTGTAATTCACTTCTCACACCTCAGAAAGGCAGAAATTGGAAGCCAAATATGCTGCAAATGAACATTCTAGGAGCCCGGACATTAGAAACAGCAGCACACTGTTTAAACCCAGTGAAATTCAAATTTAACATGATTCAGACAAGTTGTGCGCTAAAACAGAAGGGAGTTGTCCAAAAACAACGGTGTGTGGAAACAATGCTTAAACTTTGTGGGGAGACCAAATTTAGTCCTTCTGACACCTAAATAGGTCATTTTGGCTGCTCTAATGGACGTGGGCTGTCAAAAAATGTAATGGTTATAATTCACTTCTCACAGCTCAGAAAGGTAGAAATTGGAAGCCAAATATGCTAGAAATGAACATTCTATGAGCCCGGTCATTAGAAACAGCAGAACACAGTTTAAACCCAGTGAAATTCAAATTTAACATGATTCAGACAATTTGTGCGCTAAAACAGAAGAGAGCTGTCCAAAATCAAGGGTGTGTGGAAAAAATGCTTAAACTTTGTGGGAAACCAAATTTAGTCCTTCTGACACCTAAATAGGTCATTTTGGCTGCTCTAATGCATGTGGGCTGTCAACAAATGTAATTGCTATAATTCACTTCTCACGTCTCAGAAAGGGAGAAATTGGAAGCCAAATATGCTGCAAAAGAACATTCTATGAGCCTGGTCATTAGAAACAGCAGCACACTGTTTAAACCCAGTGAAATTCAAATTTAACATGATTCAGACAATCTGTGCGCTAAAACAGAAGAGAGCAGTCCAAAAACTATGGTGTGTGGAATCAATGCTTAAACCTTGTGGGGAGACCTAATTTAGTCCTTCTGACACCTAAACAAGTCATTTTGGCTGCTCTAATACAAGTGGGCTGTTAAAAAATGTAATGGTTATAATTCACTTCTCAAACCTCAGAAAGGCAGAAATTGGAAGCCAAATATGCTGCAAAGGAACATTCTATGAGCCCGGTCATTAGAAACAGCAGCACACTGTTTAAACCCAGTGAAATTCAAATTTAACATGATTCAGACAATTTGTGCGCTAAAACAGAAGGGAGCTGTCCAAAAACAAGGGTGTGTGGAAACAATGCTTAAACTTTGTGGGGAGACCAAATTTAGACCTTCTGACACCTAAATAGGTCATATTGGCTGCTCTAATGCATGTGGGCTGTCATAAAATGTAATGGTTATAATTCACTTCTCACACCTCAGGAGGGCAGAGATTGGAAGCCAAATATGCTGCAAATGAACATTCTATGAGCCCGGTCATTAGAAAACAGCAGCAAAATGTTTAAACCCAGTGAAATTCAAATTTAATATGATTCAGACAATTTGTGCGCTAAAACAGAAGGGAGATGTCCAAAACCAAGAGTGTGTGGAAACAGTGCTTAAACCTTGTGGGGAGACCTAATTTGGTCCTTCTGACACCTAAATAAGTCATTTTGGCTGCTCTAATGCAATGGGCTGTCAACAAATGTAATGGTTGTAATTCACTTCTCACACCTCAGAAAGGCAGAAATTGGAAGCCAAATATGCTGCAAATGAACATTCTAGGAGCCCGGACATTAGAAACAGCAGCACACTGTTTAAACCCAGTGAAATTCAAATTTAACATGATTCAGACAAGTTGTGCGCTAAAACAGAAGGGAGTTGTCCAAAAACAACGGTGTGTGGAAACAATGCTTAAACTTTGTGGGGAGACCAAATTTAGTCCTTCTGACACCTAAATAGGTCATTTTGGCTGCTCTAATGGACGTGGGCTGTCAAAAAATGTAATGGTTATAATTCACTTCTCACAGCTCAGAAAGGTAGAAATTGGAAGCCAAATATGCTAGAAATGAACATTCTATGAGCCCGGTCATTAGAAACAGCAGAACACAGTTTAAACCCAGTGAAATTCAAATTTAACATGATTCAGGCAATTTGTGCGCTAAAACAGAAGGGAGCTGTCCAAAAAGTAGGATGTGTGGAAACACTGCTAAAACCTTGTGGGGAGAGGTAATTTGGTCCTTCTCACACCTAAATAAGTCATTTTGGCTGCTCTAATGCAAGTGGGCTGTCAAAAAATGTAATGGTTATAATTCCCTTCTCACAGCTCAGAAAGGTAGAAATTGGAAGCCAAATATGCTAGAAATGAACATTCTATGAGCCCGGTCATTAGAAACAGCAGCACACAGTTTAAACCCAGTGAAATTCAAATTTATCATGATTCAGGCAATTTGTGCGCTAAAACAGAAGGGAGCTGTCCAAAAAGTAGGATGTGTGGAAACACTGCTAAAACCTTGTGGGGAGAGGTAATTTGGTCCTTCTCACACCTAAATAAGTCATTTTGGCTGCTCTAATGCAAGTGGGCTGTCAAAAAATGTAATGGTTATAATTCCCTTCTCACAGCTCAGAAAGGTAGAAATTGGAAGCCAAATATTCTGCAAATGAACATCTTTGTGGGGAGACCACATTTAGTCCTTATGACACCTAAATAAGTCATTTTGGCTGCTCTAATGGACGTGGGCTGTCAAAAAATGTAATGGTTATAATTCACTTCTCTAAGCTCAGAAAGGTAGAAATTGGAAGCCAAATATGCTAGAAATGAACATTCTATGAGCCCGGTCATTAGAAACAGCAGCACACAGTTTAAACCCAGTGAAATACAAATTTAACATAATTCAGGCAATTTGTGCGCTAAAACAGAAGGGAGCTGTCCAAAAAGTAGGATGTGTGGAAACACTGCTAAAACCTTGTGGGGAGACGTAATTTGGTCCTTCTGACAACTAAATAAGTCATTTTGGCTGCTCTGATGCAAGTGGGCTGGCAATAAATGTAATGGTTGTAATTCACTTCTCACAGCTCAGAAAGGCAGAAATTGGAAGCCAAATATGCTGCAAATGAACATTCTATGAGCCCGGTCATTAGAAACAGCAGCACACTGTTTAAACCCAGTGAAATTCAAATTTAACATGATTCAGACAATTTGTGCGCTGAAACAGAAGGGAACTTTCCAAAAACAAGGGTGTGTGGAATCAATGCTTAAACCTTGCGGGGAGACCTAATTTAGTCATTCTGACACCTAAATAGGTCATTTTGGCTGCTCTAATGCAAGTGGGCTGTTAAAAAATGTAATGTTTATAGCTAATTTCTCACACCTCAGAAAGGCAGAAATTGGAAGCCAAATATGGTGCAAAGGAACATTCTATGAGCCCGGTCATTAGAAACAGCAGCAGACTGTTTAAACCCAGTGAAATTCAAATTTAACATGATTCAGACAAGTTGTGCGCTAAAACAGAAGGGAGCTGTCCAAAAAAAGGGTGTGTGTAAACAATGCTTAAACTTTGTGGGGAGACCAAATTTAGTACTTCTGACACCTAAATAAGTCATTTTGGATGCTCTAATGCAAGTGGGCATTTAAAAAATGTAATGGTTATAATTCACTTCTCACACCTCAGAAAAGCAGAAATTGGAAGCCAAATATGCTGCAAAGGAACATTCTATGAGCACGGTCATTAGAAACAGCAGCACACTGTTTAAACCCAGTGAAATTCAAATTTAACATGATTCAGACAAGTTGTGCGCTAAAACAGAAGAGAGCAGTCCAAAAACTATGGTGTGTGGAATCAATGCTTAAACCTTGTGGGGAGACCTAATTTAGTCCTTCTGACACCTAAATAAGTCATTTTGGCTGCTTTAATACAAGTGGTTCTGTTAAAAAATGTAATGGTTATAATTCACTTCTCACATCTCAGAAAGGCAGAAATTGGAAGCTAAATATGCTGCAAATGAACATTCTATGAGCCCGGTCATTAGAAACAGCAGAACACAGTTTGAACCCAGTGAAATTCAAATTTAACATGATTCATACAATTTGTGCGCTAAAACAGAAGAGAGCAGTCCAAAAACTAGGGTGTGTGGAAACAATGCTTAAACCTTGTGGGGAGACCTAATTTAGTCCTTCTGACACCGAAATAAGTCATTTTGGCTGCTCTAATGCATGTGGGCTGTCAACAAATGTAATTGCTATAATTCACTTCTCACACCTCAGAAAGGGAGAAATTGGAAGCCAAATATGCTGCAAAAGAACATTCTATGAGCCTGGTCATTAGAAACAGCAGCACACTGTTTAAACCCAGTGAAATTCAAATTTAATATGATTCAGACAATCTGTGCGCTAAAACAGAAGAGAGCAGTCCAAAAACTATGGTGTGTGGAATCAATGCTTAGACCTTGTGGGGAGACCAAATTTAGTCCTTCTGACACCTAAATAGGTCATTTTGGCTGCTCTAATGCATGTGGGCTGTCAACAAATGTAATTGCTATAATTCACATCTCACGTCTCACAAAGGCAGAAATTGGAAGCCAAATATGCTGCAAAAGAACATTCTATGAGCCTGGTCATTAGAAACAGCAGCACACTGTTTAAACCCAGTGAAATTCAAATTTAACATGATTCAGACAATCTGTGCGCTAAAACAGAAGAGAGCAGTCCAAAAACTATGGTGTGTGGAATCAATGCTTAAACCTTGTGGGGAGACCTAATTTAGTCCTTCTGACACCTAAATAAGTCATTTTGGCTGCTTTAATACAAGTGGTTCTGTTAAAAAATGTAATGGTTATAATTCACTTCTCACATCTCAGAAAGGCAGAAATTGGAAGCTAAATATGCTGCAAATGAACATTCTATGAGCCCAGTCATTAGAAACAGCAGAACACAGTTTGAACCCAGTGAAATTCAAATTTAACATGATTCATACAATTTGTGCGCTAAAACAGAAGAGAGCAGTCCAAAAACTAGGGTGTGTGGAAACAATGCTTAAACCTTGTGGGGAGACCTAATTTAGTCCTTCTGACACCGAAATAAGTCATTTTGGCTGCTCTAATGCATGTGGGCTGTCAACAAATGTAATTGCTATAATTCACTTCTCACACCTCAGAAAGGGAGAAATTGGAAGCCAAATATGCTGCAAAAGAACATTCTATGAGCCTGGTCATTAGAAACAGCAGCACACTGTTTAAACCCAGTGAAATTCAAATTTAATATGATTCAGACAATCTGTGCGCTAAAACAGAAGAGAGCAGTCCAAAAACTATGGTGTGTGGAATCAATGCTTAGACCTTGTGGGGAGACCAAATTTAGTCCTTCTGACACCTAAATAGGTCATTTTGGCTGCTCTAATGCATGTGGGCTGTCAACAAATGTAATTGCTATAATTCACATCTCACGTCTTGTTGTGGATGGGCCTTCCCACAACGTAATGATTTGCACTAAGTCCTTCAAAAATTCTAAGTTCTTGGTAAGGCAGTTAAAAATATCAAACAGTAGTCAAAAAGTGAACAAAAGTAGCTGAGTCTCAGTCCAGGGTGGTTTATTGCAACAACACAAGACAACCACACGTGAGATGTGCTCCGGACAACATCATCTGACAACATACAGAAAGCGGTCGGTTTAAATACATTCTCTGGATCTTTGAGCTCCTCCTGTGAGCCACTCCTTTTTTACATAATTTCCATTGTTTTTTCCACGGATATCTTTGTTAATTTTTTACCTATCAGTGGAAACTTTTATGGGGCGTGCTTTTTTTAAAACAAGGTTACACATCACAGCTCCTCCCAATCATGGCCCCTGCTCATTTCCATATGGTTACACGTCATTACCTTTTCGGACTTGGACCTTGCATTTTGTGTGTTCATTTTGGAGTCTTTCATGTTCTGCTTTACATTGCAAATGGCTTGCCCTTTTGACCCAGAGGTTTTTCAATTTCCCCTGGTAAATTGGTAAATTCCATTGACCCCCTAATTCTTATTCTGGGCTTGTTGCATGACACACACACATGTTTCTTAGGTGAATGTTTACAGCACCCCTTATATCAATTGTGATAAGACTATATTTATTATAAGATATTCATTGTGAGATATTAATCCACTACAGTCTCACAAAGGCAGAAATTGGAAGCCAAATATGCTGCAAAAGAACATTCTATGAGCCTGGTCATTAGAAACAGCAGCACACTGTTTAAACCCAGTGAAATTCAAATTTAACATGATTCAGACAATCTGTGCGCTAAAACAGAAGAGAGCAGTCCAAAAACTATGGTGTGTGAAATCAATGCTTAGACCTTGTGGGGAGACCAATTTTAGTCCTTCTGACACCTAAATAGGTCCTTTTGGCTGCTCTAATGCATGTGGGCTGTCAACAAATGTAATTGCTATAATTCACTTCTCACATCTCAGAAAGGCAGAAATTTGAAGCCAAATATGCTGCAAAAGAACATTCTATGAGCCTGGCCATTAGAAAAAGCAGCACACTGTTTAAACCCAGTGAAATTCAAATTTAACATGATTCAGACAATCTGTGCGCTAAAACAGAAGAGAGCAGTCCAAAAACTATGGTGTGTGGAATCAATGCTTAAACCTTGTGGGGAGACCTAATTTAGTCCTTCTGACACCTAAACAAGTCATTTTGGCTGCTCTAATACAAGTGGGCTGTTAAAAAATGTAATGGTTATAATTCACTTCTCAAACCTCAGAAAGGCAGAAATTGGAAGCCAAATATTCTGCAAATGAACATCTTTGTGGGGAGACCACTTTTAGTCCTTATGACACCAAAATAAGTCATTTTGGCTGTTCTAATGGACGTGGGCTGTCAAAAAATGTAATGGTTATAATTCACTTCTCTAAGCTCAGAAAGGTAGAAATTGGAAGCCAAATATGCTAGAAATGAACATTCTATGAGCCCGGTCATTAGAAACAGCAGCACACAGTTTAAACCCAGTGAAATACAAATTTAACATAAATCAGGCAATTTGTGCGCTAAAACAGAAGGGAGCTGTCCAAAAAGTAGGATGTGTGGAAACACTGCTAAAACCTTGTGGGGAGACGTAATTTGGTCCTTCTGACAACTAAATAAGTCATTTTGGCTGCTCTGATGCAAGTGGGCTGGCAATAAATGTAATGGTTGTAATTCACTTCTCACAGCTCAGAAAGGCAGAAATTGGAAGCCAAATATGCTGCAAATGAACATTCTATGAGCCCGGTCATTAGAAACAGCAGCACACTGTTTAAACCCAGTGAAATTCAAATTTAACATGATTCAGACAATTTGTGCGCTGAAACAGAAGGGAACTTTCCAAAAACAAGGGTGTGTGGAATCAATGCTTAAACCTTGCGGGGAGACCTAATTTAGTCATTCTGACACCTAAATAGGTCATTTTGGCTGCTCTAATGCAAGTGGGCTGTTAAAAAATGTAATGTTTATAGCTAATTTCTCACACCTCAGAAAGGCAGAAATTGGAAGCCAAATATGGTGCAAAGGAACATTCTATGAGCCCGGTCATTAGAAACAGCAGCAGACTGTTTAAACCCAGTGAAATTCAAATTTAACATGATTCAGACAAGTTGTGCGCTAAAACAGAAGGGAGCTGTCCAAAAAAAGGGTGTGTGTAAACAATGCTTAAACTTTGTGGGGAGACCAAATTTAGTACTTCTGACACCTAAATAAGTCATTTTGGATGCTCTAATGCAAGTGGGCATTTAAAAAATGTAATGGTTATAATTCACTTCTCACACCTCAGAAAAGCAGAAATTGGAAGCCAAATATGCTGCAAAGGAACATTCTATGAGCACGGTCATTAGAAACAGCAGCACACTGTTTAAACCCAGTGAAATTCAAATTTAACATGATTCATACAATTTGTGCGCTAAAACAGAAGAGAGCAGTCCAAAAACTAGGGTGTGTGGAAACAATGCTTAAACCTTGTGGGGAGACCTAATTTAGTCCTTCTGACACCGAAATAAGTCATTTTGGCTGCTCTAATGCATGTGGGCTGTCAACAAATGTAATTGCTATAATTCACTTCTCACACCTCAGAAAGGGAGAAATTGGAAGCCAAATATGCTGCAAAAGAACATTCTATGAGCCTGGTCATTAGAAACAGCAGCACACTGTTTAAACCCAGTGAAATTCAAATTTAATATGATTCAGACAATCTGTGCGCTAAAACAGAAGAGAGCAGTCCAAAAACTATGGTGTGTGGAATCAATGCTTAGACCTTGTGGGGAGACCAAATTTAGTCCTTCTGACACCTAAATAGGTCATTTTGGCTGCTCTAATGCATGTGGGCTGTCAACAAATGTAATTGCTATAATTCACATCTCACGTCTCACAAAGGCAGAAATTGGAAGCCAAATATGCTGCAAAAGAACATTCTATGAGCCTGGTCATTAGAAACAGCAGCACACTGTTTAAACCCAGTGAAATTCAAATTTAACATGATTCAGACAATCTGTGCGCTAAAACAGAAGAGAGCAGTCCAAAAACTATGGTGTGTGGAATCAATGCTTAAACCTTGTGGGGAGACCTAATTTAGTCCTTCTGACACCTAAATAAGTCATTTTGGCTGCTCCAATACAAGTGGGCTGTTAAAAAATGTAATGGTTATAATTCACTTCTCACACCTCAGAAAGGCAGAAATTGGAAGCCAAATATGCTGCAAATGAACATTATATGAGCCCGGTCATTAGAAACAGCAGCACACAGTTTAAACCCAGTGAAATTCAAATTTAACATGATTCAGACAATTTGTGCGCTAAAACAGAAGGGAGCTGTCCAAAAACAAGGGTGTGTGGAAACAATGCTTAAACTTTGTGGGGAGACCAAATTTAGTCCTTCTGACACCTAAATAGGTCATTTTGGCTTCTCTAATGCATGTGGGCTGTCAAAAAATGTAATGGTTATAATTCACTTCTCACACCTCAGAAAGGCAGAAATTGGAAGCCAAATATGCTGCAAAGGAACATTCTATGAGCCCGGTCATTAGAAACAGCAGCACACTGTTTAAACCCAGTGAAATTCAAATTTAACATGATTCAGACAATTTGTGCGCTAAAACAGAAGGAAGCTGTCTAAAAACAAGGGTGTGTGGAAACAATGCTTAAACTTTGTGGGGAGACCAAATTTAGACCTTCTGACACCTAAATAGGTCATTTTGGCTGCTCTAATGCATGTGGGCTGTCATAAAATGTAATGGTTATAATTCACTTCTCACACCTCAGGAGGGCAGAGATTGGAAGCCAAATATGCTACAAATGAACATTCTATGAGCCCGGTCATTAGAAAACAGCAGCAAAATGTTTAAACCCAGTGAAATTCAAATTTAACATGATTCAGACAAGTTCTGCGCTAAAACAGAAGGGAGCTGTCCAAAAAAAGGGTGTGTGTAAACAATGCTTAAACTTTGTGGGGAGACCAAATTTAGTCCTTCTGACACCTAAATAAGTCATGTTGGATGCTCTAATGCAAGTGGGCATTTAAAAAATGTAATGGTTATAATTCACTTCTCACACCTCAGAAAAGCAGAAATTGGAAGCCAAATATGCTGCAAAGGAACATTCTATGAGCACGGTCATTACAAACAGCAGCATACTGTTTAAACCCAGTGAAATTCAAATTTAACATGATTCAGACAAGTTGTGCGCTAAAACAGAAGGGAGCTGTCCAAAAACAAGGGTGTGTGGAAACAATGCTTAAACTTTGTGGGGTGACCAAATTTAGTCCTTCTGACACCTAAATAGGTCATTTTGGCTGCTCTAATGCATGTGGGCTGTCAACAAATGTAATTGCTATAATTCACTTCTCACGTCTCAGAAAGGGAGAAATTGGAAGCCAAATATGCTGCAAAAGAACATTCTATGAGCCTGGTCATTAGAAACAGCAGCACACTGTTTAAACCCAGTGAAATTCAAATTTAACATGATTCAGACAATCTGTGCGCTAAAACAGAAGAGAGCAGTCCAAAAACTATGGTGTGTGGAATCAATGCTTAAACCTTGTGGGGAGACCTAATTTAGTCCTTCTGACACCTAAATAAGTCATTTTGGCTGCTCCAATACAAGTGGGCTGTTAAAAAATGTAATGGTTATAATTCACTTCTCACACCTCAGAAAGGCAGAAATTGGAAGCCAAATATGCTGCAAATGAACATTATATGAGCCTGGTCATTAGAAACAGCAGCACACTGTTTAAACCCAGTGAAATTCAAATTTAACATGATTCAGACAATCTGTGCGCTAAAACAGAAGAGAGCAGTCCAAAAACTATGGTGTGTGAAATCAATGCTTAGACCTTGTGGGGAGACCAAATTTAGTCCTTCTGACACCTAAATAGGTCCTTTTGGCTGCTCTAATGCATGTGGGCTGTCAACAAATGTAATTGCTATAATTCACTTCTCACATCTCAGAAAGGCAGAAATTTGAAGCCAAATATGCTGCAAAAGAACATTCTATGAGCCTGGCCATTAGAAAAAGCAGCACACTGTTTAAACCCAGTGAAATTCAAATTTAACATGATTCAGACAATCTGTGCGCTAAAACAGAAGAGAGCAGTCCAAAAACTATGGTGTGTGGAATCAATGCTTAAACCTTGTGGGGAGACCTAATTTAGTCCTTCTGACACCTAAACAAGTCATTTTGGCTGCTCTAATACAAGTGGGCTGTTAAAAAATGTAATGGTTATAATTCACTTCTCAAACCTCAGAAAGGCAGAAATTGGAAGCCAAATTTGCTGCAAATGAACATTATATGAGCCCGGTCATTAGAAACAGCAGAACACAGTTTAAACCCAGTGAAATTCAAATTTAACATGATTCAGGCAATTTGTGCGCTAAAACAGAAGGGAGCTGTCCAAAAAGTAGGATGTGTGGAAACACTGCTAAAACCTTGTGGGGAGACGTAATTTGGTCCTTCTCACACCTAAATAAGTCATTTTGGCTGCTCTAATGCAAGTGGGCTGTCAAAAAATGTAATGGTCATAATTCCCTTCTCACAGCTCAGAAAGGTAGACATTGGAAGCCAAATATGCTAGAAATGAACATTCTATGAGCCCGGTCATTAGAAACAGCAGCACACAGTTTAAACCCAGTGAAATTCAAATTTATCATGATTCAGGCAATTTGTGCGCTAAAACAGAAGGGAGCTGTCCAAAAAGTAGGATGTGTGGAAACACTGCTAAAACCTTGTGGGGAGAGGTAATTTGGTCCTTCTCACACCTAAATAAGTCATTTTGGCTGCTCTAATGCAAGTGGGTTGTCAAAAAATGTAATGGTTATAATTCCCTTCTCACAGCTCAGAAAGGTAGAAATTGGAAGCCAAATATTCTGCAAATGAACATCTTTGTGGGGAGACCACTTTTAGTCCTTATGACACCAAAATAAGTCATTTTGGCTGTTCTAATGGACGTGGGCTGTCAAAAAATGTAATGGTTATAATTCACTTCTCTAAGCTCAGAAAGGTAGAAATTGGAAGCCAAATATGCTAGAAATGAACATTCTATGAGCCCGGTCATTAGAAACAGCAGCACACAGTTTAAACCCAGTGAAATACAAATTTAACATAAATCAGGCAATTTGTGCGCTAAAACAGAAGGGAGCTGTCCAAAAAGTAGGATGTGTGGAAACACTGCTAAAACCTTGTGGGGAGACGTAATTTGGTCCTTCTGACAACTAAATAAGTCATTTTGGCTGCTCTGATGCAAGTGGGCTGGCAATAAATGTAATGGTTGTAATTCACTTCTCACAGCTCAGAAAGGCAGAAATTGGAAGCCAAATATGCTGCAAATGAACATTCTATGAGCCCGGTCATTAGAAACAGCAGCACACTGTTTAAACCCAGTGAAATTCAAATTTAACATGATTCAGACAATTTGTGCGCTGAAACAGAAGGGAACTTTCCAAAAACAAGGGTGTGTGGAATCAATGCTTAAACCTTGCGGGGAGACCTAATTTAGTCATTCTGACACCTAAATAGGTCATTTTGGCTGCTCTAATGCAAGTGGGCTGTTAAAAAATGTAATGTTTATAGCTAATTTCTCACACCTCAGAAAGGCAGAAATTGGAAGCCAAATATGGTGCAAAGGAACATTCTATGAGCCCGGTCATTAGAAACAGCAGCAGACTGTTTAAACCCAGTGAAATTCAAATTTAACATGATTCAGACAAGTTGTGCGCTAAAACAGAAGGGAGCTGTCCAAAAAAAGGGTGTGTGTAAACAATGCTTAAACTTTGTGGGGAGACCAAATTTAGTACTTCTGACACCTAAATAAGTCATTTTGGATGCTCTAATGCAAGTGGGCATTTAAAAAATGTAATGGTTATAATTCACTTCTCACACCTCAGAAAAGCAGAAATTGGAAGCCAAATATGCTGCAAAGGAACATTCTATGAGCACGGTCATTAGAAACAGCAGCACACTGTTTAAACCCAGTGAAATTCAAATTTAACATGATTCATACAATTTGTGCGCTAAAACAGAAGAGAGCAGTCCAAAAACTAGGGTGTGTGGAAACAATGCTTAAACCTTGTGGGGAGACCTAATTTAGTCCTTCTGACACCGAAATAAGTCATTTTGGCTGCTCTAATGCATGTGGGCTGTCAACAAATGTAATTGCTATAATTCACTTCTCACACCTCAGAAAGGGAGAAATTGGAAGCCAAATATGCTGCAAAAGAACATTCTATGAGCCTGGTCATTAGAAACAGCAGCACACTGTTTAAACCCAGTGAAATTCAAATTTAATATGATTCAGACAATCTGTGCGCTAAAACAGAAGAGAGCAGTCCAAAAACTATGGTGTGTGGAATCAATGCTTAGACCTTGTGGGGAGACCAAATTTAGTCCTTCTGACACCTAAATAGGTCATTTTGGCTGCTCTAATGCATGTGGGCTGTCAACAAATGTAATTGCTATAATTCACATCTCACGTCTCACAAAGGCAGAAATTGGAAGCCAAATATGCTGCAAAAGAACATTCTATGAGCCTGGTCATTAGAAACAGCAGCACACTGTTTAAACCCAGTGAAATTCAAATTTAACATGATTCAGACAATCTGTGCGCTAAAACAGAAGAGAGCAGTCCAAAAACTATGGTGTGTGGAATCAATGCTTAAACCTTGTGGGGAGACCTAATTTAGTCCTTCTGACACCTAAATAAGTCATTTTGGCTGCTCCAATACAAGTGGGCTGTTAAAAAATGTAATGGTTATAATTCACTTCTCACACCTCAGAAAGGCAGAAATTGGAAGCCAAATATGCTGCAAATGAACATTATATGAGCCCGGTCATTAGAAACAGCAGCACACAGTTTAAACCCAGTGAAATTCAAATTTAACATGATTCAGACAATTTGTGCGCTAAAACAGAAGGGAGCTGTCCAAAAACAAGGGTGTGTGGAAACAATGCTTAAACTTTGTGGGGAGACCAAATTTAGACCTTCTGACACCTAAATAGGTCATTTTGGCTGCTCTAATGCATGTGGGCTGTCATAAAATGTAATGGTTATAATTCACTTCTCACACCTCAGGAGGGCAGAGATTGGAAGCCAAATATGCTACAAATGAACATTCTATGAGCCCGGTCATTAGAAAACAGCAGCAAAATGTTTAAACCCAGTGAAATTCAAATTTAACATGATTCAGACAAGTTCTGCGCTAAAACAGAAGGGAGCTGTCCAAAAAAAGGGTGTGTGTAAACAATGCTTAAACTTTGTGGGGAGACCAAATTTAGTCCTTCTGACACCTAAATAAGTCATGTTGGATGCTCTAATGCAAGTGGGCATTTAAAAAATGTAATGGTTATAATTCACTTCTAACACCTCAGAAAAGCAGAAATTGGAAGCCAAATATGCTGCAAAGGAACATTCTATGAGCACGGTCATTACAAACAGCAGCATACTGTTTAAACCCAGTGAAATTCAAATTTAACATGATTCAGACAAGTTGTGCGCTAAAACAGAAGGGAGCTGTCCAAAAACAAGGGTGTGTGGAAACAATGCTTAAACTTTGTGGGGTGACCAAATTTAGTCCTTCTGACACCTAAATAGGTCATTTTGGCTGCTCTAATGCATGTGGGCTGTCAACAAATGTAATTGCTATAATTCACTTCTCACGTCTCAGAAAGGGAGAAATTGGAAGCCAAATATGCTGCAAAAGAACATTCTATGAGCCTGGTCATTAGAAACAGCAGCACACTGTTTAAACCCAGTGAAATTCAAATTTAACATGATTCAGACAATCTGT
Organism: Fundulus diaphanus; assembly: GCA_037039145.1. Lineage (NCBI taxonomy): Eukaryota > Metazoa > Chordata > Actinopteri > Cyprinodontiformes > Fundulidae > Fundulus > Fundulus diaphanus. The sequence goes on from CM073135.1 coordinate 5,756,302, forward strand.
GCGCTAAAACAGAAGAGAGCAGTCCAAAAACTATGGTGTGTGGAATCAATGCTTAAACCTTGTGGGGAGACCTAATTTAGTCCTTCTGACACCTAAATAAGTCATTTTGGCTGCTCCAATACAAGTGGGCTGTTAAAAAATGTAATGGTTATAATTCACTTCTCACACCTCAGAAAGGCAGAAATTGGAAGCCAAATATGCTGCAAATGAACATTATATGAGCCTGGTCATTAGAAACAGCAGCACACTGTTTAAACCCAGTGAAATTCAAATTTAACATGATTCAGACAATCTGTGCGCTAAAACAGAAGAGAGCAGTCCAAAAACTATGGTGTGTGAAATCAATGCTTAGACCTTGTGGGGAGACCAAATTTAGTCCTTCTGACACCTAAATAGGTCATTTTGGCTGCTCTAATGCATGTGGGCTGTCAACAAATGTAATTGCTATAATTCACTTCTCACATCTCAGAAAGGCAGAAATTGGAAGCCAAATATGCTGCAAAAGAACATTCTATGAGCCTGGCCATTAGAAACAGCAGCACACTGTTTAAACCCAGTGAAATTCAAATTTAACATGATTCAGACAATCTGTGCGCTAAAACAGAAGAGAGCAGTCCAAAAACTATGGTGTGTGGAATCAATGCTTAAACCTTGTGGGGAGACCTAATTTAGTCCTTCTGACACCTAAACAAGTCATTTTGGCTGCTCTAATACAAGTGGGCTGTTAAAAAATGTAATGGTTATAATTCACTTCTCAAACCTCAGAAAGGCAGAAATTGGAAGCCAAATATGCTGCAAATGAACATTATATGAGCCCGGTCATTAGAAACAGCAGCACACAGTTTAAACCCAGTGAAATTCAAATTTAACATGATTCAGACAATTTGTGCGCTAAAACAGAAGGGAGCTGTCCAAAAACAAGGGTGTGTGGAAACAATGCTTAAACTTTGTGGGGAGACCAAATTTAGTCCTTCTGACACCTAAATAGGTCATTTTGGCTTCTCTAATGCATGTGGGCTGTCAAAAAATGTAATGGTTATAATTCACTTCTCACACCTCAGAAAGGCAGAAATTGGAAGCCAAATATGCTGCAAAGGAACATTCTATGAGCCCGGTCATTAGAAACAGCAGCACACTGTTTAAACCCAGTGAAATTCAAATTTAACATGATTCAGACAATTTGTGCGCTAAAACAGAAGGAATCTGTCTAAAAACAAGGGTGTGTGGAAACAATGCTTAAACTTTGTGGGGAGACCAAATTTAGACCTTCTGACACCTAAATAGGTCATTTTGGCTGCTCTAATGCATGTGGGCTGTCATAAAATGTAATGGTTATAATTCACTTCTCACACCTCAGGAGGGCAGAGATTGGAAGCCAAATATGCTACAAATGAACATTCTATGAGCCCGGTCATTAGAAAACAGCAGCAAAATGTTTAAACCCAGTGAAATTCAAATTTAACATGATTCAGACAAGTTGTGCGCTAAAACAGAAGGGAGCTGTCCAAAAAAAGGGTGTGTGTAAACAATGCTTAAACTTTGTGGGGAGACCAAATTTAGTCCTTCTGACACCTAAATAAGTCATGTTGGATGCTCTAATGCAAGTGGGCATTTAAAAAATGTAATGGTTATAATTCACTTCTCACACCTCAGAAAAGCAGAAATTGGAAGCCAAATATGCTGCAAAGGAACATTCTATGAGCACGGTCATTACAAACAGCAGCATACTGTTTAAACCCAGTGAAATTCAAATTTAACATGATTCAGACAAGTTGTGCGCTAAAACAGAAGGGAGCTGTCCAAAAACAAGGGTGTGTGGAAACAATGCTTAAACTTTGTGGGGTGACCAAATTTAGCCCTTCTGACAACTAAATAGGTCATTTTGGCTGCTCTATTGCATGTGGGCTGTCAAAAAATTGTAATGGCTACAATTCACTTCTCACACCTCAGAAAGGCAGAAATTGGAAACCAAATATTCTGCAAATGAACATCTTTGTGGATAGACCACATTTAGTCCTTCTGACACCTAAATAAGTCATTTTGGCTGCTCTAATGCATGTGGGCTGTCAACAAATGTAATTGCTATAATTCACTTCTCACATCTCAGAAAGGCAGAAATTGGAAGCCAAATATGCTGCAAAAGAACATTCTATGAGCCTGGTCATTAGAAACAGCAGCACACTGTTTAAACCCAGTGAAATTCAAATTTAACATGATTCAGACAATCTGTGCGCTAAAACAGAAGAGAGCAGTCCAAAAACTATGGTGTGTGGAATCAATGCTTAAACCTTGTGGGGAGACCTAATTTAGTCCTTCTGACACCTAAACAAGTCATTTTGGCTGCTCTAATACAAGTGGGCTGTTAAAAAATGTAATGGTTATAATTCACTTCTCAAACCTCAGAAAGGCAGAAATTGGAAGCTAAATATGCTGCAAATGAACATTCTATGAGCCCGGTCATTAGAAACAGCAGAACACAGTTTGAACCCAGTGAAATTCAAATTTAACATGATTCAGACAATTTGTGCGCTAAAACAGAAGAGAGCTGTCCAAAATCAAGGGTGTGTGGAAAAAATGCTTAAACTTTGGGGGAAACCAAATTTAGTCCTTCTGACACCTAAATAGGTCATTTTGGCTGCTCTAATGCATGTGGGCTGTCAACAAATGTAATTGCTATAATTCACTTCTCACGTTTCAGAAAGGGAGAAATTGGAAGCCAAATATGCTGCAAAAGAACATTCTATGAGCCTGGTCATTAGAAACAGCAGCACACTGTTTAAACCCAGTGAAATTCAAATTTAACATGATTCAGACAATCTGTGCGCTAAAACAGAAGAGAGCAGTCCAAAAACTATGGTGTGTGAAATCAATGCTTAAACCTTGTGGGGAGACCTAATTTAGTCCTTCTGACACCTAAACAAGTCATTTTGGCTGCTCTAATACAAGTGGGCTGTTAAAAAATGTAATGGTTATAATTCACTTCTCAAACCTCAGAAAGGCAGAAATTGGAAGCCAAATATGCTGCAAATGAACATTATATGAGCCCGGTCATTAGAAACAGCAGCACACAGTTTAAACCCAGTGAAATTCAAATTTAACATGATTCAGACAATTTGTGCGCTAAAACAGAAGAGAGCAGTCCAAAAACTATGGTGTGTGGAAACACTGCTAAAACCTTGTGGGGAGATGTAATTTGGTCCTTCTCACACCTAAATAAGTCATTTTGGCTGCTCTGATGCAAGTGGGCTGGCAATAAATGTAATGGTTGTAATTCACTTCTCACAGCTCAGAAAGGCAGAAATTGGAAGCCAAATATGCTGCAAATGAACATTCTATGAGCCCGGTCATTAGAAACAGCAGCACACTGTTTAAACCCAGTGAAATTCAAATTTAACATGATTCAGACAATTTGTGCGCTGAAACAGAAGGGAACTTTCCAAAAACAAGGGTGTGTGGAATCAATGCTTAAACCTTGTGGGGAGACCTAATTTAGTCATTCTGACACCTAAATAGGTCATTTTGGCTGCTCTAATGCAAGTGGGCTGTTAAAAAATGTAATGGTTATAGCTAATTTCTATACGGTGGCCGGGAAGTGCAAAACACAAATACAAAATCTGAAACACTTTTACAAATATTGAAACAAATTTACATTTCAGAAAACAAATTTACAAAACACGAAACACTTTTACAAAACTTGAAACAATTTTACATTTCAGAAAACAAATTTAAAAAACACGAAACACTTTTACAAATCTCGAAACACATTTACATTTCAGAAAACACATACAAAAGACGAAAATCAAACGGAAAGGGAGGGACTGTCTTCGAAGTTTACCCGGAAGTGATAACGGAAGCCTTCATGATGAACCAAGATGGACGCCAATCGAGTTGCGTTTTGCCCGTTTTTCGGCACACATATGAGCAGATTAACGCGATTTTGTTTGTCGTGTGGTCGGTCCTTGGAGTTTTAAAATTTCACAGAACAGACGGAAGAACCAGATATGCTGCAGCAGGGCATACATTATGTTGAAGAGGGTCACTCGTACGCTGTAATCGTAGACATGTCATGTTTACACGGTGTAAATTTGAAGAAACCACCGAAGCGACCGTATGGTTTTTGTTTTCATTTTGTGGACAAATGACCGACAGAAGACCCACGACGCCAGAAAAGTGGCTGGGCTACGAAGTTCCATTAAAAACTAAATCAAGGATACAAAGAGGAGAGACACAGGTAAGCTGAGGGATGTTTACGTTAGCAATCTTTAACTCTTATTCCTTAGTTTGTGTCGCTCTTGATAAAACATATGCTTTTACATAAAGACAGCTGTTTTTTCGCTTTGTTCCCTCTGTAAATCATTATCTGGATATTTTTACATCCCTGCTGGTAGGTCTATGGGGTTCCGTTTGTAAAGTTATACAATGAGAGATAAAAGGCAGAGTTCGTTTTTCATATTTTTGTTATTCATAAATCTATAAGTCACAGTTCCAAGTTAAATATTTAAATAACAAGCTTAATATTTAGCTGTGTAATTAAATATTTAGTTTGGAACTGTGACATTTACAAATATATAACTGTATAAATGTATGTTGAAAATAGGTTTTTAAAAATAAAAACCCATTTTAATCCTGTTATCACAGTAAAGAACCCAAAATATTGCTGTTAGATTTTGACTGTGTAACCTTACAAATGGCATCCCAGATACTAACAAAGGCTGTTTGTAAAAACTGGAAGGAACGTGTGTGATATGAATATTTGAATGAATAATGATGCAGGTGGTGCTCTATTAGCTTGGTGTTGGTATGTTTTATGCTGTTTAATAAACTTATTGTGGTGTTGTGTTTGACAGATGACAGCCGCTGTGATGCAGAGGCTGACCAGACCTCTCCATAATCAGAGTCACCTATGAAGAAATATGCTCACACTACAGGCACTGATGATCACACCTAGGAGAAAAGAATAAGAAGAATGCATTTGGCAGGGAACACGCTGGCTTCCTGGAATATTTTCGTCCTGGCGATGAAGTGACGGCAGACAAAGGCTTTACCATCGGAGATCTGCTGTTTGAGAGGCGATTTAACCTTGTTCTACCAGCATCCACTCATAAAAGGAGGCCAGTTGTCTGATGAGGATGTAACTGCAGCAAGGAAGATTGCAAATGTCCACATACATGTGGAAAGATTTATCAGGAGGCTCAAAGTTTTCACAATAATCTCCCAGACTAACTATCAACTTGGTTTATAAAATAGACCAAGTCTTTAGAATCTGTGCACCTTCTGTGAACATGCAGGGGAAATCATATGTGAGGAAGCAGAGAAGTTTACATGTCAAAAAGATCCTGATTAGTTATTTTACTGTAAACCAGAGGAAATATAATACACAAGAATGTGTTTTGGATTTCTGCTTTTAAGTATTTATTTTTTTAGCACCTTGAGGTTTTACATTTTGGAATTACTTTTCATTTTCACTTTTCAACTTTAAATATTGTATATCCATATTTCCAGACTATTTAAATGTCTACTTATACAAAAATTGTGTCCGACTAACATGTGTATTAAATTTTGCAATCCATTTCACATGCTTATGTAATTTGCATTTATTCATATTTAGATCAAGTGGATGTCTAAAAGTGTATCTTATGTACATAAACTGGCAAGAAGATACAGTTTTTCATTTATTGAGTTTATGCAATTTGTTTACACTAAATGTAATTACATTTAACTTTTAAAATGGTAAAACATTGTTAAGTTTTAACATTTCACTTATAGCATATTTGTAGGCCATTTCATTCTTTGTGGTGCAGGAAACATCCATCATTCAGCCTTTTGGGGATGGCGCTGCTCATCTGTTCAGGAGAATCCGGTCAGACCTTGGCCACGGCAAACTGCACCTTTAAACAAAGTCTTGGTTACTTTTTATTTATATTACAGTCCTTGCTGTCACATTTATATAAAAATATGGATAGTTTGTAGTGACGACTATAAACTGTCCATATTTTTCTACTTACCTTCCTGATATATATCCAAATTGCCATTAAAGATTAGACTGTTATGTATTAGAATGGAGGACTTACCTTTACAGAAAGGAAGACGTGGTGTGCTGACAGAATATTAGCCAAACTTGAATGACCCCGCAGCATCAATGAACAAGAGATCACATCTGCAGGTGTTCTACTCTCATGCTGAAATGGAAACATCGATTGAGTATCTACCGTTTAGTTGCTGTAGTGACAGCAACTTTGGTCAAAATTACTTAATATATACGGATTTCTAGTGGCTCTTATTTTAAAATTCCACATCAGAATTGGCTGAAACTTGTTGAGCGACATCAGGAGGTTTTCTATTGTCATGCTGATATAGTATTCACATAAAACGCCCAATTCTGTAGAAACATTTAAAACAACACAGGTCAAATTGAGTCAATGTAGAGATTTTTTAAATGCCTTTATTTTTAAATCCCAAATCATGTAGATTGACTTCTGGAGATCATCTGTCATCTGTAAGTGAAAGTAGTCACCTGTAAAAAAATAAGTTGTTTGAGTAGTTTTGAGGCTAAAGAGTGACCAAAGTATATATTTCCATTTTCACCAGCAGACCAGAATAATAGAAAAAATGACACAAAGCATAAAAAAATATAATGTAAATGTGTAAAAACACTTGATCGATACACCGCGAAAATGTTGAAAATGGAAATATATATTTTGGTCACACTCTTTAGCCTCAAAACTACTCAAACAACTTATTTTTTTACAGGTGACTACTTTCACTTACAGATGATCTCCAGAAGTCAATCTACATGATTTGGGATTTAAAAATAAAGGCATTTAAAAATCTCTACATTGACTCAATTTGACCTGTGTTGTTGTAAATGTTGCTACAGAATTGGACGTTTTATGTGAATACTATATCAGCATGACAATAGAAAACCTCCTGATGTCGCTCAACAAGTTTCAGGTTGTACACTGTGTAAACATGACATGTCTACGATTACAGCGTACGAGTGACCCTCTTCAACATAATGTATGCACTGCTGCAGCATATCTGGTTCTTCCGTCTGTTCTGTGAAATTTTAAAACTCCAAGGACCGACCACACGACAAACAAAATCGCGTTAATCTGCTCATATGTGTGCCGAAAAACGGGCAAAACGCAACTCGATTGGCGTCCATCTTGGTTCATCATGAAGGCTCCCGTTATCACTTCCGGGTAAACTTCGAAGACAGTCCCTCCCTTTCCGTTTGATTTTCGTCTTTTGTATGTGTTTTCTGAAATGTAAATGTGTTTCGAGATTTGTAAAAGTGTTTCGTGTTTTGTAAATTTGTTTTCTGAAATGTAAATTTGTTTCAAGTTTTGTAAAAGTGTTTCGTGTTTTGTAAATTTGCTTTCTGAAATGTAAATTTGTTTCAATATTTGTAAAAGTGTTTCAGATTTTGTATTTGTGTTTTGCACTTCCCGGCCACCGTATTTCTCACACCTCAGAAAGGCAGAAATTGGAAGCCAAATATGGTGCAAAGGAACATTCTATGAGCCCGGTCATTAGAAACAGCAGCACACTGTTTAAACCCAGTGAAATTCAAATTTAATATGATTCAGACAATTTGTGCGCTAAAACAGAAGGGAGATGTCCAAAACCAAGAGTGTGTGCAAACAGTGCTTAAACCTTGTGGGGAGACCTAATTTGGTCCTTCTGACACCTAAATAAGTCATTTTGGCTGCTCTAATGCAATGGGCTGTCAACAAATGTAATGGTTGTAATTCACTTCTCACACCTCAGAAAGGCAGAAATTGGAAGCCAAATATGCTGCAAATGAACATTCTAGGAGCCCGGACATTAGAAACAGCAGCACACTGTTTAAACCCAGTGAAATTCAAATTTAATATGATTCAGACAATTTGTGCGCTAAAACAGAAGGGAGATGTCCAAAACCAAGAGTGTGTGCAAACAGTGCTTAAACCTTGTGGGGAGACCTAATTTGGTCCTTCTGACACCTAAATAAGTCATTTTGGCTGCTCTAATGCAATGGGCTGTCAACAAATGTAATGGTTATAGCTAATTTCTCACACCTCAGAAAGGCAGAAATTGGAAGCCAAATATGCTGCAAAGGAACATTCTATGAGCACGGTCATTAGAAACAGCAGCAGACTGTTTAAACCCAGTGAAATTCAAATTTAACATGATTCAGACAAGTTGTGCGCTAAAACAGAAGGGAGCTGTCCAAAAACAAGGGTGTGTGGAAACAATGCTTAAACTTTGTGGGGAGACCAAATTTAGCCCTTCTGACACCTAAATAGGTCATTTTGGCTGCTCTATTGCATGTGGGCTGTCAAAAAATTGTAATGGCTACAATTTACTTCTCACACCTCAGAAAGGCAGAAATTGGAAACCAAATATTCTGCAAATGAACATCTTTGTGGATAGACCACATTTAGTCCTTCGGACACCTAAATAAGTCATTTTGGCTGCTCTAATGAAAGTGGGCTGTCAAAAAATGTAATGGTTATAATTCCCTTCTCACAGCTCAGAAAGGTAGAAATTGGAAGCCAAATATTCTGCAAATGAACATCTTTGTGGGGAGACCACATTTAGTACTTCTGACACCTAAATAAGTCATTTTGGCTGCTCTAATACAAGTGGGCTGTTAAAAAATGTAATGGTTATAATTCACTTCTCACAGCTCAGAAAGGTAGAAATTGGATGCCAAACATGCTAGAAATGAACATTCTATGAGCCCGGTCATTAGAAACAGCAGCACACAGTTTAAACCCAGTGATATTCAAATTTAACATGATTCAGGCAATTTGTGCGCTAAAACAGAAGGGAGCTGTCCAAAAAGTAGGATGTGTGGAAACACTGCTAAAACCTTGTGGGGAGAGGTAATTTGGTCCTTCTCACACCTAAATAAGTCATTTTGGCTGCTCTAATGAAAGTGGGCTGTCAAAAAATGTAATGGTTATAATTCCCTTCTCACAGCTCAGAAAGGTAGAAATTGGAAGCCAAATATTCTGCAAATGAACATCTTTGTGGGGAGACCACATTTAGTCCTTCTGACACCTAAATAAGTCATTTTGGCTGCTCTAATGGACGTGGGCTGTCAAAAAATGTAATGGTTGTAATTCACTTCTCACAGCTCAGAAAGGCAGAAATTGGAAGCCAAATATGCTGCAAATGAACATTCTATGAGCCCGGTCATTAGAAACAGCAGCACACTGTTTAAACCCAGTGAAATTCAAATTTAACATGATTCAGACAATTTGTGCGCTAAAACAGAAGGGAACTTTCCAAAAACAAGGGTGTGTGGAATCAATGCTTAAACCTTGTGGGGAGACCTAATTTAGTCTTTCTGACACCTAAATAGGTCATTTTGACTGCTCTAATGCAAGTGGGCTGTTAAAAAATGTAATGGTTATAGCTAATTTCTCACACCTCAGAAAGGCAGAAATTGGAAGCCAAATATGGTGCAAAGGAACATTCTATGAGCCCGGTCATTAGAAACAGCAGCACACTGTTTAAACCCAGTGAAATTCAAATTTAACATGATTCAGACAAGTTGTGCGCTAAAACAGAAGGGAGCTGTCCAAAAAAAGGGTGTGTGTAAACAATGCTTAAACTTTGTGGGGAGACCAAATTTAGTCCTTCTGACACCTAAATAAGTCATGTTGGATGCTCTAATGCAAGTGGGCATTTAAAAAATGTAATGGTTATAATTCACTTCTCACACCTCAGAAAAGCAGAAATTGGAAGCCAAATATGCTGCAAAGGAACATTCTATGAGCACGGTCATTACAAACAGCAGCATACTGTTTAAACCCAGTGAAATTCAAATTTAACATGATTCAGACAAGTTGTGCGCTAAAACAGAAGGGAGCTGTCCAAAAACAAGGGTGTGTGGAAACAATGCTTAAACTTTGTGGGGTGACCAAATTTAGTCCTTCTGACACCTAAATAGGTCATTTTGGCTGCTCTAATGCATGTGGGCTGTCAACAAATGTAATTGCTATAATTCACTTCTCACGTCTCAGAAAGGGAGAAATTGGAAGCCAAATATGCTGCAAAAGAACATTCTATGAGCCTGGTCATTAGAAACAGCAGCACACTGTTTAAACCCAGTGAAATTCAAATTTAACATGATTCAGACAATCTGTGCGCTAAAACAGAAGAGAGCAGTCCAAAAACTATGGTGTGTGGAATCAATGCTTAAACCTTGTGGGGAGACCTAATTTAGTCCTTCTGACACCTAAATAAGTCATTTTGGCTGCTCCAATACAAGTGGGCTGTTAAAAAATGTAATGGTTATAATTCACTTCTCACACCTCAGAAAGGCAGAAATTGGAAGCCAAATATGCTGCAAATGAACATTATATGAGCCTGGTCATTAGAAACAGCAGCACACTGTTTAAACCCAGTGAAATTCAAATTTAACATGATTCAGACAATCTGTGCGCTAAAACAGAAGAGAGCAGTCCAAAAACTATGGTGTGTGAAATCAATGCTTAGACCTTGTGGGGAGACCAAATTTAGTCCTTCTGACACCTAAATAGGTCCTTTTGGCTGCTCTAATGCATGTGGGCTGTCAACAAATGTAATTGCTATAATTCACTTCTCACATCTCAGAAAGGCAGAAATTTGAAGCCAAATATGCTGCAAAAGAACATTCTATGAGCCTGGCCATTAGAAAAAGCAGCACACTGTTTAAACCCAGTGAAATTCAAATTTAACATGATTCAGACAATCTGTGCGCTAAAACAGAAGAGAGCAGTCCAAAAACTATGGTGTGTGGAATCAATGCTTAAACCTTGTGGGGAGACCTAATTTAGTCCTTCTGACACCTAAACAAGTCATTTTGGCTGCTCTAATACAAGTGGGCTGTTAAAAAATGTAATGGTTATAATTCACTTCTCAAACCTCAGAAAGGCAGAAATTGGAAGCCAAATTTGCTGCAAATGAACATTATATGAGCCCGGTCATTAGAAACAGCAGAACACAGTTTAAACCCAGTGAAATTCAAATTTAACATGATTCAGGCAATTTGTGCGCTAAAACAGAAGGGAGCTGTCCAAAAAGTAGGATGTGTGGAAACACTGCTAAAACCTTGTGGGGAGACGTAATTTGGTCCTTCTCACACCTAAATAAGTCATTTTGGCTGCTCTAATGCAAGTGGGTTGTCAAAAAATGTAATGGTTATAATTCCCTTCTCACAGCTCAGAAAGGTAGAAATTGGAAGCCAAATATTCTGCAAATGAACATCTTTGTGGGGAGACCACTTTTAGTCCTTATGACACCAAAATAAGTCATTTTGGCTGTTCTAATGGACGTGGGCTGTCAAAAAATGTAATGGTTATAATTCACTTCTCTAAGCTCAGAAAGGTAGAAATTGGAAGCCAAATATGCTAGAAATGAACATTCTATGAGCCCGGTCATTAGAAACAGCAGCACACAGTTTAAACCCAGTGAAATACAAATTTAACATAAATCAGGCAATTTGTGCGCTAAAACAGAAGGGAGCTGTCCAAAAAGTAGGATGTGTGGAAACACTGCTAAAACCTTGTGGGGAGACGTAATTTGGTCCTTCTGACAACTAAATAAGTCATTTTGGCTGCTCTGATGCAAGTGGGCTGGCAATAAATGTAATGGTTGTAATTCACTTCTCACAGCTCAGAAAGGCAGAAATTGGAAGCCAAATATGCTGCAAATGAACATTCTATGAGCCCGGTCATTAGAAACAGCAGCACACTGTTTAAACCCAGTGAAATTCAAATTTAACATGATTCAGACAATTTGTGCGCTGAAACAGAAGGGAACTTTCCAAAAACAAGGGTGTGTGGAATCAATGCTTAAACCTTGCGGGGAGACCTAATTTAGTCATTCTGACACCTAAATAGGTCATTTTGGCTGCTCTAATGCAAGTGGGCTGTTAAAAAATGTAATGTTTATAGCTAATTTCTCACACCTCAGAAAGGCAGAAATTGGAAGCCAAATATGGTGCAAAGGAACATTCTATGAGCCCGGTCATTAGAAACAGCAGCAGACTGTTTAAACCCAGTGAAATTCAAATTTAACATGATTCAGACAAGTTGTGCGCTAAAACAGAAGGGAGCTGTCCAAAAAAAGGGTGTGTGTAAACAATGCTTAAACTTTGTGGGGAGACCAAATTTAGTACTTCTGACACCTAAATAAGTCATTTTGGATGCTCTAATGCAAGTGGGCATTTAAAAAATGTAATGGTTATAATTCACTTCTCACACCTCAGAAAAGCAGAAATTGGAAGCCAAATATGCTGCAAAGGAACATTCTATAAGCACGGTCATTAGAAACAGCAGCACACTGTTTAAACCCAGTGAAATTCAAATTTAACATGATTCATACAATTTGTGCACTAAAACAGAAGAGAGCAGTCCAAAAACTAGGGTGTGTGGAAACAATGCTTAAACCTTGTGGGGAGACCTAATTTAGTCCTTCTGACACCGAAATAAGTCATTTTGGCTGCTCTAATGCATGTGGGCTGTCAACAAATGTAATTGCTATAATTCACTTCTCACACCTCAGAAAGGGAGAAATTGGAAGCCAAATATGCTGCAAAAGAACATTCTATGAGCCTGGTCATTAGAAACAGCAGCACACTGTTTAAACCCAGTGAAATTCAAATTTAATATGATTCAGACAATCTGTGCGCTAAAACAGAAGAGAGCAGTCCAAAAACTATGGTGTGTGGAATCAATGCTTAGACCTTGTGGGGAGACCAAATTTAGTCCTTCTGACACCTAAATAGGTCATTTTGGCTGCTCTAATGCATGTGGGCTGTCAACAAATGTAATTGCTATAATTCACATCTCACGTCTCACAAAGGCAGAAATTGGAAGCCAAATATGCTGCAAAAGAACATTCTATGAGCCTGGTCATTAGAAACAGCAGCACACTGTTTAAACCCAGTGAAATTCAAATTTAACATGATTCAGACAATCTGTGCGCTAAAACAGAAGAGAGCAGTCCAAAAACTATGGTGTGTGGAATCAATGCTTAAACCTTGTGGGGAGACCTAATTTAGTCCTTCTGACACCTAAATAAGTCATTTTGGCTGCTCCAATACAAGTGGGCTGTTAAAAAATGTAATGGTTATAATTCACTTCTCACACCTCAGAAAGGCAGAAATTGGAAGCCAAATATGCTGCAAATGAACATTATATGAGCCCGGTCATTAGAAACAGCAGCACACAGTTTAAACCCAGTGAAATTCAAATTTAACATGATTCAGACAATTTGTGCGCTAAAACAGAAGGGAGCTGTCCAAAAACAAGGGTGTGTGGAAACAATGCTTAAACTTTGTGGGGAGACCAAATTTAGTCCTTCTGACACCTAAATAGGTCATTTTGGCTTCTCTAATGCATGTGGGCTGTCAAAAAATGTAATGGTTATAATTCACTTCTCACACCTCAGAAAGGCAGAAATTGGAAGCCAAATATGCTGCAAAGGAACATTCTATGAGCCCGGTCATTAGAAACAGCAGCACACTGTTTAAACCCAGTGAAATTCAAATTTAACATGATTCAGACAATTTGTGCGCTAAAACAGAAGGAAGCTGTCTAAAAACAAGGGTGTGTGGAAACAATGCTTAAACTTTGTGGGGAGACCAAATTTAGACCTTCTGACACCTAAATAGGTCATTTTGGCTGCTCTAATGCATGTGGGCTGTCATAAAATGTAATGGTTATAATTCACTTCTCACACCTCAGGAGGGCAGAGATTGGAAGCCAAATATGCTACAAATGAACATTCTATGAGCCCGGTCATTAGAAAACAGCAGCAAAATGTTTAAACCCAGTGAAATTCAAATTTAACATGATTCAGACAAGTTCTGCGCTAAAACAGAAGGGAGCTGTCCAAAAAAAGGGTGTGTGTAAACAATGCTTAAACTTTGTGGGGAGACCAAATTTAGTCCTTCTGACACCTAAATAAGTCATGTTGGATGCTCTAATGCAAGTGGGCATTTAAAAAATGTAATGGTTATAATTCACTTCTAACACCTCAGAAAAGCAGAAATTGGAAGCCAAATATGCTGCAAAGGAACATTCTATGAGCACGGTCATTACAAACAGCAGCATACTGTTTAAACCCAGTGAAATTCAAATTTAACATGATTCAGACAAGTTGTGCGCTAAAACAGAAGGGAGCTGTCCAAAAACAAGGGTGTGTGGAAACAATGCTTAAACTTTGTGGGGTGACCAAATTTAGTCCTTCTGACACCTAAATAGGTCATTTTGGCTGCTCTAATGCATGTGGGCTGTCAACAAATGTAATTGCTATAATTCACTTCTCACGTCTCAGAAAGGGAGAAATTGGAAGCCAAATATGCTGCAAAAGAACATTCTATGAGCCTGGTCATTAGAAACAGCAGCACACTGTTTAAACCCAGTGAAATTCAAATTTAACATGATTCAGACAATCTGTGCGCTAAAACAGAAGAGAGCAGTCCAAAAACTATGGTGTGTGGAATCAATGCTTAAACCTTGTGGGGAGACCTAATTTAGTCCTTCTGACACCTAAATAAGTCATTTTGGCTGCTCCAATACAAGTGGGCTGTTAAAAAATGTAATGGTTATAATTCACTTCTCACACCTCAGAAAGGCAGAAATTGGAAGCCAAATATGCTGCAAATGAACATTATATGAGCCTGGTCATTAGAAACAGCAGCACACAGTTTAAACCCAGTGAAATTCAAATTTAACATGATTCAGACAATTTGTGCGCTAAAACAGAAGGGAGCTGTCCAAAAACAAGGGTGTGTGGAAACAATGCTTAAACTTTGTGGGGAGACCAAATTTAGTCCTTCTGACACCTAAATAGGTCATTTTGGCTTCTCTAATGCATGTGGGCTGTCAAAAAATGTAATGGTTATAATTCACTTCTCACACCTCAGAAAGGCAGAAATTGGAAGCCAAATATGCTGCAAAGGAACATTCTATGAGCCCGGTCATTAGAAACAGCAGCACACTGTTTAAACCCAGTGAAATTCAAATTTAACATGATTCAGACAATTTGTGCGCTAAAACAGAAGGAATCTGTCTAAAAACAAGGGTGTGTGGAAACAATGCTTAAACTTTGTGGGGAGACCAAATTTAGACCTTCTGACACCTAAATAGGTCATTTTGGCTGCTCTAATGCATGTGGGCTGTCATAAAATGTAATGGTTATAATTCACTTCTCACACCTCAGGAGGGCAGAGATTGGAAGCCAAATATGCTACAAATGAACATTCTATGAGCCCGGTCATTAGAAAACAGCAGCAAAATGTTTAAACCCAATGAAATTCAAATTTAACATGATTCAGACAAGTTGTGCGCTAAAACAGAAGGGAGCTGTCCAAAAAAAGGGTGTGTGTAAACAATGCTTAAACTTTGTGGGGAGACCAAATTTAGTCCTTCTGACACCTAAATAAGTCATGTTGGATGCTCTAATGCAAGTGGGCATTTAAAAAATGTAATGGTTATAATTCACTTCTCACACCTCAGAAAAGCAGAAATTGGAAGCCAAATATGCTGCAAAGGAACATTCTATGAGCACGGTCATTACAAACAGCAGCATACTGTTTAAACCCAGTGAAATTCAAATTTAACATGATTCAGACAAGTTGTGCGCTAAAACAGAAGGGAGCTGTCCAAAAACAAGGGTGTGTGGAAACAATGCTTAAACTTTGTGGGGTGACCAAATTTAGCCCTTCTGACAACTAAATAGGTCATTTTGGCTGCTCTATTGCATGTGGGCTGTCAAAAAATTGTAATGGCTACAATTCACTTCTCACACCTCAGAAAGGCAGAAATTGGAAACCAAATATTCTGCAAATGAACATCTTTGTGGATAGACCACATTTAGTCCTTCTGACACCTAAATAAGTCATTTTGGCTGCTCTAATGCATGTGGGCTGTCAACAAATGTAATTGCTATAATTCACTTCTCACATCTCAGAAAGGCAGAAATTGGAAGCCAAATATGCTGCAAAAGAACATTCTATGAGCCTGGTCATTAGAAACAGCAGCACACTGTTTAAACCCAGTGAAATTCAAATTTAACATGATTCAGACAATCTGTGCGCTAAAACAGAAGAGAGCAGTCCAAAAACTATGGTGTGTGGAATCAATGCTTAAACCTTGTGGGGAGACCTAATTTAGTCCTTCTGACACCTAAACAAGTCATTTTGGCTGCTCTAATACAAGTGGGCTGTTAAAAAATGTAATGGTTATAATTCACTTCTCAAACCTCAGAAAGGCAGAAATTGGAAGCTAAATATGCTGCAAATGAACATTCTATGAGCCCGGTCATTAGAAACAGCAGAACACAGTTTGAACCCAGTGAAATTCAAATTTAACATGATTCAGACAATTTGTGCGCTAAAACAGAAGAGAGCTGTCCAAAATCAAGGGTGTGTGGAAAAAATGCTTAAACTTTGGGGGAAACCAAATTTAGTCCTTCTGACACCTAAATAGGTCATTTTGGCTGCTCTAATGCATGTGGGCTGTCAACAAATGTAATTGCTATAATTCACTTCTCACGTTTCAGAAAGGGAGAAATTGGAAGCCAAATATGCTGCAAAAGAACATTCTATGAGCCTGGTCATTAGAAACAGCAGCACACTGTTTAAACCCAGTGAAATTCAAATTTAACATGATTCAGACAATCTGTGCGCTAAAACAGAAGAGAGCAGTCCAAAAACTATGGTGTGTGAAATCAATGCTTAAACCTTGTGGGGAGACCTAATTTAGTCCTTCTGACACCTAAACAAGTCATTTTGGCTGCTCTAATACAAGTGGGCTGTTAAAAAATGTAATGGTTATAATTCACTTCTCAAACCTCAGAAAGGCAGAAATTGGAAGCCAAATATGCTGCAAATGAACATTATATGAGCCCGGTCATTAGAAACAGCAGCACACAGTTTAAACCCAGTGAAATTCAAATTTAACATGATTCAGACAATTTGTGCGCTAAAACAGAAGAGAGCAGTCCAAAAACTATGGTGTGTGGAAACACTGCTAAAACCTTGTGGGGAGATGTAATTTGGTCCTTCTCACACCTAAATAAGTCATTTTGGCTGCTCTGATGCAAGTGGGCTGGCAATAAATGTAATGGTTGTAATTCACTTCTCACAGCTCAGAAAGGCAGAAATTGGAAGCCAAATATGCTGCAAATGAACATTCTATGAGCCCGGTCATTAGAAACAGCAGCACACTGTTTAAACCCAGTGAAATTCAAATTTAACATGATTCAGACAATTTGTGCGCTGAAACAGAAGGGAACTTTCCAAAAACAAGGGTGTGTGGAATCAATGCTTAAACCTTGTGGGGAGACCTAATTTAGTCATTCTGACACCTAAATAGGTCATTTTGGCTGCTCTAATGCAAGTGGGCTGTTAAAAAATGTAATGGTTATAGCTAATTTCTATACGGTGGCCGGGAAGTGCAAAACACAAATACAAAATCTGAAACACTTTTACAAATATTGAAACAAATTTACATTTCAGAAAACAAATTTACAAAACACGAAACACTTTTACAAAACTTGAAACAATTTTACATTTCAGAAAACAAATTTAAAAAACACGAAACACTTTTACAAATCTCGAAACACATTTACATTTCAGAAAACACATACAAAAGACGAAAATCAAACGGAAAGGGAGGGACTGTCTTCGAAGTTTACCCGGAAGTGATAACGGAAGCCTTCATGATGAACCAAGATGGACGCCAATCGAGTTGCGTTTTGCCCGTTTTTCGGCACACATATGAGCAGATTAACGCGATTTTGTTTGTCGTGTGGTCGGTCCTTGGAGTTTTAAAATTTCACAGAACAGACGGAAGAACCAGATATGCTGCAGCAGGGCATACATTATGTTGAAGAGGGTCACTCGTACGCTGTAATCGTAGACATGTCATGTTTACACGGTGTAAATTTGAAGAAACCACCGAAGCGACCGTATGGTTTTTGTTTTCATTTTGTGGACAAATGACCGACAGAAGACCCACGACGCCAGAAAAGTGGCTGGGCTACGAAGTTCCATTAAAAACTAAATCAAGGATACAAAGAGGAGAGACACAGGTAAGCTGAGGGATGTTTACGTTAGCAATCTTTAACTCTTATTCCTTAGTTTGTGTCGCTCTTGATAAAACATATGCTTTTACATAAAGACAGCTGTTTTTTCGCTTTGTTCCCTCTGTAAATCATTATCTGGATATTTTTACATCCCTGCTGGTAGGTCTATGGGGTTCCGTTTGTAAAGTTATACAATGAGAGATAAAAGGCAGAGTTCGTTTTTCATATTTTTGTTATTCATAAATCTATAAGTCACAGTTCCAAGTTAAATATTTAAATAACAAGCTTAATATTTAGCTGTGTAATTAAATATTTAGTTTGGAACTGTGACATTTACAAATATATAACTGTATAAATGTATGTTGAAAATAGGTTTTTAAAAATAAAAACCCATTTTAATCCTGTTATCACAGTAAAGAACCCAAAATATTGCTGTTAGATTTTGACTGTGTAACCTTACAAATGGCATCCCAGATACTAACAAAGGCTGTTTGTAAAAACTGGAAGGAACGTGTGTGATATGAATATTTGAATGAATAATGATGCAGGTGGTGCTCTATTAGCTTGGTGTTGGTATGTTTTATGCTGTTTAATAAACTTATTGTGGTGTTGTGTTTGACAGATGACAGCCGCTGTGATGCAGAGGCTGACCAGACCTCTCCATAATCAGAGTCACCTATGAAGAAATATGCTCACACTACAGGCACTGATGATCACACCTAGGAGAAAAGAATAAGAAGAATGCATTTGGCAGGGAACACGCTGGCTTCCTGGAATATTTTCGTCCTGGCGATGAAGTGACGGCAGACAAAGGCTTTACCATCGGAGATCTGCTGTTTGAGAGGCGATTTAACCTTGTTCTACCAGCATCCACTCATAAAAGGAGGCCAGTTGTCTGATGAGGATGTAACTGCAGCAAGGAAGATTGCAAATGTCCACATACATGTGGAAAGATTTATCAGGAGGCTCAAAGTTTTCACAATAATCTCCCAGACTAACTATCAACTTGGTTTATAAAATAGACCAAGTCTTTAGAATCTGTGCACCTTCTGTGAACATGCAGGGGAAATCATATGTGAGGAAGCAGAGAAGTTTACATGTCAAAAAGATCCTGATTAGTTATTTTACTGTAAACCAGAGGAAATATAATACACAAGAATGTGTTTTGGATTTCTGCTTTTAAGTATTTATTTTTTTAGCACCTTGAGGTTTTACATTTTGGAATTACTTTTCATTTTCACTTTTCAACTTTAAATATTGTATATCCATATTTCCAGACTATTTAAATGTCTACTTATACAAAAATTGTGTCCGACTAACATGTGTATTAAATTTTGCAATCCATTTCACATGCTTATGTAATTTGCATTTATTCATATTTAGATCAAGTGGATGTCTAAAAGTGTATCTTATGTACATAAACTGGCAAGAAGATACAGTTTTTCATTTATTGAGTTTATGCAATTTGTTTACACTAAATGTAATTACATTTAACTTTTAAAATGGTAAAACATTGTTAAGTTTTAACATTTCACTTATAGCATATTTGTAGGCCATTTCATTCTTTGTGGTGCAGGAAACATCCATCATTCAGCCTTTTGGGGATGGCGCTGCTCATCTGTTCAGGAGAATCCGGTCAGACCTTGGCCACGGCAAACTGCACCTTTAAACAAAGTCTTGGTTACTTTTTATTTATATTACAGTCCTTGCTGTCACATTTATATAAAAATATGGATAGTTTGTAGTGACGACTATAAACTGTCCATATTTTTCTACTTACCTTCCTGATATATATCCAAATTGCCATTAAAGATTAGACTGTTATGTATTAGAATGGAGGACTTACCTTTACAGAAAGGAAGACGTGGTGTGCTGACAGAATATTAGCCAAACTTGAATGACCCCGCAGCATCAATGAACAAGAGATCACATCTGCAGGTGTTCTACTCTCATGCTGAAATGGAAACATCGATTGAGTATCTACCGTTTAGTTGCTGTAGTGACAGCAACTTTGGTCAAAATTACTTAATATATACGGATTTCTAGTGGCTCTTATTTTAAAATTCCACATCAGAATTGGCTGAAACTTGTTGAGCGACATCAGGAGGTTTTCTATTGTCATGCTGATATAGTATTCACATAAAACGTCCAATTCTGTAGAAACATTTAAAACAACACAGGTCAAATTGAGTCAATGTAGAGATTTTTTAAATGCCTTTATTTTTAAATCCCAAATCATGTAGATTGACTTCTGGAGATCATCTGTCATCTGTAAGTGAAAGTAGTCACCTGTAAAAAAATAAGTTGTTTGAGTAGTTTTGAGGCTAAAGAGTGACCAAAGTATATATTTCCATTTTCACCAGCAGACCAGAATAATAGAAAAAATTACACAAAGCATAAAAAAATATAATGTAAATGTGTAAAAACACTTGATCGATACACCGCGAAAATGTTGAAAATGGAAATATATATTTTGGTCACACTCTTTAGCCTCAAAACTACTCAAACAACTTATTTTTTTACAGGTGACTACTTTCACTTACAGATGATCTCCAGAAGTCAATCTACATGATTTGGGATTTAAAAATAAAGGCATTTAAAAATCTCTACATTGACTCAATTTGACCTGTGTTGTTGTAAATGTTGCTACAGAATTGGACGTTTTATGTGAATACTATATCAGCATGACAATAGAAAACCTCCTGATGTCGCTCAACAAGTTTCAGGTTGTACACTGTGTAAACATGACATGTCTACGATTACAGCGTACGAGTGACCCTCTTCAACATAATGTATGCACTGCTGCAGCATATCTGGTTCTTCCGTCTGTTCTGTGAAATTTTAAAACTCCAAGGACCGACCACACGACAAACAAAATCGCGTTAATCTGCTCATATGTGTGCCGAAAAACGGGCAAAACGCAACTCGATTGGCGTCCATCTTGGTTCATCATGAAGGCTCCCGTTATCACTTCCGGGTAAACTTCGAAGACAGTCCCTCCCTTTCCGTTTGATTTTCGTCTTTTGTATGTGTTTTCTGAAATGTAAATGTGTTTCGAGATTTGTAAAAGTGTTTCGTGTTTTGTAAATTTGTTTTCTGAAATGTAAATTTGTTTCAAGTTTTGTAAAAGTGTTTCGTGTTTTGTAAATTTGCTTTCTGAAATGTAAATTTGTTTCAATATTTGTAAAAGTGTTTCAGATTTTGTATTTGTGTTTTGCACTTCCCGGCCACCGTATTTCTCACACCTCAGAAAGGCAGAAATTGGAAGCCAAATATGGTGCAAAGGAACATTCTATGAGCCCGGTCATTAGAAACAGCAGCACACTGTTTAAACCCAGTGAAATTCAAATTTAATATGATTCAGACAATTTGTGCGCTAAAACAGAAGGGAGATGTCCAAAACCAAGAGTGTGTGCAAACAGTGCTTAAACCTTGTGGGGAGACCTAATTTGGTCCTTCTGACACCTAAATAAGTCATTTTGGCTGCTCTAATGCAATGGGCTGTCAACAAATGTAATGGTTGTAATTCACTTCTCACACCTCAGAAAGGCAGAAATTGGAAGCCAAATATGCTGCAAATGAACATTCTAGGAGCCCGGACATTAGAAACAGCAGCACACTGTTTAAACCCAGTGAAATTCAAATTTAATATGATTCAGACAATTTGTGCGCTAAAACAGAAGGGAGATGTCCAAAACCAAGAGTGTGTGCAAACAGTGCTTAAACCTTGTGGGGAGACCTAATTTGGTCCTTCTGACACCTAAATAAGTCATTTTGGCTGCTCTAATGCAATGGGCTGTCAACAAATGTAATGGTTATAGCTAATTTCTCACACCTCAGAAAGGCAGAAATTGGAAGCCAAATATGGTGCAAAGGAACATTCTATGAGCCCGGTCATTAGAAACAGCAGCAGACTGTTTAAACCCAGTGAAATTCAAATTTAACATGATTCAGACAAGTTGTGCGCTAAAACAGAAGGGAGCTGTCCAAAAAAAGGGTGTGTGTAAACAATGCTTAAACTTTGTGGGGAGACCAAATTTAGTACTTCTGACACCTAAATAAGTCATTTTGGATGCTCTAATGCAAGTGGGCATTTAAAAAATTTAATGGTTATAATTCACTTCTCACACCTCAGAAAAGCAGAAATTGGAAGCCAAATATGCTGCAAAGGAACATTCTATGAGCACGGTCATTAGAAACAGCAGCAGACTGTTTAAACCCAGTGAAATTCAAATTTAACATTATTCAGACAAGTTGTGCGCTAAAACAGAAGGGAGCTGTCCAAAAACAAGGGTGTGTGGAAACAATGCTTAAACTTTGTGGGGAGACCAAATTTAGCCCTTCTGACACCTAAATAGGTCATTTTGGCTGCTCTATTGCATGTGGGCTGTCAAAAAATTGTAATGGCTACAATTTACTTCTCACACCTCAGAAAGGCAGAAATTGGAAACCAAATATTCTGCAAATGAACATCTTTGTGGATAGACCACATTTAGTCCTTCGGACACCTAAATAAGTCATTTTGGCTGCTCTAATGAAAGTGGGCTGTCAAAAAATGTAATGGTTATAATTCCCTTCTCACAGCTCAGAAAGGTAGAAATTGGAAGCCAAATATTCTGCAAATGAACATCTTTGTGGGGAGACCACATTTAGTACTTCTGACACCTAAATAAGTCATTTTGGCTGCTCTAATACAAGTGGGCTGTTAAAAAATGTAATGGTTATAATTCACTTCTCACAGCTCAGAAAGGTAGAAATTGGATGCCAAATATGCTAGAAATGAACATTCTATGAGCCCGGTCATTAGAAACAGCAGCACACAGTTTAAACCCAGTGAAATTCAAATTTAACATGATTCAGGCAATTTGTGCGCTAAAACAGAAGGGAGCTGTCCAAAAAGTAGGATGTGTGGAAACACTGCTAAAACCTTGTGGGGAGAGGTAATTTGGTCCTTCTCACACCTAAATAAGTCATTTTGGCTGCTCTAATGAAAGTGGGCTGTCAAAAAATGTAATGGTTATAATTCCCTTCTCACAGCTCAGAAAGGTAGAAATTGGAAGCCAAATATTCTGCAAATGAACCTCTTTGTGGGGAGACCACATTTAGTCCTTCTGACACCTAAATAAGTCATTTTGGCTGCTCTAATGGACGTGGGCTGTCAAAAAATGTAATGGTTGTAATTCACTTCTCACGTCTCAGAAAGGCAGAAATTGGAAGCCAAATATGCTGCAAATGAACATTCTATGAGCCCGGTCATTAGAAACAGCAGCACACTGTTTAAACCCAGTGAAATTCAAATTTAACATGATTCAGACAATTTGTGCGCTAAAACAGAAGGGAACTTTCCAAAAACAAGGGTGTGTGGAATCAATGCTTAAACCTTGTGGGGAGACCTAATTTAGTCTTTCTGACACCTAAATAGGTCATTTTGACTGCTCTAATGCAAGTGGGCTGTTAAAAAATGTAATGGTTATAGCTAATTTCTCACACCTCAGAAAGGCAGAAATTGGAAGCCAAATATGGTGCAAAGGAACATTCTATGAGCCCGGTCATTAGAAACAGCAGCACACTGTTTAAACCCAGTGAAATTCAAATTTAACATGATTCAGACAAGTTGTGCGCTAAAACAGAAGGGAGCTGTCCAAAAAAAGGGTGTGTGTAAACAATGCTTAAACTTTGTGGGGAGACCAAATTTAGTCCTTCTGACACCTAAATAAGTCATTTTGGATGCTCTAATGCAAGTGGGCATTTAAAAA
Source organism: Fundulus diaphanus (assembly GCA_037039145.1). Taxonomy (NCBI): domain Eukaryota; kingdom Metazoa; phylum Chordata; class Actinopteri; order Cyprinodontiformes; family Fundulidae; genus Fundulus; species Fundulus diaphanus. The sequence goes on from CM073135.1 coordinate 5,780,130, forward strand.
ATGTAATGGTTAGAATTCACTTCTCACACCTCAGAAAAGCAGAAATTGGAAGCCAAATATGCTGCAAAGGAACATTCTATGAGCACGGTCATTAGAAACAGCAGCAGACTGTTTAAACCCAGTGAAATTGAAATTTAACATGATTCAGACAAGTTGTGCGCTAAAACAGAAGGGAGCTGTCCAAAAACAAGGGTGTGTGGAAACAATGCTTAGACTTTGTCGGGAGACCAAATTTAGCCCTTCTGACACCTAAATAGGTCATTTTGGCTGCTCTATTGCATGTGGGCTGTCAAAAAATTGTAATGGCTACAATTCACTTCTCACACCTCAGAAAGGCAGAAATTGGAAACCAAATATTCTGCAAATGAACATCTTTGTGGATAGACCACATTTAGTCCTTCTGACACCTAAATAAGTCAGTGGGCTGTCAAAAAATGTAATGGTTGTAATTCACTTCTCACACCTCAGAAAGGCAGAAATTGGAAGCCAAGTATGCTGCAAATGAACATTCTATGAGCCCGGTCATTAGAAACAGCAGCACACTGTTTAAACCCAGTGAAATTCAAATTTAACATGATTCATACAATTTGTGCGCTAAAACCGAAGAGAGCAGTCCAAAAACTAGGGTGTGTGGAAACAATGCTTAAACCTTGTGGGGAGACCTAATTTAGTCCTTCTGACACCGAAATAAGTCATTTTGGATGCTCTAATGCATGTGGGCTGTCAACAAATGTAATTGCTATAATTCACTTCTCACACCTCAGAAAGGGAGAAATTGGAAGCCAAATATGCTGCAAAAGAACATTCTATGAGCCTGGTCATTAGAAACAGCAGCACACTGTTTAAACTCAGTGAAATTCAAATTTAACATGATTCAGACAATCTGTGCGCTAAAACAGAAGAGATCAGTCCAAAAACTATTGTGTGTGGAATCAATGCTTAAACCTTGTGGGGAGACCTAATTTAGTCCTTCTGACACCTAAATAAGTCATTTTGGCTGCTCTAATACAAGTGGGCTGTTAAAAAATGTAATGGTTATAATTCACTTCTCACACCTCAGAAAGGCAGAAATTGGAATCTAAATATGCTGCAAATGAACATTCTATGAGCCCGGTCATTAGAAACAGCAGAACACAGTTTAAACCCAGTGAAATTCAAATTTAACATGATTCAGGCAATTTGTGCGCTAAAACAGAAGGGAGCTGTCCAAAAAGTAGGATGTGTGGAAACACTGCTAAAACCTTGTGGGGAGACGTAATTTGGTCCTTCTCACACCTAAATAAGTCATTTTCGCTGCTCTAATGCAAGTGGGTTGTCAAAAAATGTAATGGTTATAATTCACTTCTCACAGCTCAGAAAGGTAAAAATTGGAAGCCAAATATGCTAGAAATGAACATTCTATGAGCCCCATCATTAGAAACAGCAGCACACAGTTTAAACCCAGTGAAATTCAAATTTAACATGATTCAGGCAATTTGTGCGCTAAAACAGAAGGGAGCTGTCCAAAAAGTAGGATGTGTGGAAACACTGCTAAAACCTTGTGGGGAGATGTAATTTGGTCCTTCTCACACCTAAATAAGTCATTTTGGCTGCTCTAATGCAAGTGGGCTGTCAAAAAATGTAATGGTTGTAATTCACTTCTCACAGCTCAGAAAGGCAGAAATTGGAAGCCAAATATGCTGCAAATGAACATTCTATGAGCCCGGTCATTAGAAACAGCAGCACACTGTTTAAACCCAGTGAAATTCAAATTTAACATGATTCAGACGATTTGTGCGCTAAAACAGAAGGGAACTGTCCAAAAACAAGGGTGTGTGGAATCAATGCTTAAACCTTGTGGGGAGACCTAATTTAGTCATTCTGACACCTAAATAGGTCATTTTGGCTGCTCTAATGCAAGTGGGCTGTTAAAAAATGTAATGGTTAGAATTAATTTCTCACACCTCAGAAAGGCAGAAATTGGAAGCTAAATATGCTGCAAAGGAACATTCTATGAGCCCGGTCATTAGAAACAGCAGCAGACTGTTTAAACCCAGTGAAATTCAAATTTAACATGATTCAGACAAGTTGTGCGCTAAAACAGAAGGGAGCTGTCCAAAAACAAGGGTGTGTGTAAACAATGCTTAAACTTTGTGGGGAGACCAAATTTAGTCCTTCTGACACCTAAATATGGCATTTTGGCTGCTCTAATGCATGTGGGCTGTAAAAAAATATAATGGTTATATTTCACTTCTCACACCTCAGAAAGGCAGAAATTGGAAGCCAAATATGCTGCAAATGAACATTCTAGGAGCCCGGTCATTAGAAACAGCAGCAGACTGTTTAAACCCAGTGAAATTCAAATTTAACATGATTCAGACAAGTTGTGCGCTAAAACAGACACTTCATGAAAAGTGTGATTTCCGTCACTATGCGGCACTGTAGATTGTCGTGGAATTTCAGGTTAACGGCTGTTCGCGGTAATTTGCAGGCAACACCGAAAACTGCCATGAATTGTCAGAAATTGACGTGGCAGTTGTCCCCCCCATGACCCCCCTCCTCCTAATTCTAGGGGAGGCTTTAACATGTACATGAAAATGCTGTGAGCTATAATAACGCAAATCAGTGTTGCAGGGGGAGGTTTCGCCTTTCTTAGCAAGACAGAGCCACATTTCTTCCTTAATGCAGACTTTAGCTGTGGGTGATTGTAGAATGGTATGTGACCACAAGTCTTACAAACCTTTGTGCCATCGCGTCTGAGCTCGTAGATTTTAGTAAGCATGTATACTGTCATACATTTTGGACAAACCACATACTGTAAGAAGTTGTCACGGAGGACACCAGTCCATTTCTTCAAGGAGAATAAAGTCTTTGGAATATTGCTTGCAAAGGCAGTGAGGGAATAGCGTACCGCGCACGTGACGTCACCGTCTCAAGAGCAGAGACGTCACCGTGTCTTTTAGTAGAGACTGGAGAAACTCCACTGGAATTCAGAAGAATGAAATTAGGTTTAGTATACTGGATGAAAATTAAAAGTAGTATGGATGAAAATGTAACTTCAACAATTTTACAAACTTGTTGGGAATAAAAGGACAGGCCAAGAATGGAGTCTTAAAGGATTATTGGGAAATAAAGGAAATATAAAGGATATTTATAGATTAAGGAAAGCATTATTTATTTATTATTTATTATCTTCAGAATACAAAATTAACAAATAGAATTTAATAGATGTAAAACAGTGTTGCTACACACTCATGAACAGTAGTTGGCGGTATGCACCTTAAAGTTGCTTGCGATCCGCCATGATAGAGAAGAAGAAGAAGAAGAAGAAGAAGAAGAGAAGAAGTAAAAAAAAAACGTGCTGAGTGCGCCGCTCCTGTGTGTTCATGTCCTCAGGCGCTATGAACCGGAGCAAGGGTAAGATTTAAAGAATATGCTTTCATTCTGCGGTAAAAGGACATAGATACGGATAGATACCGATCATAACTGTACATTTTGTTTTCACAGACTAAGCACGCCTCATAATGAGGCGGTGACCTATTTGCTCGGAGCAATAACTGCAAGTCCAGATTTACACGATGTTGATAAAGACGACATTGTGTGTAAGTGACTTGTTTTACTGTTTTCTCCTTCCTTGTTACTGTGACTTGCGTTTGATTTTTATTCATACCACTCTCATTTAATTGTTTTCCAGCCGCCTGTAAGACCTATTATGAGACGGTATGCAGGAGCTGAAGCTGCCAAGAATTCAGCTCGGAGTCGAGTTAGAAGAAAGAGGGTAAGACTTTATTTGGTGACTATTTTTCAGGTGCATTGATAGATCAGTGTTTATCGCAGGAGTTTGCTTAGGCGAGGCGGTGAGTTGGGGGGGGGACGACACGTTTTGCGCGGACCGACTCGCGGAGCGGGGGGTATCCATGTGTTTTTTCCCTGCCATTCACACACGCGCGAAAGAAACAACAAAAAAACGCGTGTTAACGTCACGTGTTGGCCGCCTCGCCAAGATAGCGCTGCGGGAAACCCTGTAGATGTGTTGTGTCCATACGCAGTGCATCCCATCGCACAGTACTGATTCATTGTTTTTTTTTTGTTTGTTATTTTTACAGCTGCTGGAATCGAGGCAGAGTATGCAGGCGGATGAGGAAGTGGAACTCTGGAAGTCCGCCACCGTCGACCGCATGTCTGGCGAAGAAGATGGCATCGTTGGCGGGGTCTCTGGATGGATTGTACGGCCGCCGTCATTTCGTAGGCCGGATCTCTCTGAACTCTGTGTGAAGCTGCAGTCCCGGTTAGAGGCGACGCCGAAGTACAGAGCCACGCACAGTAGGCATCTGCACATCGGACCTGCCTCGGAGAGAATGCTGCCAGTTACCTCCAACCCCGAGGAGGCAAACGGACAGTTCACGGAGTTGTAATTTTTGGATACGCATGTGTGGGCAGATCCTCGTGTTGTATATAGTTGTGTTTGTTTTAATAAAGCTCTTTCTCTGCATAAACATGTTCCTGGCAAATGTTCATTTCCTGTATAAATTCATTCATGTCCTTGATGGTAGCCTAATAATAGTGTAGGATAACATGAATATACAGCATAATATGAATAAATAAATATGTATATATATATATAAATAAATATGTATATATATATATATATATATATATATATATATATATATAAATATATATATATATATATATATAAATAAATAAATAAATAAATATATATATATATATATATATATATATATATATATATATATATATATATATATATATATATATAAATATAATAAAAATATAAATAAATATATATATGCCAACCAATCACGAGTAAGAACATTCAAGCCTGGCCTGGCCACGTGTGGTTTTGCTGCCAATCACGAGCGATTTTACTTGTTTGAAAATAGTGGTTTCAGCCAATACTGAGTAGGTTATTCAAGCCAGACCTGGCCAGCCGTGCGGGTTCAATGCATTCATATGCTAATTAGGGCCATTAGTACAGCTGATCGCTCTCCACATACGTCATTGTCCGGTTCCGACAATTTGTGGCACTGACAAACGGCGACAAGCGTGGGTTGCAAATTGTCGTTAACTGCCGAAAATGAGGGAGATCTGCGGTAGTTTAATGGGACGGAAATCTCACTTTTCATGCAGTGAGAAGGGAGCTGTCCAAAAACAACGGTGTGTGGAAACAATGCTTAAACTTTGTGGGGAGACCTAATTTAGTCCTTCTGACACCTAAATAAGTTATTTTGGCTGCTCTAATGGACGTGGGCTGTCAAAAAATGTAATGGTTATAATTCACTTCTCACAGCTCAGAAAGGTAGAAATTGGAAGCCAAATATGCTAGAAATGAACATTCTATGAGCCCGGTCATTAGAAACAGCAGCACACAGTTTAAACCCAGTGAAATTCAAATTTAACATGATTCAGGCAATTTGTGCGCTAAAACAGAAGGGAGCTGTCCAAAAAGTAGGATGTGTGGAAACACTGCTAAAACCTTGTGGGGAGACGTAATTTGGTCCTTCTCACACCTAAATAAGTCATTTTGGCTGCTCTAATGCAAGTGGGCTGTCAAAAAATGTAATGGTTGTAATTCACTTCTCACAGCTCAGAAAGGCAGAAATTGGAAGCCAAATATGCTGCAAATGAACATTTTATGAGCCCGGTCATTAGAAACAGCAGCAGACTGTTTAAACCCAGTGAAATTCAAATTTAACATGATTCAGGCAATTTGTGCGCTAAAACAGAAGGGAACTGTCCAAAAACAAGGGTGTGTGGAATCAATGCTTAAACCTTGTGGGGAGACCTAATTTAGTCATTCTGACACCTAAATAGGTCATTTTGGCAGCTCTAATGCAAGTGGGCATTTAAAAAATGTAATGGTTATAATTCACTTCTCACACCTCAGAAAAGCAGAAATTGGAAGCCAAGTATGCTGCAAATGAACATTCTACGAGCCCGGTCATTAGAAACAGCAGCACACTGTTTAAACCCAGTGAAATTCAAATTTAACATCATTCAGACAATTTGTGCGCTAAAACAGAAGAGAGCTGTCCAAAAACAACGGTGTGTGGAAACAATGCTTAAACTTTGTGGGGAGACCAAATTTAGTCCTTCTGACACCTAAATATGGCATTTTGGCTGCTCTAATGCATGTGGGCTGTAAAAAAATATAATGGTTATATTTCACTTCTCACACCTCAGAAAGGAAGAAATTGGAAGCCAAATATGCTGCAAATGAACATTCTAGGAGCCCGGACATTAGAAACAGCAGCACACTGTTTAAACCCAGTGAAATTCAAATTTAACATCATTCAGACAATTTGTGCGCTAAAACAGAAGGGAGCTGTCCAAAAACAACGGTGTGTGGAAACAATGCTTAAACTTTGTGGGGAGACCAAATTTAGTCCTTCTGACACCTAAATAAGTCATTTTGGCTGCTCTAATGGACGTGGGCTGTCAAAAAATGTAATGGTTATAATTCACTTCTCACAGCTCAGAAAGGTAGAAATTGGAAGCCAAATATGCTAGAAATGAACATTCTATGAGCCCGGTCATTAGAAACAGCAGCACACAGTTTAAATGGATGCTAATGGTTGCATGTTAAACTACGAACAATTATGTGCAAAATATCAATTCTTTCCCCCAAAAGCTGAATTTACCAGATTATTTAATGCCTTACCAAAACAATTTATTAATCAGATTAAAAATATAATAACATATCATCCGATGACCCCACAATTGCCCAATTTATCTATGAATGGAATATCATTCACTGACCAAAAATTCAATAACCACACAATTAGAAACTGTCTAAACGAAACTTTTTTCCCTGGGAAAATAAATAAAAATAACATTCTTTGCAAGTTTGAAAAAAAAAATCAATTGAAACGCTAAGAACTCTTTATTTAAAACTCCCCATACAACCAAAAGCTAAAGAAACACACTTTAAAATTTTCAATGCAATTTACCCCTCAAAAGAACTACTAAGAAATCGCTTTAATATTGATGACAATAAATGCTCATTCTGTGAAAGTGATGTAAAACAATAGACCATGTCTTCTATGAATGCAATCAAACCAAAACATTTTGGAATTGCTTAGAAAGGTGGATCAAATCAACTGCACTTCCTGAATCTATTTCTAGAGATATGGTAACTTTTGAAGTGTTATTGAAAAACAAAACAATAGAACTCTGTTGTAACCTAATATTTTGTTTGGCAAAATTCTGTATTCATAAACAAAGAGTACTGAGATCATCCCCAATTTTTAACATTTTTTATTTGAATTCCAGTTATATTTGAAATCTCTCAAATATATTGAATCATATGAATACCTGACTGAACTATTAATGGAATTGCCCACCGAATGTGTATCAATCCTAACATATGAATCCCCTGGTGGTTATTTTAGTTATTGTTTCATTATTATTATTTATTTATTTTTTCTTTCTTTATCAATATTACATTGTATTTCCATTTCGAAATCTGCCTCTACTAGGCCCTCTACAGAGTTGCACTGTTGTAATTGCCTTACTTGTTTGTGATTACTTTGTTTAAATAAAGTTTAATAAAAAAAAAGTGTCTCAGTGTGTGCTTTCAGATTGATCTACACATTTACAGATATTAGTACACATTTACAAATCTTAGTACACATTTGCAAATCTTAGTACACATTTACAAATCTTAGTACACATTTGCAAATCTTAGTACACATTTGCAAATTAAATCTAAGCACACATATGTAGATCTGAATACAGATTTGTGGATTTTTTACACATTTGCAAACCGGATTACACACACAAGTAGTTTTACACATTTGCAGATTGTTGTATAGACACACAAATCTCCTCACACATTTAAATTTTCAAATCCCACTGCACACACACAAATTGAGATACAGACACAAAACTCTCCACACACATTTGCAAATAATATTGCAACAATATTGCCCCCATAAAAAACAACTGTTTTTAAGATGTGAAGAGTGTAAGAGACTTGTTTTAATTTGATGAAAAGTAATGATGTACTGATCATTTTTCACCGACTGTACATAAGGTAGGTTTAAACGGCAAAAAACACGTAGTGCAGCTTTTCAGTCATTCAAATTAATCATTTAGGCATGTTTTAGGCATGAATAATAACATACCTAATTACGAAGTTTGATGGAAATCTGATACCCCGCAGCACCTTAACTAGACCCCGCCGTGACGGGACCCTGCCAGGAGGAGGCAGACATTGAACAGCGCAGTGCTCCTTAGTCTGTTCTCGGAGATCTTTAGACATTTCTATCTGAAATCATTAAACTGACCACGACAGAGTGAAAATGGTAAAAATATTTATCTGAATATTTTGTCATAGACGAGCTGTTTATTTCACATTTTCTTTAATTGTTAATTTAATGGCTTTTCAAATAGCTGGAAATATGAATTCTGCTTCCAGTCAGAATTTCATATTGGTAGCTGTTGATTGGCTCCAATGCCCTAAATTAAACAAATTATTAAAAATATGTTTATTTTTCATTGATATGTCAATGAAATAAATTAATACGTAAATACATGAATAAATAGGGAAATAAAAGTCAAATAGATATGTGTACGTCATTACTTTTTGTCTTCTATTTCAGTTGAGTTTTCATTGCAGAAAGTTTGAGCAAACTATCTGCAAATTATTAGAAAATTCCAGAGACATGATGAATAATGAAAAAACAGGTTAGTAAAGCCAAGGCAGGTTGGTGTTGATTCAAGATTCTCTCAGGTTAATCATGCTGTGATGAAAAGTCCAGACACTCCATTAAACTGGATAAAAATGTGTTCGACAACTGATTTATTTCATCCCCATAATCTTCTAGTCCTTCTCAGTAGAAAAGCATCATTAGAAATGAATGATGCCCTCTGTGTCATTGCAGATCAGCCTGTTGCCAAAGACTGCCCTTGAATTTGATGAATATGTCTCTGCAACATTTGCAGAGGACTTGGACTCAGAGGGAAAACTTGTGCCAGGGACAATAAGGAAGGGATTTGTGTATTTTATTCATCACACTAAAGCAAAGCACAGGAAGGACTATATTAGTACAGCTTGCCATTTTCTGTTAATCACAAAGCAAAAATGTCTTATTTCAAACACTGAAGAGTTCAGTCATGATGCTGTAAAGAGTGCTGTAAATCGTGACATTAATGTCATCTATTCAAAATGGCAAAACATCAAACGTGATGTGGGTACACTTAATTTTTTTCTTTTTGAAGAATTGAATCTTCTATCATTAAAAACAAACTGGGACTGTTCCTAACTGTGATGAGCAGTTTCTTCCTCCTCCAGATACAGAGGAGGCTTCTCTGGAAGTGATAAAACTTTATTTCTTTGCCTTCCCCGAAGAACGGACTGTCAAAAATGTGCACATGAACGAGCTTCATTAGTGAATATGGCCAGCCTTTGTCAAAATTCGGAAGAGAGAGTATGATGAGGTTTACATTTCTTCTTCAGAGGCCATAAGGACCATAAAATATTGTCATTTTAAAAGAGGCCAAACGTTAAAAAAAATCTGCGCTGTGAACGAAAAACACGACTTTAAATGCTAGTAAGGAAAGACAAAGAACTCCAGAAGTTTAAATGTGCTCACAACTTTGTTCAGGGGCATCCAAAAAAGAAAAAATGCAATTGCAAACATTTTGCAAAGTTGTCCATTATTCAGAAAGAATTAACTTAACTAAAAAGAAAATTCAAGAAACTAGAATGGGGAAAATGAAGCCCTGAAGGCAGCAAACTGTATTGCATTTGTGTGACTGGAATATTTATCATCTATTATCCATCTAATGTCATACTCCAGGTCTGGTGCAGGGCTGGGTTGTCTTTCTCTCTCTCTTCTCTGCAGGGCTTGACGGGCAGGTGCTCCTCATCACTGCTAATTAGAGCCCTTCTTAAGGAGCAGAGACCAGGAGGAGGGCGTCAGGAGGGTTGGCGGTAGACACGGATGGACAAATCAAACGAGAAAATCGGCGGAAAATTTGAAAGAAAAGCGGTGTGGGCATAAACTGGTTTGTGACTGAACTGGAATGGCGACTCAGGTAGAAGAAGACGATGATGATATGGATTTGAGTGGTTGGTCTAACGTTGTTAGTGGAAGAGGGAGAGATAGAAACTGGCGAGAAAATGAAAGTTTGTTCGGGACATAAATGAGTAAAAGAACTTTGGAAGAAAACAGTTCGGATGAAGGAACTCCTGTAGTTAGGAAAAAGATTGTTAGAGAGGAATTCAAAATAATTCTTAAATTTAAAGAAGAGGAAGAAAACATTCAGATTGGGCCGATAGCTTTATCCAGAGAGCTTAAGAAAAAGATTGGAGACATTTCCTTTGCGAAAACACTAAGAGACGGTAGTGTAATGATTATATGTAAAACAGAAGAACAGTAAAATAGAGCGTTGAACATAGAAAGCATTTGTAGAAAAAATGTGAAAGAAAAAAGGATTATTGGAGAAAATAAAGTAATGAGGGGAGTGATAACAGGAATAGCTGTAAATGAAGATTTAGAAAAACTTGAAAAGGGCATTCAGGATGTGGAGGTAAATCAGATAAAAAGATTGTTGAAAACGATAAATGGTGAAAGAGTTGAAAGTTTATCAGTAATGATAGAATTTCAAGAAAATATACTTCCGGAGAGGGTTAAGATAGGATTCATTAGTTTTCCAGTTAGGCCTTACATTCCTCCACCACTCAGGTGTTACAAATGTCAAAGATACGGGCATATAGCGGCAGTATGTAGAGGCAAACAAAGGTGTCCAAAATTTGGAGGTGATCATAAATATGAAGAATGTGGAGAAAATGTTCAAGATAAATGTTGTAATTGTGGTGGCCAACATAGAGTGAGTTTTGGGGGGTGTGAAGTCAGAAAGAAAGCCATTGAAGTGGAAAAAATTAAGACGAGCAACAATATCAGTTATGCTGAAGCTGTAAAAAGGGTGGAAGGACAGACTGAAAGGAGGCAGATAAATGTTCAACAAAAAAACAATATTCAGATAACATCAACAGAGAGAACTGAACCTATGATAACAGTAGAAAAGATTATGTTATTTATTGCATATGTGATTAATTGTGCAGATCAAGTCAAGTACAAAACTGAGAAAATTAAAATAATAGTAAAAGGAGCGGAGAAGTTCTTTGGAATTAAAGATATTTCATGGGAGCATATAAATAAAGGACTGGGAGGAGATGGGAAGTCAGGGACATCAGGAGAAAGAACACTTTGATAATATTACAGTGGAACGCACGGAGTTTAATAGCTAATGGACAAGAATTTAAAGGATTTATTAAAAATCTTAGGAAAAAAACAGATATATGTATACAGGAAACCTGGCTTAAACCTAATTTAGATTTTGTTATTAAAGGATATACTGGTGTACGTAGAGATAGAAATGAGATTCAAGGAGGGGGTTGTATGATATTTCTAAAAACAGGAATTCAGTTTAGATTGGTAGCAAAAGGAGTTCAGTTAGAGTATATAGTTGTAGAAGTTTGGTATAAGAAGGAAAGTATTAAAGTAATACATTTTTATAATCCTGGGAAAAGGATCCAATATGAAACATTGAATGAAATTGATAATTATTTAAATGGAAAGGTTGTTTGGTGTGGTGATTTTAAAGCACATAGTTCGTTATGGGGTATTAAAAATGATTTAAATGGAATAGTTATTGAAGAATTAATGGAGAATAAAAATCTTGTATGTTTGAATGATGGAAGTGGTACAAGGGTTGATATAAAAACAGGTAGAGAATCGGCAATAGATTTAACAATAATTTCAAATTTGTTGGCAGGTGTAAGTTCATGGCAAATAATTAAAGAAGTAACAATAGGAAGCGATCATTGTCCTATAGTGACAGAAATAAACTTGGATATTGAAAAGTATGATGTGGGGGGTTTAAAGAAATGGTGTTTCAGTAGTGCCAATTGGGAAAGGTTTAGATTTATAAGTGAGCAGGAACTGGGAAAAATTAATTTGAATATGGAAATTCATCATTTAAACTTCAATGTTTGTGATGCTATTTTACAAGCTGCTAATGAATCCATAAAGAATAGAGAAGGTAGGATCCATAAGCAGATTGTTCCTTGGTGGACAAAGGAATGCAATACAGTAATCAAAAATCGTAATAAAGCTTTTAAAAGGTTGAAAAGGAATCACAGTGTACAGAATCTTATAGAATATAAAAGATGTCAGGCTCTTGTGAGAAGAACTATAAAGAATGCAAAAAATGATTGTTGGAGGAATTTTTGTAATTCGGTGGGAAGAGAAACAGAGATTAATAAAGTATGGTCAATGATAAGAAGAATGAATGGTATTAAAAGAGAGTATGGTTATCCAGTCCTGAGTGATGGTGAAGTAATAGCAGTTAAGGATGAAGAAAAGGTAGAAATGTTGGCAAAGAATTTTAGTAAAATAAATAGCTCAGATAATATTACTCTGGAAGGAAAAAGGGGGAGAGAAATGACAATATTAGAAAGCAGACAGATATTAGAGAAGAGAGAGAATGTAAATGATTTATTGAATGTTCCTTTCACAAAATCGGAATTAAATCGAGCACTTCAGACAGTTAAATTAACGACACCAGGAAAAGATCAAATTTGTTATTTAATGTTAAAGCATCTTAGTGAAACATCTAAAGAAATTTTATTGGAACTTTATAACAAAGTTTGGGAAAATGGAAAATTACCAGAAAGTTGGAAAGAGGCTGTAATAATACCAATACGTAAACCAGGAAAAGATGATACAAAACCTGAAAATTAAAGACCAATTGCGTTAACATCAAATATTTGTAAAATAAGGGAGAAATTATTAATGAAAGAATGATTTATTATATAGAATCAAACGGATATTTATCAAAATATCAAAGTGGTTTTAGGAGGGGTAGGAATACTATGGATGCAGTTTTGAGTTTAGAATTTGAAATCAGAAAACCTCAAATTAGTAAAGAAAGTATAGTAGCAGTGTTTTTTGATATTGAAAAGGCATATGATATGTTGTGGAAAGAAGGTTTATTAATTAAAATTATGAAGATGGGTATTACAGGTAGGATGTATTGGTGGATCAAAGATTTTCTAACTAAAAGACAAATACAAGTTAAAATAGGTAAATATCATTCTGAGAAATATATTGCTGAAAATGGTACTCCACAGGGAAGTATGGTCAGTGTATCTTTTGGTCATTGGATTTTCGTTTCAGAAGCAGGAATTGAAAAAACAAAAACAAATGGCCATTTGATTTTTGTTTTAAAATACAAAAAAGAAAATCGAAATACAAAGCGTTTGTCTTTTTCATTGTCCATAAGCGAAAAGTGAAATTTGAAAAATTATTTGAAATTAATTTTCCATTTCGGGTAAGAAAAAACAAAAATGGTTTAAAACGTAAACGAAAAAGAGGCTCGTTTGTTCATATTCCGAGACCGGAAGTGGTCACTTCTGCGTTGCAAAAGCACCACATTTTTCAGAATAAAATGTCTTAAGAACCTTACGCAGATTTGATTTTAGACACGACAAAACAAGGCTTGTCATCCATACAAATCTCAGCGCAGATATCCCAGGTGAGAGGGGGAGTAAGACGATATTTTCTAAGAAAAGTGAGGCGATTTTCCAATGAACATAAATGAGTTTACTGCGGTCAAGCCAGCCGCCACTGTGGACATGGCAGTCATGCCAGCCCTCCCTTGATTTTGAAGGTCATGGGAACACCATGCATTACGGTAGCAATGCCTGAGACTACTTTCCAAAATAAAAGCAATGTGTTTGACGTGTATCAACCTATTCTATTCTTTGTTTTGTTACACATGTGGACTTCAGTTAGTTGAAATAATTTCTCACAGCTTTATGTAATACTTCTTTATTATTCAAGCCTGCTGGTGAATATGGAAATATATATTTTGGTCATAGTCACTGTTTAGCCTGAATAATTACTAAAAAAAATAGCCAACAGCCTTAAACAGGCTTGCTGTTGCAATGACTCAGATAAGTGAGAATTTGCACAGGGATATTAAAACAATTGGTTTTTCTAAGTGACTACTTTCACTTACAGATGACAGATTAGGATCTTGACATGTTACGCATCAAAATCCATATACATGATGTGGAATTTCTAAATTAAATCCTCCAAAATCTCTACATTAAGTTAATTTCACATAAGTTTCTGGCAATGTTGCTACTAAACGGTACATTTTCAGGGGATACTGTCACTTCAGCCTGACAGTAGAACACCTCCAGATGTTGCGCAACAAATTTCATCCACATCTGATGTGGAATTTCAAAGTGAAAGCCCTTCAAAATCTCGCTATATATTCACTTTTACCTAAGTTACTGATAATGTTGCTACTAACCCTTACGTTTTAAGTGAAAATTTTTGATTCAGAGTGACAGTAGAACATCTCCAGATGCTGCTCAACAAAGCTCATTAAGATTTGATATGATGTTCCAAAATAACTATATACACTATATTGCAAAAGTATTCGCTCCGCCATCCAAATTATTAGAATCAGGTGTTCCAATCACTTCCATGGTCACAGGTGTATAAAAACTACGCATGCAGACTGTTTTCACAAACATTTGTGAAAGAATGGGTTGCTCTCAGGAGCTCAGTGAATTCCAGCATGAAGCTGTGATAGGATGCCAGCTGGCAAAAAATCCAGTTGTCAACTTTCCTCGCTCCTAAATATTCTTGAGTCAACTGCTGTATCATGAGAAAAAGGAAATGTTTGGGAACGACAGCAACTCAGCCACGAAGTGTTAGTCCACGTAAACTGTCGGAGCGGGTTCAGTGGATACTGAAGTGCATAGAGCGTAGAGGTTGCCAACTTTCTGCAAAGTCCATCACTACATGATTCCAAACTTCATGTGGCCTTAAGATAAGCTCAAGAACAGTGCAGAGAGCTTCATGGAATGGGTTTCCATGGCTGATCTGCTGCATCCAAGCCATACATCACCAAGTGCAATGCAAGGCATTGGAGACACGTTCTTCTGAGTGACAAATCACGCTTCTTCATCTGCAAATCTGATGGACGAGTCTGGGTTTGGCGGTTGCCAGGAGAACGGTGCTTGGCTGACTTCATTGTGCCAAGTGTAAAGTTTGGCAGAGGGGGGATTATGGTGTGGGGTTGTTTTTCAGGAGCTGGGCTTGGCCCCTTAGTTCCAGTGAACGGAGCTCTGAGTGTTTCCACAGACTAGACATCTTGGACAATTCCATTTTCTCAACTTTGTGGGAACAGTTTGGAGCTGGCCCCTGCCTCCTCCAACATGACTGAGCACCAGAGCACAAAGCAAGGTCCATAAGGACATGGATGGAAGAGTTTGATGTGGATGAACTTCACTGGCCTATACAGAGCCTGGCCTCAACCCAATAGAACACCTTTGAGATTAAATATAGTGGAGACTGAGAGCCGTGTCTTGTTGTACACCATCAGTATGTGACCTCACAAATGCATTTCTGGAAGAATGGTCAAAAATTCCCATAAACACACTCCTAAACCTTGTGGACAGCCTTCCCAGAAGAGTCAAAGGCAGGTGAGTGAATACTTATACAATACAATATAGTTTATATTAGGTTTCTCAATGTATTGGAAACTAAATATTTTTTGTCATACACAGATAAAAATAATCATTAATATGAACTAAAAAAAATTACTAGTCAGTCTAAGAAGAAAGCACACAGAACATTTTTGTTGTGATCTTTCTATAATTTGGACAAAAGAGACTCTTAGTGGAACTTTGTCTTATTTGTTATTGGCTGAATGAATGTATCGCATAAAGCCTTGTTTTTCCGGGAAAGAAGGATGTCCAAGAATCAGCGAAAGTAAGTAGGCCTATGACTCTAAGATACAACAGTTAGATTCTGTCTCTTATTTTCAATATGAGAAGCCATATCACAAAGGATGACCAAAGTTTTATGAATATCGGGCTTGTTGAACTACAACATAAGAGCATCGTCCAGCTTTTTTGGACACACACACACATAATTTTGATAAACTTTACGGTTGTTTTATGTTTTTAATCCACTTTCACATTTTTAAAAGTAACAAATCTGTTATCAAAAGAAAAGTATTAATTGAACCTGAATGTTAAGGTGTGTTTTACATTGATCACATTCTTGTTCAACAATAGCTGCATGCTACCCTTTCAGAATATTAACAGTGACAACATCAGATGTGGATGCAATATGTTGAGCAACATCTGGAGGTGTTCTACTGTCATGTTGAAGTGACAGTATACACTAAAAACCATTCAATATTGACAGCAACTTAGGTCAAACTGACTTAACATGGAGATTTTGGAGGGCTTTTATTTTGAAATTTCACATCATGTAGATGGATTTCGATGAGTAACATCTTGAGATCTTAATCTGTCATCTGTAAGTGAAAGTAGTTACTTGGGCAAACCAATTGTTTTAATATCCCTGTGCAAATTTTCAGTTATCTGAGTCATTGCAACAGCAAGCCTGTTTAAGCTTGTATGCTATTGTTTTAGTAGTTATTTAGGCTAAACAGTGACTATGACCAGAACATATATTTCCATATTCATCAGCAGACCTCAATAATAAGGAATATTACATAAAACTGAAATAAATTATGTAAACTAACTGTAGTCGACATGTGTAAAAAATAATAATAATAAAATACCCTGATGCACGTCAAACATATTGCTTTTATTTTGGAAAGTAGTCTCAGGCAGTAGGAACCACATCCGGTTTCCGGAGTATGAACAAACGAGCCGTTTTTCCGTTTCTGTTTAAAAGCTTTTTTGTTTTTTGTTACCCAAAATAGAAAATTAAATTCAAATAATTTTTCAAATTTTACTTTTCCCCTTTTGACAGTGAAAAAGATAAACGCTTTGTATTTCGATTTTCTTTTTTGTATTTTACAACAAAAATCAAATGGCCATTTGTTTTTGTTTTTTCAATTCCTGTTTCTGAAACGAAAATCCAATGACCAAAAGATACACTGACCGAAGTATAATAAGTCCTTTATTATTTTCGATAATGATAGATGATGTGTTTCAAAATATAGATAACGGAATGGGTTTTTCTCTTTTTGCTGACGATGGAGCTATGTGGAAGAGAGGGAGGAATTTGGAATTTATTACTAAAAAGATGCAACAAGCTATTGTTAAAGTTGAAGAATGGTCATTAAAATGGGGATTTAAATTTTCAGTGGATAAGACTAAAATAATGTTCTTTTCAAGGAAGAAAATTAATGATGGTAAATTAAAATTACATAATCAAGAAATAGAAAGAGTGAAGAATCCGTGTATCTTTCGTTCTTTCTATTTTCAATTGCAAATCAAAAAATAAAAAATAAAAAATGGACTGGTTATTTTGTTTCTTATGCTTAAACCAAAAACGAAAAAAGAATTGTTTTTCATATTTCAATTCTAAGCTCAGATCGAAAATACGAAATGGAAAAACGGACAGTAGGCAGAGTTTGATTTTAATATTTAATCGGCACAGTTTACGTGACCCGGAAACAGCTGTTTGCGACTTCAGTAAAGTTAGAAAGATATTCACAGATTCAGCTTTTCCAGATCAATAACTAATCTGTGGATGATTTATTCTATAAAACAGACACCTCTCCGCAACCACAGCAAGACAGACAGTGAGCTACAACCGTAGTTTCCTCAAAACGAGTCTCCCACCGCGCTGGGAGAATTATTGGACTCTATGCAGAGCTCGCTGCTCCTCAGATGCTTAGGGACCGTCTGCAAGTTGCAACCCCAGAAACATAATCATAGAGAAATATTCAACAGCGTCAGCAAGGAGAGGTGGATTATTATCAAATTCATTTCATATATATCTGATCTCATGTATATCATACCACATTTATTGGATTTGAAAATAATACATTTTTTGAGGAATTTCCCAAAGCCTAAATGGCAAATGGCACCTCTATTTTATTATTAGAATAAACATAAAATGAGCAATGACTACACCATAGATCATTGTAGTGCCACCAAACTTGTAGAATACACAGATAACCTCATCTAGTTTATACTACAACTCTTACTTTGGGAAAATGTGCTAAACTAAATATTTTTAAGATTTTTTAAAGTTATAAAGTACTTAAATATTTTACTAAATATATATTACTAAAAATATTATCCAAATTTTACCTAATACAAGTGAAATGAAATAGAGCTTGTTGAAGTCTAAATCCAAAATATCTAATATGGCCAACAGTTACATATGTAGCTAAAGAGAGGTTAAATTAATGCAGCATTGAATCAGGTCA
This sequence comes from Fundulus diaphanus, assembly GCA_037039145.1. Taxonomy (NCBI): domain Eukaryota; kingdom Metazoa; phylum Chordata; class Actinopteri; order Cyprinodontiformes; family Fundulidae; genus Fundulus; species Fundulus diaphanus. The sequence goes on from CM073135.1 coordinate 5,798,358, forward strand.
CAAGCTTCAGCTCACAATCAAAACTGAATTTAATCTGGCATGTAAACTTTTCTCATTCATTACAACTATCAAAATGACAAGGAAAAGAATAATGGTTTGACTTACCATGGAAATTCTGTTCATATTTCAACTTCCTCATAACTCTTTTTCCGCTAAACTGTAAAAGATTATTGCTCTACTGACCTTAATTGATGGCTGATCATGATTGGCTGGGACTTCATTATACTAAGCATCTAATTGGTCTGATTGTGTCTGGTGGTGTGGTTGCAAGGCAGCAGCCATGAGGTAAAACCTCAATACCAGCACATTTAATCAAATAAATTAAATAACTAACCAAAGCTCAAACATCTTTGAAATAAAGTAAAAATCAATGACAACACATGAAAATGTCATGTGTTTTGATTCCAAGTGAACTTTTTATTAATATTATACCTGTAAAGAAAAAAAAATGGTGAAAAGGGTTTCCAGGGCAAGAGTGTTGGCTTAGAGATCCCTGCAGTTCAAACTGAGTACTGCTAATAGAAACGATGGAGAAAGATTTGTATTATTTTTTTATGTGAAATTATTCCTCAGAATTGAAAGTCGAAATTCACAAGCCAAGTGTTGCTGTGTAAATAAATCTGATATGATGTGGATGTGATTTTTGTCACCCTACAACTTATAAAAGTTACTTTGTGAATGATGATAATACTTTATCTGCGACAGACTGGCGACCTGTCCAGGGTGAACCCTGCCTCTGGCCCAGTGAACGCTGGAGATAGGCACCAGCAACCCCCGCGACCCCATGAGGGATTAAGCGGGTTAGAAGATGGATGGATGGATGGATGGATAATGCCCTTATATGCCCTTAATGTTACATTGAGAATATTTAAAATATCTGTGGCCCATCTTCCCAAAGTAGGAGTTGTAGTATGAACCAGATCAGATCATGTCTAGAATGGGTTTGGTAGCACTGCAATGATCTAGAGCAGGGGTCGGGAACCTATGGCTCGCGAGCCAGGTGTGGCTCTTTTGATGATTTCATCTGGCTCGCAGATAAAACAAAATATCACTGCTATTGTTTTCATCCGGGTTTTTCGCGCATGCGCGCCAGACTGGAAGGCAGAAGGCGAACACATGGCGGACGCAAACGGAGCAAACTGACCAGTTGTCAACATATTTTTCATCTTTAGATAACATATCACAAGATGGTTTTAAGAGTAAGTTGATGGTTGATATCGGGACTTAGGCGCCAGCAACCCCCGCGACCCCATGAGGGATTAAGCGGGTCAGAAAATGTATGGATGTATGGATGTTCACACATGTTTGTGTAACAGCAGAAAACGCTTCAGCAGAGAGGAAGACCCACCCGGTAGGTTAAAAAAATTGTTCACTACGGATTATTGTGGTGTTTTTGTCTTATTAAAATGGGTGGAGGTGTCGGCGACGTTGCAGCGTAAACACAGACATACTAGCGCGTGTGAACAAGGGCGTAATGTCGCGGCTGTCTGCAGCCTGCTGCTGCGCATCGACTCCGCTTCTCCCGGCTGGGTTTCCCGCAGTGCTATCTTGGCGAGGCGGCCACCTCGCCAAACTCACGCTACCGCCTCGCCAACATTCCAAAAAAAAAAAAAAATAACTCGATATGCTTGCATATTTATTTGACGTTAACACGCGTTTTTTTTGTTGTTGCTTTCGCGCGTGCATATAGTAAATGGCAGGGAAAAAACACATGGATACGCCCCCGGCGCGCAAAAGTTGTCGTCGACCCCGCCCCCCCTTCCCCCCGCTCCGCGAGTCGGTCCGCGCAAAACTTGTCGTCTCCCCCCCACCTCCGCGAGTCGGTCCGCGCAAAACTTGTCTCCCTCCCCCTGCCCCAACTCACCGCCTCGCCTAAGCAAATTCCTGCGGGAAACACTGCCCGGCCCCGTCTAGCGATCGCCACCTCCCCTCCGCCGCTATTTCAGTAGAACAATGACTAGTGCAGAATTAAGTTGTATTTACTGGAGATGCGAGAACAGTCCTGTCTTTGCCTACAAGCGGGACCCGGAAGTAACACGTGACGTCACGCGTGAACTACCCTATTGGCTCTCACTGAAATAAATTTCCAGATATTTTGCTTTCATGGCTCTCTGAGTCAAAAAGGTTCCCGACCCCTGATCTAGAGTGTACTTATTGACTATAATATGCTTATAATAACAATGAAAAAATCCAGAAAATCACATTTTCCCAAAGTAAGAGTTGTAGTATAAACTAGATGAGGTTATCTATGTATACTACAAGTTTGGTGGCACTACAATGATCTATGGTGTAGTCATTGCTCATTTTATACTTATTCTAATAATAAAATAGAGGTGCCATTTGCCATTTAGGCTTTGGGAAATTCCTCAAAAAATGTATTATTTTCAAATCCAATAAATGTGGTATGATATACATGAGATCAGATACATATGAAATGAATTTGATAATAATCCACCTCTCCTTGCTGACGCTGTTGAATATTTCTCTATGATTATGTTTCTGGGGTTGCAACTTGCAGACGGTCCCTAAGCATCTGAGGAGCAGCGAGCTCTGCATAGAGTCCAATAATTCTCCCAGCGCGGTGGGAGACTCGTTTTGAGGAAACTACGGTTGTAGCTCACTGTCTGTCTTGCTGTGGTTGTGGAGAGGTGTCTGTTTTATAGAATAAATCATCCACAGATGAGTTATTGATCTGGAAAAGCTGAATCTGTGAATATCTTTCTAACTTTACTGAAGTCGCAAACAGCTGTTTCCGGGTTACGTAAACTGTGCCGATTAAATATTAAAATCAAACTCTGCCTGCTGTCTGTTTTTCCATTTCGTATTTTCGATCTGAGCTTAGAATTGAAATATGAAAAAACTATTCTTTTTTCGTTTTTGGTTTAAGCATAAGAAACAAAAAACAAAATAACCAGTCCATTTTTTGTTTTTCATTTTTTGATTTGCAATTGAAAATAGAAAGAACGAAAGATACACGGATTCTGAAGCAATTTAAATTTTTAGGGATTTGGTTTGACGAAAGAATCACATGGAATATACATATTCAAAGAGTTTTAGACAAATGCAAGAAAGTAATAAATATTATGAGATGCTTAATTGGTAGGGAGTGGGGAGCAGATAGAATAGCACTAAAGAATATATATACAGGATTAATTAGATCAGTGATAGACTATGGAAGTATTGTGTATAATTCAGCAACAGAGACAAATTTACAAAAACTGGATCGGATTCAATATCAAGCATTGAGATTATGTACAGGAGCAATTAAAACTACTCCAACAGCAGCATTATTAGTAGAAATGGGAGAAATGCCACATGCATTTAGAAGAGAGCAATTAACGTTAAATTATTGGGCTAATTTAAAAGGTCATAGAAAGGATCATCCAACTCTACAAGTAATAAAACCCTGTTGGGAAAAAGAAGTAAAAGATATTAGAAGTTTTGGTTGGATTGTACAGGAAAAAATAACAGAATTCAAAATAGATCAGATTAGTATAAGCCAAACAGTTCCATTATCAGTTATACAACCATGGATAATTACAGATGCTAGGGTAGATTTTACTTTGTTGGAAAGAAGGAAGGATAAGGAATTCATATTAAACTCATATATAGTACAGGAATATATTAATAAATGTTATACTTATGTAAAAATTTATACAGATGCCTCTAAAAATATAACAAATCAAATAGTAGTAGCCTTTATTGTACCAGAATTTAATGTTAAAATTAGGAAAAGAATAAGTGATGGACTTTCAGTTTATACAGGAGAAATGATTGCAATACTATTAGCTGTTCAATGGGTGGAAGAAGTTAAACCACTAAGATCAGTCATATGTTCAGATTCAAGTTCATCTTTAATTAGTTTGCAATATAATCACTCAGAAAGCAGGCCAGATATTTTAATAGAAATTCAACAGACACTATATAGAATAAATATGATGGGTTTAATTATAAATTTTGTATGGATACCGGCACATTATGTAATTAAAGGAAATGAACAAGTAGATAAGGCAGCAAAAGAAGCTGCTAAAATGTATCAGTGGATTTATTTGTTAATTTTAGTAAATCTGAAGTTAAATGTTAATTAAACAGAAAACAAAGGATAAATGGCAAAAGGAATGGGAGAAAGGAAATAAAGGACGTTGGTTTTATAAAATTCAAAAGAAAATTGGAGAAATGAGAAGAAAAGAAAGAACAAGAAGAGAAGAAACAATCATTTCTCGATTGAGGTTTGGCCATACCGGATTAAATGGTACTCTGTTTATTTTAGGAAAACATAGGAATGGCAAATGTGAATATTGTGGGGTAGATGAAACAGTTGAGCAGGTGATGTTATACTGTAATAAATATGAGGAGAGACAGCAATTCATTCGAAATTTGAGTAAAGTAAAAGTTAAATTAGATGTATTTCAATTCAGAAGTTATTCAGATAGTAACATTTACAGTATAGTATTTCGATATCTAAAAGTAACACATTTATATAATAGAATTTAATTCCTGAGAGTCATTCTGGTCCACACTCCCTTCCAGTAGATGGCGGAGATGCATCTATCTGTTGTTTGCCAACCGCCAAAAAATTTCAAAGAAGACGAAGAAGGAGGGCGTCAGTTCTTTCTCGCTTCCAGCATGGTACATGACCGAACTAACTCTGTTCCGAGTTTCCTCCGAGCCAGACCTAATACTGTGTCTCTGTTTTCCCTTTAGAACCATTTACCCAAGCCAGAGAAACTTCAAGCCTGGAACCCCGAGGGAGCTGGATTCCTCTGAACGCCTGCCAGCACTAGTCCTCCTCCTTGAGCTCACCTGCCTGTCCATCCTCCTAAACCATCCGCACTAGAGAAGAGAGAGAGCCACTGGATTTGCACTCGGACCCCGGACATCACCCTCCCTGGCTCTTGGCAAGCCCCCGACTCTGTGAGTTTAGTGCTCTCCACATTATCTTCAGCTACAGTCTGTTTCTCACCATTTCCCTCGTCTTTCCAAACAGACCAGAAGACGATCAAACCAGACATCACCAACACCTGAGAACCAGTGCTTTAACAATAAACCTTATTTAACTAAACTGTCTGTCTCCGTGGTTGCCCTGATTCTGAGTCGTTCTTTTCTATCATGACATCTAAATACATTCAAAGTTTCATTTTGATATCTATTTCAATAAAAAAGTTATCTTTTTAATATTATTTTTAGTGTCCTTTAATTTGTAAAGAATTTTCAGTTAGTTCTAATTCCTTTTCTATTGTCCATGATTGTGATTATCTTCACTTATCAGTCATAACTCTTTTTTTTTAAACCAAACAGATTTAGCAATTAAAGTAGTTGAGAAAATTTTTCCAAGTGCCATGTGTGGTTTGTTAAGAGTTATCGGGTACGCTCGGACCTCAAATCGGGGATATTCACCATGTTGGATTGTGTTGCCCCAATGTCCTAACCTGTGTGGTGTCTCCCGAGAACAAAGGGCACGGAGCCCATTGACACGCCATGTGGCGTGTAGCCAATCAGAAAGCGAGGTTATGGATTCGCCGAGCGAACCCCCCCCCCCCAAACCACCTCCACTTTGTGCGTAGAGGCGCTTCTTTAACCAGTGCTTTTTCCTTTTGTTATGCTTTTTCTCCGCTAAAATCAGTCCACAAACTATCGCCATTATTCTGCCCCATCGATCCTTGCCATCACAAGAATTCAATTCAATTTATATAGCGGCAATTCATGAAACATGTCATCTCAAGGCACTTTCCAAAGTCAAATTCAATCAGATTATACAGATTGGGTCAGATTATACAGGTTGGTCAAAACATTTCCTATATAAGGGAACCCAGTTGATTGCATCAAAGTCCCGACAAGCAGCATTCACTCCTCCTGAATAAGCATAGAGAGCCACAGGGAGAGTCCTCTGCATTGTCCATGGCTTTGCAGCATTCCCTCATACCGAGCAAGCATGAAGCGACAGTGGAAAGAAACACTCCCCATTAACGGGAAGGCAAAATCCCGTTAATGGGGAAGGCAAAATCTCCAGCAGTATAAACGGTCATCTGCCTCGACCGACTGGGGGTTAGAGAAGACAGAGCAGAGACACAACAAGAGAGACAAAAAAGCACAGAAGCACACATTGATCCAGTAATCTGTTCCACATTAGATGGTAATAGTGGATGATCTGTCTTCCCTGGATGATGTCTTCTACGCATTTTACTGTATATGGACACCGAGCTTGTGGCCTCTACTTCATTTATTTAAATTTTTTTTTAATAGTGCTCTGTCTGGCAATGTGGCAATAAGAATTGTTGAGCGCAACAGATATAACTTTCACAAGCGGAGCCTTAACGCTTTCGCCATAGTGCTCAACTTGATTTATACATGCAAAAAGCTTTATTATAATTTATGCAGTGAATATTTCATATTATATGGACACTGAAACAAGAAGGTAGAGGAGGGATAAAAAGAGAAAAGGTGAAAAGGGAGAGAACAACGCATCCTCAGTCATCTTCACCAACAAGGAGAGATGTAAAAAGAACAGCACAACCAGCCAATAAAGTGTAAGAGATACAATCAAGTAACGCCTTGATACCATCACTGAAGAATATACAGTATTAATTAATACAACGTGTATAAAGTGACAGCTAATGATAATAATAGGGGTTTTCTCTATAGAAGTGAGTCTGTAAGTACCCGGATCCAAACACCTGTACGTGTTTGTGAGAGTGTGTTTGTGTACGTAAGGTTTGTCCATGAGAAAAATGCTCAATAGAGGTTGTGAAGGGCCAAAGACCCGCCCCCCAGAGCACCGAGGCAGACGCCAGGGGAACCAAAACCCCAGATGCCCAAAGAGACCTTCAGAGTAAAGGTGCCTAAGAAGGGCCAACACAAGAAATCTGCCTCCCCCACCCAAGGGAAGAGGGGAGACGGCCCCAAGGAAACCCCCTAACAGCCACAATACCGAAGCGCCTGGGAGCTGCGGGGACAGGCCCGCGGGCTCCAACGGCAGCCAGCTACGCCGGAGCAGATCCGGCCATGGGCCCAAAGGACCCGAGGCCCCGGCTTGGGGTAGTGGCTCCTTTTGCTGGCTTTTCAGCGCCGTCTGGAGTCCGCATTCCTGTAAAGGCTGAGAAGAAATAAACAGCTGTTTTTGGCATGGCAGGATTCTTCTCTCCTGCGCCTGACGCTGAAGTTAAGATGGCAGACTTAACTCTGATTTGCCCGGTCATGTCCCCCGGGCGAAGAGAGATTTCTCCCAGGTGCTGAATGGTGCGTCCTTCCGGCCCTGCCAGGGCCCATCGTTATTCAGGCCTCTTCCTTTGTGATCAGGAAGAAGGTGAGGATGAAGTAGCTTTGTCCTGGACTGCTCCAGGGAGAGGTGGTCTGAGAGAAGTGTGGTCAGAAGTGAGGTCTGTTCTTTTGTCTGTGGGGGTGGTTTACAGTAGGCACCCCGCTGAGAGGGAGGCCGTCCCAGCTGAACTCTCCTTTGTGGCTGTGTGGAAAACTGCAAGACTGGGGGGTTGTCCTATGGGACAAGCTTTTGCACTGATCGCACCCTGCAGAGAGGCTGTCTCTCTGAAATCTTGTGAAAATCTTTTGCTCACAAACCCCTTTGGAGTTTTCCTCCAGTCAAATGTTCAGAATTCAATCTGACTTCATTTTTTTATCATGGCTTTAATATGGCACAACACTAGACCCCGGACCAGGTAGCCCGCTCCTCCTCCAGGCCCCATACTCCGGGTGGTAATCAGAGAACAGAGGTGTGAGAAAGACCCTGAGCCTGCCTCTGCCTGCTCAAATGTCGTGTTGTTGCATGTTGTTCTCAAGTGTGTTTAAAACTGGGAGTGCCAAAGGGGTGCCCAACACAGTCCACTCCCCCCCCTCTCCGGAAGGTAGCTGGTGCCCCCCCCCTCCAAGCAACCTACCCGGAACCCTCAATGTCTAAATGCGAGTGGGGGAAGAAGGGGCCATCAGGGGTGAGGCCTACTGTTATAGGAATCTTATCCTACAGTCAATGTGTTATGCTATATTACCGCCATGAAGAGTAATTGATGTAAGATTGAATTATGAACAGTGGAAGAGATGACAAAAGGAATTCAACTCCTGCTGCAAACATGAGACCCTCACATGCACAAAGGGCAGCCCCTTCTCTCTCAGCAGGATGCCAGCTGGGGACCACTCCCCACAGATAAAAGTGAGAGCACACTTCTGCAGGCCCTCTTCAGCCTCTTCTCTTGAGACCACCTCGTCCTGGAGCAGACCAGGAAACTACTTCGGGCTATGGGCCCGAAGTAGAAGAACACACAGGCCGCATCTGGAGAGGTTTCTCGTCGCCGGGGAACATGTCTGGGCAAATACAGAGCTAAGTTTGCTGTCTTAACCTCATCACTGGTAGCAGGAGGAAAGATTCTGCCTGGCAATACAGCTCAGTTGTATTTCTCCTCAGCCTTTACCACAAAGCGAACCCCAGATAGAGCTAAAAGCTGTATGCTGAGGAAAACCCCTGCTCAAATCGTGACTGCAACCGGGGTCAGAGGCTGTCTGGAGGACCTACAGGCCTCCATTCCCTCCACACGCTGTTGGTTAGCTCATAGCTGGAGAGCTAAGCGCTAGCCCGCCAACAACTTCCCTCCTTCAACGCTCCTTCCTGAAATGGCCAAAGTGGACAAAACTCACACATGAGGCATTAACAGGTTTGGGCAGAAAGAGCTGTGGGAGAAGTTAGAAGGTTTATTGGGAAATGTCTTGTAAACCGTTTCGACATATGGCTGCTTTAGAACAAAGGGCTAACGGAGGTAGCTCACGCTAGCCTTTCGTTCCACGGTATTGCTAACATCATTTGAGTGTGTTTTTTATGGTGATAATAAAGGTTAGCTCCACAAGGGTTTCATACATTGATGGGACATTAATGTTTACGTTATCCAGCCCACTCATTATGACTAAAAATAAAGCTAAAGCCTTATGTAAGGATGCAACCTGTAGGCTGCATTCTGAGCCTTCCTGCTTCCTCCCTTTCCAGCGCAGCCTGATTGGGTTCACCTGTCAGGCTGCAATTAGCCCTGGACTCATTTCACCTGCTGACACAACTATTTAAACTCACCTCAGTTTGCTCTTGCTCGCCGGTCCGTAAAGGTTCAACTCCTGTGTAACTCTGTTCCAGCTCAGTTCACCACCAGAGACTCCGTTCCAGCTCTGGCGCTCTGCCTTGGTCTCCAGTCACCAGCTCCGGCGCTCTGCAGTCGTCTCAAGTCGCTAGCTCCGGCACTCTGCCTTGGTCTCCAGTCACCAGCTCCGGCGCTCTGCCTTGGTCTCAAGTCATCGGCTCCTGTCTTCCGTCCTGGTCTCAAGTCTTCGGCTCCTGTGTTCCGTCCTGGTCTCAAGTCTTCGGTTCCTGTGTTCCGCCCTGGTCTCAAGTCTTCGGCTCCTATGTTCCGTCCTGGTCTCAAGTCATCAGCTGCAGAATCACCACCTGGTCAGTCTCTCACCCAGCTTCTGCACCCTACAACTCCACTTAAATAAAGACTCTTCTTCCTCAAGTCATCCATTATCCACCTTGTACAATAAACTCTCTTAAATCCAGCTCTGTGTGAGCGTGCTGTGTCCGGGTTCATCCAAAGACAAATCATGACATTACGGACCGGCCAAAGGATGAACCCAAGCACGCACAGAGCTTGGTGCAGAAGCTGGCAGGGTTCTGCTCCGCCTCAGCCCGAGGTCTCCGTGGGTGCCTTTGCCTCTGGTTCGTCTCGCCGGGGTCGCTGCTCGCTATCCCCGCCTCTGGTTCGTCTGCCGGGGTCGCATCCGCGACGCCCCGCTTCTGACTCTGTTTCCCCTGGATCGCCCTCCACGAAGCCCGCCTTCAACGCAGCCCAGCATTAATTGACGGCGTTTTCAGTCGTCGCTGGCCAGCGTGAACTGTTGTCGCTGCCCAGCATATTAAGGACATTGCTGCCCAGCGTTCTCATGTTTCTGCCTTAGATCTTTAGTTTCCTAGTTTAGCTTTAACTTTCTAGATTTGCTTTAGCTTTCTAGTTCAGTTTTAGTTTTCTGGTTCTCTTGTTTGCTAGTTAGTCTTCTAGTTTCTGTCTTAGTTTTGAGTTACTTAGCATTCCTTAGTTTTAGAGTATTTCAGTGCTTCTTAGATTTCTTAGTGTTCTTTAGTTCTTGTCTTGCTTTTGTTTTGTAGTCCTATGTTTAATTTTCTAGTTTAGCCTTAATTTTCTAGTTTCGCTTTAGTTCTCTAGGCTTCTAGTTCTACCTTATTTTTCTAGTTTTTCTTGAGTTTTTTAGTTTTGCTTAAATCTTCTAGCTCTTGCTTTAGTTTTCCGGTTTTGCTCTTCCCTGTAGGTCCCCGTTTAATGCCTGTAATTCCCGTCTAAGCCCTGTAGTTCACGTCTAAGCCCTGTAGTTCTCGTCTTAGCCCTGTATTTTAGTTCTCTAGTTTGTTTCCATTTCATTAGTATCTACGTGTATGGGTTCCTGCGCTGTATGGGCTCCTGCGCTCTTTAAGGTCCCTACGCTCTTTAAGGTCCCTACGCTCTTCACTTCCCCTGTGTTCTTTATTTTTGGTTCGCCCTGGTTAGGTTAGTTTTGTTCTCTCTAGCCCTCCGTAGTTTCTGTTTTGTTCCGGCTTCCCCTAGTTTTCTCTGTTCTGTTCATCTAATCCTCTTAGTTTCTGTTTTTCCCTGGTGTTTAGTCGCCTCCAGAGCCCTCCGGCGCACCTTTTGTGCCGTCTGTGCCCTCTGGCGCACTCGGCTTGTCGCTGTCCAGTGCACGCAGGCCTCCGCCAGAGCCCTCTGGTGCTCCCATGTCGCCGGCTGAGCCCTCTGGTACACCCGGCCTGTCGCTGCCCGGCGCACGCAAGCCTCCGCCAGTTCTCCGGCGTGTTAGGATGCCCTTCGTTCTTGTTCTCCGCCGTGTTAGGATGCCCTCTGTTCCCGTTCTCTGGCGTGTTAGTACGCCCTCTGTTCCCGTTCTCCGGTGTGTTAGGACGCCCTCCGTTCTTGTTTCCCTGGCGTGTTTGGACGCCCTCCGTTCTTGTTTCCCTGGCGTGTTTGGACGCCTTCTGTTCTTGTTCCTGGTGTTTTAGAAATTCCCTCACACCCCGGCGATTTCTTCCCTTGCGCGCCGGCGTTTCCCTCACGCCCCGGCGATCTCTTTCCTTGTGCCCTGGAGTTTCCCTCACGCCCCAGCAGGGTTTTTCCCTGGCGTTTCTGTTCACTAGTAGTGCTCCAGCGTTTCCGTACGCTGTTGAGCCCTAGTGTTTCCGTACGTCTGTCCTTCCCTCTGGCTTTGGTACGCCTGTCTCTTCCCTCTGGCGTTGGTACGCCTGTTCTCCCTCTGGCGTTGTCATACGTCTGTTTTTCCCTCTGGCGTTGTCGTACGCCTGCTCTTCCCTCTGGCGTTTCCATACGCCTGTTCCTTCCCCTGGCGTTCCGCACGCTAGTTGTGCTCCAGCGTATTCGTACGACTGTTGAGTCCTAGCATTGTCGAACGCCTGTTTTGTCTCTCTGGCGTTTCCGTACGCCTGTTCCCTTGGCGTTTCCGTACGCCTGTTCCCCTGGCGTTTCCGTACGCCTGTTCCCCAGGCGTTTCCGTATGCCTGTCCCCCTGCCGTTTCCGTACGCCTGTTCCCCTGCCGTTTCCGTACGCCTGTTCCCCTGCCGTTTCCGTACGCTAGTTGTTGCTCCGGCGTTTCCGTACGCCTGTTTTTATAGTTCCCAGTGTTTTCCCCAGTGTAAACAAATGTTCCGGCAAATTCTACATTATAAAAAAGAAAAACCTACCGAAAAGTGTCGCTCTCATGTCATCTTGAAGACATTCTTCTTCGAAATGTTGGCTACAGACGACGTGATTTCTCTCTGGCCAGAAGCACGATGGGAAATCCTTCATCTTCAAATAGGCATTCCAACAAAATAGCCCGTGGTGGATGATGAATCGGAAAGGTGAAAAAACAAATGTTTTTTCCACTTTTACCCGATATATTGGAACATCCAACTTCCATGCACGTGAGCATTGTTGCTTCAACAATAGCTCTCGCGAATTTCAATGGTGGAAATCAGAAATAATTGTTGTTGATCGCAGCAGTGTACAACAGCTCCTATTGAGTTTGCTTTTAAAGCGCGGAGAACTTCTCTCGGCTCACCGCGATTCTACGTCACAGGATGTGATGTCAGGCGGCCATTTTTGCCCATATTTGGGCAATAATGGCCACCCCCATACACAGTGATCTAGACGACAATTTATGCTTTTATTTTCTTATTGATTAACGGTAAATTAATTAAATAACCACGAACATATTAGTTTAAGTTATAGCTAATGATCCACTGATTTTTCCTTGTTGACCTGACTTCCCCTTTAAGGCCATTCTGAGTGAGAAGAAGAGGGCGTTCAGAGATGGCAACCGTGATGAGGTGAGGAGAGTGCAGGGGGTACTCAAGCGTAAAATTAGGGAGACTAAAGTCAAGTACAGGAGAAAGCTGGAGAATAAACTCCAGACAAACAACATGAGGGATGTGTGGAGTGGCATGAGAACCATCACCGGGTTCCAGAAGAGTGGTGGCATGGGGTTGGAATTAATTGAACCTATTTTTCAACAGGTTTGATACTGCGGCCCATCCCCCACAAATCTCTGCTGCTGGCTTCCCAACAACTACCACTCCACCTTCCCCCACTCCTCCTCCTTACACACCCCCTGTCTGATCCTCACCACCTCAATTCCCACCCACCTACTCCACCCCTCCCCCCTGCTTTACATCATGTCCTCCACAACCTGAGGACCTCACCCCTCCCCCAACTGTTACCTCTACCTGGTGAGAAGACAGCTGACCGGACTCCACTTCCCAGGGTTCTTAAAGCTTGTGCCTACCAGCTTTGTGGAGTTCTTAGCCTAGTCTTCAGCCTGAGCCTGCTCCTCCGGAGAGTCCCCGTGCTGTGAAAGACATCCTGCCTTGTTCCTGTGCCAAAGACGCCGCGTCCTGGCGGCCCTCAGGACTACAGACTGACGTCCCATATCATGAAGAGCTTTGAGAGGCTAGTCCTGGAGCAGCTAAGGTCTATGGTCAGGCCCTTCACTGATCCACTACAGTTCGCCTACCAGCCCCACCTGGGAGTTGAGGACAGCATAATCTTCCTGCTGAACAGAGTCTACACTCATCTGGACAAGCCGTGACACTGTGAGAATCATGTTTTTTGATTTCTCCAGTGCTTTCAACACCATCCATACGGCTGTACTGGGTGAGAAGATGACTGCGATGCAGGTGGAGGCCCCCATCGTGTCCTGGATTGTTGATTACCTGACAGGCAGACCACAGTATGTACGCCTACAGAACTGTGTGTCTGACAGGGTGGTCAACAACACTGGGGCCCCTCAGGGGACTGTCCTCTCTCCCTTCCTCTTCACCTCAGACTTCAACTATTGCACCTATAGTCCTGCCACCTTCAGGCGTTTTCTGATGACTCAGCAATAGTTGGCTGATGAGCCAAAAAAAAAAGGTGATGAGAGTGAATATAGGACTGTGGTGGGCAACTTTGTCACTTGGAGTGAGCTGAACCATCTGCAGCTCAAGGTGACAAAGACTAAGGAGCTAATAGTGGATCTGAGGAGGGCAAAAACCTCTGTTTCCATCCAGGGGGTCCCTGTTGACACTGTGGAGGAGTATAAGTACCTGGGAGTGTAATAATAAACTGGACTGGACTAGAAACACAGAGGCGGTCTACAAAAAGGACCAAAGCCGACTCTTTTTCCTGAGGAGGCTGAGGTCTTTTAACATCTGTCGGACAATGCTGAGGATGTTTTATGAGTCTGTTGTTGCCAGTACGATCTTCTTTGTTGTCACATGCTGGGGCAGTGGGCTGAACGTCACGGACAACAACAGACTAAACAAACAAAGGAGGGCCGGTGATGTCGTGGGGGAGGAGCTGACGAGCGTGGCAAAGAGGAGGATGCTGTCCAGGCTTCAATCTATCTTGGACAATGTCTCACACCCTCTCTACGACACATTGGCCCAGCAGAGGAGCTCCTTCAGCAGAAGACTCTTCTTACCCAGATGCACCACAGAGCGCCACAGGAAATCATTCCTGCCTGTGGTCATCAATCTCTACAACGCCTCCCTCAGTGATTCAGACGCTGTTTTTGCACATCGTCACTATAACTTTATTTTAGATCTGTAATTATATGTATCTATATATATATATAGTTACGTATGTATATATTTATATTTTTCGTGTGGAATGTTATATAGGGTCACCCAAGGCAGACAGGTCCTAGGTAAGGGACCAGACAAAGAGCAGCCCAAAACCCCCTTATGATGAGTACGATTAACGGACGTCGTGTTCCCTCACCCGGACGCGGGTCACTGGGGCCCCACTCTGGAGCCAGGCCTGGAGGTGGGGCACGTTGGCGAGCGCCTGGTGGCTGGGCTTTTGCCCATAGAGCCCGGCCGGGCTCAGCCCGAACAGGAAACATGGGTCCCCCTTCTAATGGGCTCACCACCTGTCGGAGGGGCCAAAGGGGTTGGGTGCATTGTACAACGAGTGGCAGTCGAGGGCAAGGACATTGGCGTTCTGATCCTCGGCTGCAGAAGCTGCCTCTTGGGACGTGGAATGTCACCTCTCTGGTGGGGAAGGAGCCTGAGCTAGTGCACGAGGTTGAGAGGTTCCGACTAGAGATAGTCGGACACACCTCAATGCATGGGTCTGGCTCTGGAACCAGTCTCCTTGAGAGGGGTCGGACATTCTTCCACTCTGGAGTTGCCCCTGGTGAGAGGCGCCGGGCTGGGGTGGGCATACTTGTTGCCCCCCATCTCGGTGCCTGTACGTTGGGGTTTACCCCAGTGAACGAGAGGGTGGTCTCCCTCCGCATACGTGTGGGGGGACGGACTCTGACTGTTGTTTGTGCGTATGCACCAAACAGCAGCTCGGATTACCCACCCTTTTTGGAGTCCTTGGAGGGGGTACTGGAGAGTGCCCCTCCTAGGGACTCCCTCGTTCTTCTGGGGGACTTCAACGCTCACGTGGGCAATGACAGTGAGACCTGGAGAGGTGTGGTTGGGAGGAATGGCCCACCTGATCTGAACTCGAGTGGTGTTCTGTTGTTGGACGTCTGTGCTCGTCATGGATTGTCCATCACAAACACCATGTTCAAGCATAAGGGTGTCCATATGTGCTCTTGGCACCAGGACACCCTAGGCCATAGTTCAATGATCGACTTCGTTGTTGTTTCTGCGGCCAGCGGCCGCATGTCTTGGACACTCGGGTGAAGAGAGGGGCGGAGCTCTCCACCGACCACTACCTGGTGGTGAGCTGGCTCCGATGGTGGGGGAGGAAGCCGGTCAGATCTGGCAGGCCCAAATGTATTGTGAGGGTTTGCTGGGAACGTCTGGCGGAGTCCCCCATTAGACGGAGCTTTAACACAGAGCTTTGAACACATCCCGAGGGAGGCAGGGACATTGAACCTCTATTGTTGAGTCGGCTAGTCGGAGTTGCGGCCGCAAGGTTGTCGGTGTATGTCGCGGCGGAAACAGCTGATGTGTACTGGCAGTCAAAGTGGCAGGCGGCTCGGCTGGTCGTCGAGGCAAAAACTCGGGCGTGGGAAGAGTTCGGAGGGGCCATGGAGAAAGACTTCCGTACGACTTCGAAGCGATTCTGGTCCGCTATCCAGCATCTCTGGAGGGGGAAGCAGTGCAGTACCAACACTGTATATAGTGGGGGTGGTGTGCTGCTGACCTCGACTCGGGGCATCGTGCGCCGAGGCAGAATACTTCGAAGACCACCTTAATCCCACCAACACGTCTTCCATTGCAGAAGCAGAGCCTGGGGACTCTGGGTCGGGTTCTCCCATCTCTGGGAGATGAAGGGACGAGGAGGAGCTCCTGTCTCGGGGCAATTCTGGCGCGTTGGCGTGGGATCAGATTCGAACCTTTCTTTCATGAGACGGTAAGAGAATTATTTTCCAGCATTTTTCTTCTTTTTTTAAATCCAATTGCTTCAAACCACTTGCAAGCTCTAAAATTTAGACCCCATTTAAAAAAAGTGTAATTTTTAAATAAAGAGGAAATACTGCAAAACTGTAACCTACAAAATAGTAACAAATAAAAAGCCTACATAAATAATGAATTATATTTACTCCTAAAAGCTAATAAAATAGGATTCCCAATACAGAAGAGTGACGGCAAAGAAAACATAGTAAACGGTTAGCAGGGAGCCTGGACGTGACTGGACATGTGTGTGGTCGTAAAGACAATTGCTCTGTCCCCTCCGCTTCTACTGTACCTAATGTTCAGACTGACTCTGGTGTTTCTGCAACACACACACACTAAAGAAAAAAGACCTCCTCCATATAAAACTTCTGAAAAACAGGATTTGCCTAATAACCCTCCTGTCTCTTCTACTTCCATGTACCCTGATCTGAGTGCCCTCACAAGCGTGATGGACTACGACCTCGACTCATATGCCTTTGGTCAACAAATCAAACCGCACGGCCAGCAAGTGTGCAGCAGCCGCCACCAGCCCGACGACACATCTTCTGACCCTGGGGGATCTGCATCAGCATCTGCCCCCACACAGCAAGCAGGGTGTTCTGGTGAGCACTAGAGATCGGACAGTGGTCAGTGCTGTGAAATACAGCCCGCAGAACTTGGTTTACGCCTATGGGTGGAAGTTTGAGAACTCTCTGTTTGGTGGGCAGTTGATGGAGGAAGTCAAAAGGCTTGTAAATCCTCTTTTAGAGACTAATAGCTCCACTGATTTGAGCTGCACACACGTCACTGGGCCTGGATGCGGACTTTGAGGAGGCTTGGTTTCAGGTGTCATCTGAGTAACTAACCTTTTCCACTTTGTATTGGAGTTCTCAATTCGCTGTGCTTGCGTTCAACTTGCGTTCAACTTGCTACCTCAAAAGCTAGCATTCTTCAAGGAAATGGAATTCCACACATTCCATTATCAAAGCCTGTTAAAGGGAAATGGAGTGACTTGACACATTTTGCAAGCCTGTTGAGTGGAGATTCATCCTAGATTTGCAAAGGATGAATTCAGCTATAATTGGACGAACGCCCATACTGCCGAACCAAGGCTACACAGAAAGTCCGACTATCTTCAATGCAGCTTTGAAGGCTAGTCTGGACTCTCTGCAATTCCGTCCAGGTTCTACGCTGGTCCAGTATATTGATGACATTCTTCTTTGTAGCCCCACAAAGGAGCAATGTGAAGAAAACACAGTTGCGCAGTTAAAACACCCCTATTCTGAGGGACACAAAGCTTCTCTATCTAAGCTGCAGTTTGTGCAACCTCAAGTGACCTTTTTGGGTCATCACATCTCTTCAGAGGGTAGGACCCTATCACCTAAACGTGTGGCTGCAGTTCAAAACATCCCTAAGCCTGTCACAAAGAAGCAGCTTCTGTCTTTTATGGATTGACATCTTACTGCAGAAACTTTGTTCCAAATTACTTATGCCTGGAAGCTCCTCTGAGTGTCATCATGCATGGGAAAGGTCTTCAACCTGCTGATAAGCTTACTTGGACATATGAGGCTGAGTCTGCTTTTGCTTTAAATTAACTTTACAGCGGGCTCCTACTTTGGGTCTTCCGGACCCCAGAAAACCCTTTGTTCAGGTTGTTGATGAAAGACATGGATGCATGACCTCTGTCCTCATGCAGGACCATGGTGGGAAGTTGATACCAGTAGCCTATTATTCTGGAAAGCTGGACCCAGTTGCAGCAGGACTGCCGGGCTGTCTTAGAGAAGTGGCTGCAGCTGAGCGGGCTGTATTAGCATCACGTGGGCTATTCTGAACTTACAGTGTTTGTTCTTCACAATGTTGCCGTCATTCTTTTAGAACAAAAGACTTCACAACTTTCTGCAGCTGCTGGCTGAGGTACACTTTAATCTTACTGGATTTGCCAAATATCCCTGTAAAGAGGTGCAGTGTGCTGAATCCAGCTACACTTCTGCTTCTACTTCGGGCCTGATTCTGGGAGGCTGTGAGTATAGCCCTCTTGGCCCTCCTCCAGGCACGCCGACATCTCAAGGCCGAGAGGCGGGCAGACGGAACTCTGGACTCTATCTCCTCAGTGGTGAAGACAGGCGGTTGGAACCCATAGACCACGTAGAAGGGGGAGAGCCCAGTAGAGCTAGAAGGTGTCGCATTGATAGCGTGCTCAACCCAGGGTAAATTATGGGCCCATTTGGAGGGATCGGACTGGCAGAAGAGGCGGATCTTAGTCTGAACCTCCTGATTCATCCTCTCGGACTGGCCATCGGTGTGGGGGTGGAAGCTGGAGGAAAGGTTGATGGAGATGCCGAGCATGGCGCAAAACTCCTGCCAATAACGGGCCACAAACTGGGGACCCCGATCTGACACAATGTCAGAAGGCAGACCGTGCAACCTAAAAACCTCCTTAGCTAGGATAAACCCCATTTCCTTGGCTGAGGGGAGCTTGAGTAAGGGGACCAGATGAACCATTTTTGAGAACCGATCCACAATAGTGAGGATAACCGTGAAACCATCTGAGGGGGGGAGACCAGTGATGAAGTCCATTGAAAGGCTGGACCAAGGCCGAGAGGGGACAGGCAGAGGATGGAGCAAACCTGAAGGGGGGCGACGGGAAACCTTAGCCTGGTTAAAAGGGGAACAGACTGCAACAAACTCCCCGATGTCCTGGACCAAAGTGGGCCACCAAAACTGGGACTTGGGTCCGAAGGGTCTTATTAATGCCGGGATGACCATAAAGGTGGGAACTGTGACAAAGTTCAATCACTCTGGACCTGAGTTGAGGAGGGACGAAGAGCCTGTCCTTAGGACAATTATCGGGTATCTGAACGGAACCAAGGGACTCCCTTACCTCCCTTTCGAGTCCAAGGCGGGAGACAGCACATCTGACTGTGTCAGGCAGAATGAACCCCCTTTCTTGATCCGGATCCTCTTCTTCGGCTTCGAAAACCCTTGATAAGGCATCGGGTTTGGCGTTCTTGGACCCAGGCCTGTAGGAATGGGTAAAGTTGAACCGGCTAAAAAATAAAGCCCACCTGGCCTGTCTGGGATTGAGTCTCTTGGCTGTCTTAAGATACTCCAAGTTGCGGTGGTCAGTCCAGACCAAAAAAGGTGTCTCGGAACCCTCGAGCCAATGTCTCCACTCTTCGAGGGCCAATTTAACGGCCAGGAGCTCTCGGTTGCCAACATCATAATTCTGCTCAGACTTAGACAACTTCCTGGAAAAGAAAGCACAGGGATGAATGCTGCCATCAACAGACTCCTGACTGAGGACAGCCCCAACCCCAGAGCTAGAGGCATCCACCTCCACGATGAACTGTCTCTCGGGATCGGGGGAAATCAGGATCGGTGCTGAGGTAAAGAGTTCTTTGAGGTGCTTAAAGGCCTTGTCTGCCTGTTCTGTCCAAACAAACTTGGTCTTGCACGAGGTGAGAGCGTGGAGTAGGGATGCAACCTGACTGTAGTTGCTTATAAACCTCCTGTAAAAATTAGCGAACCCCAGAAACCTCTGGAGTTGCTTACGGTCCACTGGGACGGGCCATTCCGTAACAGCACGAACCTTGGCTGGATCCATAGCAGTCTGACCAGGGGACAAAACAAAACCGAGGAAGGAGGTTGAAGTGGTGTGGAACTCGCATTTCTCTGCCTTTACATACAACTGGTTCTGTAGGAGACGGAGAAGGACGGAACGAACGTGCTGCTTGTGAAGGGAGAGATTCCTGGAGTAGATGAGGATGTCGTCCAGATAAACAAACACATAGCAGCCAATCATATCCCTAAGAACTTCGTTAACTAGGTTCTGAAATATAGCTGGGGCATTTGTAAGGCCAAATGGCATGACCAGGTATTCATAATGGCCGGTGGGGGTGTTAAACGCGGTCTTCCATTATTCCCTTCCTTAATACGGACCAAATGGTAAGCGTTGCGAAGGTCCAACTTGGTGAAAACCTGAGCTCCTTGGACCTGGTCGAACGCAGTGTTCATTAGGGGAATAGGATACCGGTTCTTAACCGAAATATTATTGAGCCCCCTATAATCAATGCATGGACGGAGGGAGCCATCCTTTTTCCCCACAAAGAAAAAACCTGCCCCTGCTGGCGAGGAAGAGGGGCGAATAATGCCTGCCCTTAGACTGTTGTTTATGTAATCCTGCATGGCCTGGGACTCTGGAGGGGATAAGGAATAGAGACGACCCCTAGGAGGGGTGGTGCCCGGCAACAAATCAATAGCACAATCATAAGGGCGAGAGGAGGTAAACTTGTAGCCTTGGCTTTGTTAAAAACCTCCTTTAAATCATGATAGACGGACGGGACTTTGGACAGATCCGGGTAGAATTCATCAATCTTACCCTTAGAAGAGTGAGGTGGCTGGGCGGAAGACAAACAAAACTCAGAACAGGATGAAGCCCAACCTGTAACCTCGACTCGCCGCCAGTCAATCTGGGGGTTGTGTTTGTGGAGCCAGGTAGCGCCCAAGATAACTGGAACCTGTGGGGAATCAATAATCATAAAGGTAAGTTTTTCCTTATGATTACCTCCCATAGTTAATTCCACTGGCTCGGAGACGAGGCGTGACTGATTGAGTTCGTGCCCATCCAGGGCGAGAACACTACGGGCAGCAGAGCCATTGTGCAGTGGGATGTTTAACCTCCTGGCCAGTCCTTCATCCAAAAACTCTGTGTCGGCCCCTGAATCAATGAAAACAGACACACTGTGAGATTGTGAGGCAAAGGTTAAAGTTGCAGGAAGTAGACGATCGGAGGGGACAGCAAGCTTGGTGTAGCTCAGTAAGGATGTCCCACCCCCTACTGAGCTTGGCCTTTTACTGGACAATTTCGGACCTGATGACCCGACCCCCCGCAATAGAGGCAGAGTCCCTGTTGCTGTCTGCGCTGGTATTCCTCCTTTGACAGACCCAGCTTGCCCAACTGCATAGGCTCAGGTTCAGATGGTTTCAGTGAGGCCGGCAAGGTGACGGGAGGAGGAGCCAAAACTCGAGAATGGGTTGAGGGGTTAGAACGACGCTCCCTTCGTCGCTCCATGAGACGAAGATCCACTCTAGTAGCCAGCTCCTCAAGCTGTTTGAGGGACTTAGGATACTCTCGGGTGGCAAGCTCATCCTTAATCTTATCGTTGAGCCCATGAATAAAAACGTCCATAAGGGCAAACTCGTTCCACAAGCTCTCCGCAGATAACAAATGAAAATCAATAATGTAATCGGCCACAGACCTATCCCCCTGTCTCAGGGATAGAAGCCCTCTAGAAGACTCCCGACAGGGCAACACGGGACTGAACACTCTCACGAGCTCCTTGGAGAAGGCATCATATGAGTGGCAAATGCGTGAGTCATTCTGCCACTCGGAAGTTCCCCATAACCTGGCTTTACCGGCCAAACAAGAGATCACGTAGGCGACTTTAGACCGGTCAGTAGGGAATGAGGAAGGTTGTAGCTCGAAATGTATTTCACACTGCGTGAGAAAAGCCCTACAATGCACTGGATCACTAGAAAACAGTCCCGGCGGAGTGAGACGGGGCTCTGACAAGGGCGACGTCACCCGAAGTGACGGAGGGTTCGAGGAAGCTGTTTGCGGAAGTGAAGGTTGCGGGCTAGTGTGGCTTCGGAGATGATTTAGGATCTCCGAAACACCGACTTCTAATTCCGAAATGGATTTTTCTACTCCCGCACGCCACTGGGTTTCAGGTACAGGGTCCATGTTACTTTTGGCCAGAACGTACTGTAATGTATATGGATGGACCCAAGGAATACCCGAAAACAAGTGAGTAAAAACTTTAACAGTTTTTATTAGAGGATGGCGACGCGGACCCCCCGGTTTGTGCGGCAGCACACAGCCTCTGGCGTTTCCTGAAGGCAGAGTGGTGGGTTAGTGACTAGCGGGGAACAGAGGGAATATTACTAGAAGCTGAGTCACTAACCTGGGGCACGAGGACGGTTGGTTTGGCAGCGTCCGGCTTACAGGAAGCAGCGGGGTCCGTGAAGGGATAATCCAGTTCTTTGTCAAGGTCCAGTCCGGGTCTTGGGCAGGGGGGAGATCCGTTAAATCCAGCAGAGGTATCCAAGGGAGAATCCAGAGACAGGTCCAGGTCCAAATCCAAATCCAAAAACACAACAGTCAAAAGGGGCAAGCAATCTCCGTAACTTACAGGCTGGCAGGGTCCGAAACACAGGAAGGCAGTCCAAATCTCTGAGGCTGAAGAACAGGACTCAGGCGGGCAGACAAATCCAAAAGGGTTCAGGCTGGCTCAAAAAACAGGGGCCAAAACAGGTCGAGAGGCAGACAGATACTCAGGAAGATGGCTGGAAGTTCTCACCGTGAGGCTCGAGACGTTCTGGCACTGGAGACTGCGAGGGACAGCACAGGTGTGCTGATTGCAATTAGCAGCTCCAGTGCCAGAAACGTTACAGAAGCATTGCCTGTGGCGACTGACAGGACCCTTCATTCATTCTGTCCAGGAGACTGGGTTCTGATTCAGGACTTCAAATTGCTGGCTGGGTCCATTCCAGGTGCTCCTCACGACTTACACGGCAGTGAAGGTCGAACAGCGAGCTCCTTGGATCCACACTGCAGGAAGGTGTGCCGCCGGGGGCAGACAAATCGCAGGACAAGAAAGGTCACACGCCGGTATCGTCGTCATCCACCTGAGCCACCGAGCTGTCTGTGAGGACAGCGGCCCACCACAAGTTTAGATTTTTTTTTTTTTTTGCAAGTAGAGGTGGGTGAAGAGCACTGTTCTGACAGAATCACAATAACATTCCGGACAGTGATTTGAGTTGCTTGTCTCTAGAGAGAGAGACAACAAAGTTTGATACTGCTGATCTTTGGAGCACAATAGTTCCAAGAATCAGCCTGTTTGCTCATTGCTTATTCGCCCTTCATATCAGAGAACTGACTGAGAAAGAAAAAAAGGGAGAGAAGAGGAGGCAGGAGGAGGACGACGCGTTGACATCATTTTATTATTTTTTTTTATTATTCTATTTATCTTCTTCATCATTCTTTTTTCTTTTCAATATTGACATTGTTTTTTCATCGTTCTGCAAGGAGCAACAACATAACATTCTTCAGGACTGGTAAAAAGCTGGCAATATGCTGCCTTATGGTTGCATGTTTACCTATATTAATTATATGGTTTTGTGATCAAAATGATTCCAATGTTATTAATGTTTCTACTGTTACCGTATTAAATTCAGCTGATCCAACTATCGCCCAGGCCTCTAAGGCACCTCATTTGCATCGAGTGGTAAAACGACATGTTATTGATCATCATGGCGTGACTGATCATCTTTGGTGGCAATTAGCAGCTACTACTGCTTGAAAGGTTACAAATAGTAGTTGTTGTGTTTTCAATAATATTTAGATCTGGTGACTGTGCAGGCCATGGGAGATGTTCAACTTCACTTTCATGTTCATCAAACCAATCTTTCACCAGTCTTGCTGTGTGTATTGGTGCATTGTCATCATGATACACGGCACCTCCTTCAGGATACAATGTTTGAACCATTGGATGCACATGGTCCTCCAGAATGGTTCGGTAGTCCTTGGCAGTGATTCGCCCATCTAGCACAAATATGGGGTCGAGGGAATGCCATGATATGGCAGCCCAAACCATCACTGATCCACCCTATGCTTCACTCTAAGCATGCAACAGTCTGGGTGGTACGCTTCTTTGGGGCTTCTCCACACCGTAACTCTCCCGGATGTTGGGATAACAGTAAAGGTGGACTCATCAGAGAACAATACATGTTTCAAATTGTCCACAGCCCAAGATTTGCGCTCCTTGCACCATTGAAACCGACGTTTGGCATTGGCACGAGTGACCAAAGGTTTGGCTATAGCAGCCTGGCTGTGTATATTGACCCTGTAGAGCTCCCGACGGACAGTTTTGGTAGAAACAGGAGAGTTGAGGTGCACATTTAATTCTGCCGTGATTTGGGGAGCCGTGGTTTTATGTTTTTTGGATACAATCCGGGTTAGCACCCGAACATCCCTTTCAGACAGCTTCCTCTTGCGTCCACAGTTAATCCTGTTGGATGTGAATCGTCCTTCTTGGTGGTATGCTGACATTACCCTGGATACCGTGGCTCTTGATACATCACAAAGACTTGCTGTCTTGGTCACAGATGCGCCAGCAAGACGTGCACCAACAATTTGTCCTCTTTTGAACTCTGGTATGTCACCCATAATGTTGTGTGCATTGCAATATTTTGAGCAAAACTGTGCTCTTACCCTGCTAATTGGACCTTCACACTCTGCTCGTATTGCTTCAATGTGCAATTAATGAAGATTGGCCACCAGGCTGGTCCAATTTAGCCAATTTAGCCACCTCCCACACTAAAATGAGAGTTGTTTCAGTTTCATTGTCCAACCCCATATATATATATATATATATATATATATATATATATATATATATATATATATATATATATATATATATATATATACACAGAATCTATAACTATACACACAGTAGACTGTGAGTTAATGTAACGCAGAAGGTCTGGAGATGCTATGTTGGTGTAGCCTTGTTGGTCCTGAACGGGGGAGGGAGAGAGGCAGTGTCAGGTGTCAAGGGGCGCTCTTGGCCTTGGTGTTTATCCGCCATAGCGGATGGGAAAAAACTGTTCTTGTGGCGTGAGGTTTTGGTCCTGATGGACCACAGCCTCCTGCCAGAGGGAAGTGTCTGAAATAGTTTGTGGCTGGGGTGCGAGGGGTCAGCCACAATCTCCCCTGCACGCCTCAGAGTCCTGGAGGCGTATAGGTCCTGGGGAGATGGAAAATTGCAGCCAATCACCTTCTCTTTAGACCGGATGACACGCTGCAGTCTGCCCTTGTCCTTGGCGGTGGCACCAGCGTACCAGATGGTGATGGAGGAGGTGAGGATGGACTCACTGATGGAGGAGTAGAAGTGCACCATCATTGTCCTTGGCAGATTGAATTTTTTCAGCTGCTGCAGGAAGTACATCCTCTGCTAGGCTTTCTTGGTGAGGGAGTTGATGTTCAGCTCCCACTTTAGGTCCTGGGAAATGATAGTTCCCATGAAGTGGAAAGACTCCACAGTGTCAACTGTGCTAAGCTAGCTGGGGCTGAGTTCTTCCTAATGTCAACAACCATCTCCACTGTTTTTAGAGCGTTGAGCTCCAGGTTGTTCTCCCTGCACCAGGTCGCCAGATGGTCAGTCTCCCACCTGTAGGCGGACTCGTCACCATCAGAGATAAGTCCGATGAGAGTGGTGTCGTCCGCGAACTTCAGGAGCTTGACAGACTGATGACTGGAGGTGCAGCTGTTGGTGTACAAGCAGAAGAGCAGAGGAGAAAGGACACAGCCCTGGGGAAACAAGTGCTGATGAGCTGTGAGTCGGGGGCATGTTTTCCCAGCTTCATGTGCTGCTTCCTGTCGGACAGGAAGTCTGTAATCCACCTGCAAGTGGAGTCAGGCACACTCAGCTGGGAGAGCTTCTCCTGAAGCAGAGCTGGGATGATTGTGTTGAAGACAGAGCTGAAATCCACAAACAGGATCCTAGCGTAGGTACCTGCAGAATCCAGGTGCTGGAGGATGTAGTGACGGTCCAGGTTGACAGTGTCGTCTGCCGACCTGTTGGCTCTGTAGGCAAACTGTAGGGGGTCCAGGAGGGGGTCAGTGATCTCTTTCAGGTGTGAAAGCACAAGGTGCTCAAAGGACTTCATAACCAGAGCGGTCAGGGCGACGGGTCTGAGGTCATTAAGTCCAGGGGACCTTGGCTTCTTGGGAACAGGGATAATAGTGGAGGATTTGAAGCAGGTTGGCACATGACATGTCACCATTGAGGTTTTAAAAATGCCTGTGAACACTGGAGACAGCTGATCTGGTCCAGCAGCTTTCTGGGGATTCTGTCTTCTGAAGAGTTTGTTAACGTCTCTCGTGTATGAAAAGAGTTGTCACTGAGGTTGGTGGAGGGGAAGAGGGGTGGGCCTTTAAGGTGGCCCCTGCTGAGGTGGAGGAGGTGGAAGTGATCTGTTGGGAGTTGTTGTGGGGGGTGGTTGCAGGACTGTCCGAAATGACAGTAAAAGTCGTTCAGGTCGTTGGCTAAGCGTTGGTCGTTCATGGAGTGGGGGCTTTAGGCTTTTAATTTGTGATCTGTCTAAGCCCTTTTCAGACAGACGCAGAATCGTTGGCTGAAAACTGGTTTTGCAGCTTCCTTAAGGTTTCTCAAATGCTACAAATGTTAGTGTTGCAGGTTCTGTTATGACCCATTCAGTGTCATCACATATGCGGTCAGCACCCCTGTGCTTCAGAATTCCCTGCACCAGATCCAGCTTCAATTTGGGGACCGTAGCTAACTGTGATATGTCAGCATCTATCGCGCTCAGAGATAAAAGACCTTTTTGTGCAGACGACCCATTGAAACCATGGCTAAGAGTATTTTGCTTTTTCTTTCTTCCAGGTGTATACCCCATCTCCTGATGGCAATCCGTGTCCTACTAATATGGTTTGGGTTCATGGTCATCGTTCCTACCTACATCTCCCGCGTAATTGGTGTGGTTCCTGTTATTTGGCTTATCTCATTCCTTCTGTTAGGATCGTAGCATCCATACCAGTGGGTGCCCAGTATCGCAGGAAGAGGGGTCCAGGGTATCAGTGGGATGTGAGGTTGCCTCGGGAATTCTTCCCTGGTATGGTGCTGTTAATAATGCTGAGGCCATTAACAGATTAGCTGCAGATCTAGAGAACTTGACAGCTTTAATGGCTAAGGGATGTTAAAGGTACACGCCAGAATTGAAGGCTTTAAGATTAACTTATTTACAGAACCGCATGGTTTTGGACATGTTACTGGCAACACAAGGGGCCGTCTGTAAAGTCATTGACTCTGAATGCTGTACTTATGTCCCGGACTCTTCATCAAACATAACCTCTGTCCAGCAGCACCTGCGTGACTTGTTTAATACCATGGTTAAAGATGGTTCCCCTCCCCCCCAGCTGAATATGACAGATGGGGGTGGCTTACAGGTAGCGGATGGCAGTCGATCTTGGTTCGTATCTTCACTCCAGTTTTAGTGGTCATTACCCTGCTGGTCGTTTCGTCAAGCTGCTTAATCCCTTTGGTCAAGCGTCTGTTAACCTCCGCAGTATCAGTTAGCTTCTTTACGGGTCAGGCTGAAGCAGAGACTGGTGTTTTCCTTGAGAAACATGCCCATGATTTTGATATTTCTGATCTGAGTGAAGATGATATTTCTGATCTGAGTTACGATGGTGATGATACTTCTGATGATGATGATTATGATGTTAATGATACAACCTGTTAACATGTATTTTCTTTTTCTTTTTCCTTTTTGGTGACTGTTCCTTGTATAGGGTGACCAGACGTCCCTGATTTCCGGGGACTGTCCCCGTTTTGGACCACCTGTCCCCGGCTAAAGCCGTCCCCGGAAATGTCCCCGATTTTACCGAGGGGGAAAATGTTGCGTGTAGACTGTTATTACGGCAGAGCTGTTGCTCGCAGAAACAGGTGTTACGGTAGCTGGTTGCGTTGCTGATAATATAAAGACGAGGAACAGACTGCACCACTAGAAGGGCGGTAATTATCCTTTTGGATGTGGTCAGCACCCATTAAAACCCGAAGAAGAAGAGCGCACCACTTTTAAAACAGAAGAAGAAGAAGTGGAAGTTCGTTGTCATAAACGATGAAAACTGATGGGGAGCTGCTGTGTCATGGTAAGTGTGTTAATCGATTAATTTTATTGGGATCGGGCTGATCCTGTGATAAATGTTCGTGTCCAGGTTAAAAAATAATCAATAAAAAGTAAGACAAGACCATGAATTGCTGCTGAGTAAAAGACAGTCAGATAAAATTAAACAGAATGATTGAAAACTCCTTGTAAGGCACTAATCTGGTACGGTGGATCTCCAGGGATCAACAAGGGTTCGTCTAAAGATGTTTTAGAACTGATTGGTGACCTTTAGTTTATATTTCAGATAGTTATTATAAGTAGAGTTATTACAAGTTGTTTTGCTGATTTATGGTTGTAATTTATTAGCATAGACTTTCGGCTTATGTGTGCTTTTTTACTGCTCAGTTTGGATATATGAAAGCTCCTCATGAAAAAATTGGAGTCAGTAACTGAATAAGATAAGATCTGCATGATCTGAGAATGATGGAGGAAGAGATAACCACCTGTTTAATTTATTATGTTGTTTTTGCTTGTAGCTCCTAATATTGTGGTAATTAGCATTTTTAGTATTTAATCAGATGAGATAATAATAATAATAAAAGGAAGTTTTCATCTTGTATATTTTAATGTTTGTGTAAGTGATTTTAATTATATAATGTCTCTGTTTTAGAATAATGTAAGATTGATACAAGAGGAGAGAGGAAGAAGATAGGAAGACAGAAAAGGGATTAAATAAGAGTGGAGGAAAATAGGAACACTAATGGAAAGGATAGTTGACAAGAAGGGAGAAAAAAGTATTCATAAAGTTGATAAAGTGATAAAGCGTTGACATGATTTGAGTGATAAACTAACCTATTGAGTAATGTACTGTGCAAAGTATGCTATGTAAAACAGAGTGGCTATATACTCAGGTTTGAGTTGAGTATCCCAATTGTCTAAAGATATAACCTCTTTCTGAGTCTCTGCACTGAACATGAGTTCCATTGCACTTCCCTAGCTGTGACACAATGAAGAGGCAGATTAGTTGTATTTTTTTCTTGTGTTTTAAACATTTCTGTTCTGCACATAATATATCCTCTTCTCCTCTTGTTTTATCCAGACCTCTGGATACCGTGGCTGATGGCTCTTCAGACACAGAAGGCCTTGAAGAAACCAGAGATGATCACGTGTTAGCTGACTCACTGACCGGAGTTAACTCACCTTATAGGAGCAAACAATATACTTGCACATCAGATACTACCATACACATACACATAATGTAGTTATACACACTGTATGTAAGTTTATACATGCTCACGCTGCACTACACACTCAATCACTTGCATTCATGTCAAGGAGATTTCCAAGTCTGTGCCTTTTTGAACATATTTAACACTTTTTTCACCTCCCATCACCACAACCCATTTTCTTGTCCAAAACAGGCTCTATACACAGCTCCACCTTATCCTGAACTTCAGCATCTCCTTTGTTTCCTGTCTTTCATTACTGGACAGACTGATTAATCCAGGTGTGTCTGATGTCAGTAACCAGACAGACACACCTGGGTTAATCAGTCTGTCCAGTAATGAAAGGCAGGGAACAAAGGAGCTGCTGAAGTTCAGGAGAAGTGGAGCTGTGCTTATAGCCCATTAGTGGGATAAATTAATCTGCTTCTTTAAGATGCACAGGCCCCTGATGCGGTCAGGTGACAGTAAGAAACATGTATCATCCTTTACCTGCGGATTGTTTTTGATGTTAACACAGAAAAACCTATTTCTCATAGGTATGTAGATGTGAACAGAATAAGTATTTGTTGCACTTTTTTGAAAAGGTGGGGGAACTCTGTCGCCACAGACAGCCACAGGCTAAATGTTTGTATTTACTGGTTTTTCCTTTCCTCATGTCACTCTCCCCTTAGGAGGCAGCAGAGCTCTTTGGGCCCCACAAAATTGGAAAGCCCTGCTAACCACCCTTGACCCCTCCACTCCCACCCCCACCACTTTGCCCCAACCCAAAGACACAGTTCTAGTTTTCTATTAATAACACTATTGATGTATTCATTTTATTAATCTTATGATATACTAAAAGTGTGGAGAGGCACATTCCTGCTTTTACACTTGATTTTTGTTGTTTATGTTATGATATTTTTCGAGGATGAACCCGGACACAGCACGCACACACAGAGCTAGTTCTTAGGAGTGAGTTTATTGAATAGAGTGGAAGATGGATGATGATGGAACCCAGAGTATTTCAACAGACGGAGGTGTAGGGTGCAGAAGCTGGCCGGCAGGAGGCGTGGAGAGAGACTCCACTCAGAGGAACTCTGGAGCCGAAGACCTGAGACCAGGACGGAGCATCTGAGCCGAGGACTTGAGACCAGGACATCAGAGCCGAGGACTTGAGACCAGAACATCAGAGCCGAGGACTTGAGACCAGAACATCAGAGCAGAGGACTGGGGAGCAGAACATCTGAGCCGTGCACTGGAGAGCAGAACATCTGAGCCGTGCACTGGAGAGCAGAACATCTGAGCCGCGCACTGGAGAGCAGAACATCTGAGCCGCGCACTGGAGAGCAGAACATCTGAGTCGCGCACTGGAGAGCAGAACATCTGAGCCGCGCACTGGAGAGCAGAACCTCTGAACCGTGGACTTGAGACCGGAACAGCTCACCAGGAGATGAGAACAGGAGTGGGAACAGAACTGAGCTGGATCTAGACTGAGACTGGAACAAAACAAAGTTGACGGAAAGTCTATTGGCTGACTGTAACAAAAAACCAAGTTGAAGGAAGTCTTCAGGCTGACTGTAACAAAAAACTGAGCTGACAAGAATTCTGGCAGAGACTGAGCGGGAGTGAACGCTATGGACCGGCGACGAGAACACAACTAAGGTGAGTTTATAAAGGGAGCTTGACAGGTGATGGGAATAAAGACTAATTAGTGTCCTGACAGGTGTGACTAATAGCAGAGCGAGGGAGAGCTGAGTGAACTGCAAAATAACAAGAAAGAAGCCAGATACAACATAAACCATGACAGTTTAAATATTAATAAATATGTAAAAATAAATGAAACCATTACTGTCCCCGTTTCCTAATTTCATCTTGATGAGATGTATTGATTTTTATCCACGAGCAAGAAATGTCCCCAGATTTGATTTCAGAAATCTGGTCACCTTATCCTTGTAATGCCTTTAATAATGTTCTTGTGGGATTTAAACTACAGTGACACGGGTTTGGTAACAATGATTTGTTTGATTCAGTTTCTTTTATCATTTGTTACGGTACAGTCATAATGTGAGATTTTTTTTTAATTATCAATTTTGATTTAGGTATGGATTTCAAGTTTTAGATGTGTTACTTCGGTTTTCCTTAACCACTGTTCTATCAATATTTGGAGTTTCAAATGTTTTACCTAACATGATTCTTATTTGTTCTCACCGTTTGTTGAAAGAAATGGAGAAGTTTTCTCACACCAAAGATCACTGATCTTGCAATTTGTGTTTGTTATAGGAGGAATGACCTGGGATCTGATTGGCCCTAAAGATCCTTTAATATTAGATGGTAAAGGTATCTCCTATATTCAATACGGGGTATTCTGACTAAGATTGGCCGAGAGCGAATTTCCCTGGGGGTCTCACCAGTTTCTACTACCTCTGCATAGGGTGGCGTTTTCTGGGGTTCCCCCCCCCCCCCCTCTACTGAACCTCTCCTGCTTCTGCTCCCGGTTTTGTAAGTTTGAGAGTGGTGGATGATTATCCATCAAAGTGATGAGTGGAGGATCGAGTAGGAGGGTTTTCAGGTTGGGGAGAGAGTAGACGGATTTAACCTTAATTAGTATACAGGCTTAGCTTATCTAAACTAATATACTAAAATAATATGCACATAGGGACCTAAAACAGGCCTTACTTAATTAGTTGAACCCTAAATTGTAGACAAATGCTAAACCTTTGATCTTGTGTGTTAAAACTCTATGAAGCATTCACACTGATCATTAGCACACGGGGACACTTTTGGTGTTCCACATCATGATTTGTAACTGTTATGGGTCCTTTGTGTTGTATTTGCATTTTCATGTGACGAGCCATCTTGTTTTCCTCTTTTGTGGGTGATCACATAGATAAAACATCATCTCTGTGATCAAAGGGGTGGAATGTTATAGAAATCTTATCCTACAGTCACTGTGACCAGCCGCCTCTCGGCCACAGGGGCCTGGAGACGTGATGGCTGTGTATGAGATCCACTGTTTGCTGATTGCAAGGTCAATGCTTGCGTGTTACTATGCAGAATACTGATTGTCTAGGATAGATTAGTTCTGTTTTGTCTTGGGGCGAGGCCACTGTTGAGTATAAGGGAGAGCCGAAAGGCGGGGAGGATTCAGTGACAGAGCAGACGGACAGGCTGCAGACGGACAGGCTGCAGCCGTGGCGTGCGATTACTTTCATCCATGTAATCTCTGCTTTGTCTCTTAATAAACTGCTGGAACTTGACCACTTCACCGTTTCCTTATTCAATAACTCTGGGAAGTTAGTTATTGTTTAGAATTCCTTTAACACCTACACAATAAGCCCCCCCCCCCAGATGTCTTACCCCCCACCCCCCAATTAATTCCCTACATATGTGTGTTGTTATGAATGTAATGTTATGAATGAAAGTGTCTAAGATACATAATAAAATTTGGGTCAGGGATTTCACCAGACAGTTGGACCATCTCCCTAACGACGCCCCCACCCCCAAGATGGAGCAGGCAGAGAGAGGTGTCCAGGGATGGGGATAAAAGGACTGAGGAGCCTCATGCTCTCCCAGGAAGCCAGCTCCTCTGCTGACTCCAATAGGCACCCCCGTTCTTCGAAAACCCACCCGGAGAGGGAGGCCCCTCCGAGAGCCAACCGCAAACCAGGACCGACACCAGGACCGACACCACCACCAAAAGACTCTGGTTAGCCAGCCCACCCGAACCATGCAGACCCCTGTTCCCCGGATAGAACCAGCACCGGGAGACGGCTTGGACTACAACCGAGATAATAAGCCGGACACGGAGCCCTCCAACAGAGGAAAGGAAATGTAATCCCAACACTAACATTCAAACAACTTACAACCCACATACGACAATAGACACCCAGGCTAGGTTCACCCCCACCCCCCTCCCTCCCTCCCCCCAATAGCAGAATGCGCCCCCTGAAGGGGAGAGCATCTGCCATGAGATGTTAATGTCCATACCCCCCTCCGCTACCAGGCCAACAACCCACGTCCACCAGCGTAGAACCCCCAAAAGCATTGCAAGCAGCTGTCGGAGGCCACCCTGAGGCCCCCCAAGCCCCGCCCAAATTGGGGCCACAGCCCAGAGAGATCGATCTGATGCAGATGCTGTCTCAAGACTAATATGATCCAACAAAAGATCTCTATACTAATATATACTGAGAATTTTTTTGCATTTCCAATTCACGAGGATAGTTTTCTTTGTGATACATAAGGTAAATTACTGTGAACAGATATTAGATTGTGCAAAACCCATCCTGAATAATCTTTGACCTGTATACTGTACTCTGTGAAGGTTTTTGTATTGTATTCGTTGTAAATTTGGTCTTTTAGTCATTTTGAAAGTTCTTAGACATATCTGAGCGCAGATGTTTTGTTCAAAGCTGATTGTTAAATACTCTTCTCATTTCATAATAGCAAGAGATATTGCATCATCTAGTTTAGACAGTGTCCTGTATAATTTAGACAGTTGTTTTGGGGGTTTAGATCCAGGAATTTTAATATATTTATTGGAATTTGTAAACCACCTTTTATATGCTTACATTTATTTTTAATTATAGATTTAATTTGTTGATATTCTAAGAATTTATTTTTATTAATACCATATTGTATATTTACTCTATCAAATGTGATAAACTCAGTTCCTTGAAATATATGTTCCAGGTATTCAATACCTTTACTTTTCCAGTACAGAAAGTTTATAGTATTATTTTTTGTAGGATGTCAGGATTATTCCAGATGGGTGTACGGCTGCCTGGGATAAGTGATGACATTTTAAGAAACTCCCACCTGATGTTGATATTTTTAAAGCATGCATGCCGTTTTATAATCTTCAAAGAGGGAGTTTAGAAACTGCTGCGCTCTCATCCTGATGGAGACATGGCTTAACTCATCGATACCGAACAACGCTGTTAGCCTGGAGGGGCTCACTACTTTCCTCACCGATAGAAACAGCAGACTAAGCGGCACATCCCGAGGGGTTGGGCTGTGAGTTTACATCAGCAACAACAGGTGTAAAAATGCTAGATCTGTCGCCAGCTACTGCTCTCCGGACATCGAGCTTTTGACTGTTAACTGCAGACCTTTCTACCGGCCCAGGGAGTTTACTGTTGTTAGCATCACTGCTCTTTATGTGTGTCATGGTTCAGTTTTGGCCTGTGTTATGCCAGAAGCTGTTTGATTTGCTTATTATTATAATTAATTATAATTTGGTATTATAATTTAAATAATAAGTCATTCAACTCAAAATTTAGCTATAACAAATATAGTTCAAATGGTGGTGATGTCAAAGCTGGAAGCTTGCAATGATTTGTACCACTAATGCAGTTATTAAGTAGCTGTTATGAACTCAGGTGTGCTGGAATAAATGATCTGGTCGGATTTTAACCGACGAGGTTTATCCGGAAGACTGTGAGAACCCCAATATAACTGTAATAGCGTACCGCGAGCGAGCTATTTTTAGAAACGTAACGTCACGATGACGTCACATCACGTGGTACGCGGTAGGACAAACTTGCATAGTCCGCCGCTGTTTCGCTGTAAAAGAGACGTGCGTTAGCCTAGGTTTTACTCATTTAAACGACTGCTTTTTCCAAAATCTAAGACCATGGTTATTAAACATTGTTGCTATGGAACGTGCAACAGCGACTCGAGGTACGCTGATCGGCTGCATATGAAGGATGTTTTCTTCATTACTTTCCCGAAATTCAGGGAGTGCCAAGGAGAAAAGTCCTCTGGGACGCTTCAAAAATGCACTACAGGGCGCTGGGTGGAACCGCTCTGACTGACGAAGAGTTGCAGCGACCAGCCGCGAAGACACGCTGCCGCTGCACCGCGGCGCTCCCGCAACACTTCCGCGATACTTCCACGTTCCACGAGAAGTGCATATTTACAGATAATTTCTTGTCTCAGTGTACCTTATAGGGCTACATAAACCACAGAGTTATCCCCTTTTAATCCTCTGGCCTCTCCACCGACTTTTTTGGCAGTATGGGGTCCTAAAGCTCTGCAAGCCTTTGGCTCCTCTCTCTTCATCTGCTCTTCTGTGCAGCCTCACATACTGATGGCGCACAAACAGAGAAATCTCTTAAGGGAAAGATTCTGAGATGTAAACAGTTGTTTTGTAGCTACCAATTGCCAACATTCCTGGACGGTGATTACAAACAAAAAAACGGCCGACGACACAATGAACGCTGCGCAGGAAAAAAAAAACAAAGCTTACCGTTCGATCAACTCGGCCCGTTTTCCGGTCTTTTTAAGCCCTCGACACTCAAGCCATCGTTTGAGCTGAAGGTTGGTGTGTTCTTCGACTGTGCGACCAGTAAACCGTGCGCCTGGGACATCGTCTTGGGAAAGTTTAATGGCTGCAAAGTCGGTCATATCGCTGGTTCTGTTGCTGGTTGCTACGTGCGTTCTCTATCTGTTTGTCCTACCTAAGCGGCAAAAGGGGCGTTGCTCTTGAGACGGTGACGTCACGTGCGCGGTACGCTATTAGAGTTTAAATCCTTATTCCTTATCACCATCCAATGATATGTCTCTGTATTAATATCAGATGTTAACTCTGAAAGGAGGTAGCTCTGAATTCTGAATAACCATGCAACTGTGAATTAGATTGAACACATAACAATTTCTATTCCGCAGTCGTTGTTTTTATTGAACCAAAAGCAATTCCCTGTTACAGTAATTCTCTGATTCAACGACCTTGGAAATCTTACTCGCTACTAAACTAAACATGCAAAATATATGTGGAAATAAAAGAACAAACAAAAAAACAAAAACAAATGGATTAAAATGAGAGGTAGCAAATCTAAGTCCAGTTCACGGTTGTTTAACACCACCTTCAGAACATCGGCATTTGACATAGCAGCATTGACAGACAGAACAGCTTTGAGAGTCCCACCGGACGCTTTGATGTCTTACAAAGCTATTCCAGCTAAGCTACCTACAGTTCAGTCATCCGACACCCTCCCAAGATGGCGACTATGATGACGTATGCTCTGCAAATTCGCGTGATGCGTGAGGGGAGGTCCTAATGATATCACCACGCTTATGCTAATGTGAGGCGGTACCTCGCTCCGAGAGGGAGTGGTTTACGGGTGAGTTTAAAGGAAAAACCGCGAACTGAGATTCAAACAAAGCGATCGAATTCACTGATAAGAAGAAGCGAAAAGAGAGGGGGGGAAAAGCATGGAAGAAGATGGGAAAGAACTGAAGCAGTGACCCACGGCGGGGTTATTGATAAACCACAAATCAACACAGCAAATAATCACTTTCACAAACGCATGCACATACAAAGAAAATATTCAACAAAATAAACCCAACTCCGTCTTGGACTGGAACAAAAAAAAACATTTACTAAGTCCCTAACACCTGCCCAGGCAGAGCTTTATCACCATAAGGCGAAAAATAAAACAAAGGGGAGAACCCCGTTACTTTGAGGTGATTCAGAAGTGAAGTCCCGGTTTAGTGTGGGCAGGAGCGTTCCGAGTCCGCGGATCTGGTTCTGCTTGGCGGTCGGTCCTTCAGTCTGCGAGGAAACGGGGGGAAAGTCCCTTCGTCTTTCTTCTGGGCTATCAGACGCTTTGTTCGGCCAAAAATAAAAGCGGGGTCTTCTTTAGATCACTGGGAGATAAGGCGGCTCTCAGTCTTTTGATCAGAGGGAATTAAAAGTACTTTTTAAAGTCGACCTCCTATGTCCACACAGGGAATAGTTTCGCTCCGGTAATCTTTGAACCAGCAAAGAGTTATCGAGGACGTGGCGTGGGATTACCCCAACGAAGTGAAACAGCTGTGTGTCTTCTCAGGTTGGCGTGGGGCCAGGGAAGAAGGCAGATTTCGGTCCTCGGCCGCAATAAATACCTTTCCCCCTAGTAACATTATCTCTCTGTCCGTCGTTAGGGGCGGCGGCCATTTTGGGCCGAGTTGCATGATGGGAGTTGGTGGCCATTTTCACCACCTTGCATCATGGGAAATGCAGTCCATCATGTCCCGAACTAATGCAAGTTTGTCACGTCCTGACATGGCACAACACCTGGCTATCTCCCTTTGTTATTTTTAAGCACCTCCTCCTCTCACACAGCTCAGTCTCTACTCCCTCAGCAATCAGTCACACCTGTTAGGCACCAATCAGTCAAGACTCACTCCACCTGCTAGCCTCTCTATATAAGCTGACTTCTGTTTGCTCCTCATCGCCGGCTCATCTTCAGTCTCTACCAACACCATGCCTGTCAAGTCCAGTTCTCATCACTCTCCACTCTCTCCACGTCTGTCAGCCAAGTTTGGTCCCTGCTTTGTTGCTGGATCTCCTGCTACCCCTGTGCTCCAAGTAAGGTCTCTGCTAGCTGCTGGATTTCCTGCTGCCCCTGTGCTCCAAGTTTGCTCCCTGCTTGGTGCTGGATCACCTGCTACCTCTGTGCTCCAAGTAAGCTCTCCACTTTCCTGCTGGTTCTCCTGCTACTTCTGCACCTCCGGTTCGACAGCAGCCCTGCATCTCCAAGAACTCTCTCGCTCTGCATCTCTGGTTCGTC
Source organism: Fundulus diaphanus (assembly GCA_037039145.1). Taxonomy (NCBI): domain Eukaryota; kingdom Metazoa; phylum Chordata; class Actinopteri; order Cyprinodontiformes; family Fundulidae; genus Fundulus; species Fundulus diaphanus. The sequence goes on from CM073135.1 coordinate 5,835,735, forward strand.
AACAGTCCTGCATCTCCAAGAACTCTCTCTCTCTGCATCTCTGGTTCAACAGTAGCCCTGCATCTCAAGAACTCTCTCTCACTGCATCTCTGGTTCGAAAGTTGTCCTAGCACCTCCAAGTACTCGTCACTAGATCCAGCTCTGTGTTCGCCAGTCTCTTCCAGTCAGTCTGCTCCTGCACCCATCATCTCTAGTCCGGTAACTAACTATAGTCATCTCATCCAAAACTCAGTACTTTTAATAAATTGCAAAGAACAAGCTGTGTGTGCGTGCTCTGTCCGGGTTCATGAAGACAAATCCTCCCAGCGCTAATCCTAAAGAGGCTATGAGTGTTCTCTATCGGACTATCACTGAGCTGCAATCGGCACACACGCAGGGTGTTTTCATCATCATAACAGGGGATTTTAACCAGGCCAATATGAAGACTCTTCTCCCTCATTTCAACCAACACGTGGATTTTCCAACTTGGGGGGAGAACACTCTAGACTTGGTTTACACCACTATAAAAGATGCATTGAGAGCAGCCCACTGCCCTATATATATATATATATATATATATATATATATATATATATATATATATATATATATATATATATATATATATATATATATGTGTGTGTGTGTGTGTTCTGATGAACACCGTGGGATTTATACTCCTCCACTTCTCCCACTATGGTTGTCATGTTGGTTCTTTTCCTGTTTCTCCTGAAATCTACAATCTCCTTTGTTTTACTCACATTCAGAATGAGATGATTGTTTCCACACCGTGATACAAAGCAGTCTACCAGCTACTTGAGCTTCCTGTCCATCTCTTATGCATCCAACAACTGCAGAGTCCTCTGGGTATTTCTGCAGGTGACAGGAATCATTCTTGTATTGGAAGTCTGACGTATAAAGAGTGAAAAAGGAATGGTGAAAGTACAGTTGCCTGTGGTGCTCCTGTACTGCTGACTACCTGGTTAGACACAACCCTTCAGTCTCACAAACTGTGGTCTGATTGTCAGGTAGTCGCTGATCCAGGCAATTGTTGAAGCCTCCACCTGAGTGTTCTGAAGTTCTTACTAAGCAAATCAGGCTGAATTGTGCACTGGAGAAATCAAAGAACACGATCCACAGTGCTGTCTGCCTTTTCTAAATGACAATGAGTATGTCGAAGCCGTTGTATGATGCCATCTTTAACTACAGGAGGTAGTAACCAAGGAACATTCTCCTTGGTCACACTTTGGTTGAAGAGGTGCTGTAGAATGCTAGAGAGCTGTTTGGCACAGGCCTTCAGGACTCTGGGGTAGACACCATCTGGACCTGGAGCCTTATTCCGGTTCAATCTCTCCAGTTGCCTCTTCACTTGACTTCTAGAGACAGAAAGGTGGTAGGGGGAGGCAAATCCATGTCTGGAGCTAGAAGGGTTAGGGTTCGAAATCTGACTGCCCCCGTAGGTGCACACCCATGTGATTGACTCGGTCACTCCTGTACAGTAGTTGGCGCTATGTCACACAAGTGGTTGCAAGGCTAACAACTAGAGGAAGAACTTTACAGTACATAAAAATGAGAAATAACAAAGTATCAATCAAAAACGGAAGAAAGAATTGCAGAAAAGATGAGAAGGGGAAGAATAGGAAAAATGGTTTTATAGGATTAAAAAGGCGGGAAACAGAAAAAAGACTTGAGCCTCATAACTATACTTCAATGTACTTTTTAATAATTCTGTATAATACAGAGATTTGTGTCCACTGTGGGAAGGTTGAAATGGTAGAACTTATTATATTGGTAAGTCTGAAATATAAGCATGAAAGAGGATTTAGGCTAGAATTTGAAAAGATTAAGTAGGGTTAGGGTTAAGGAGGAAATCAGGATTCGAAATGAAGTATTGTTCTGATTTTTACAGAAAAGTACAAAACTAATACATAGAATATAATAGGTGAAGGCTATAGTTACACATTCATGTACAGTGGGTGGTGGCATGCATCTTTAATGTTGTTTGTGATCAGTATTATGGCTTATGAGAGGCTGTTAAAACCGTGGTTAAAACTTTGGAGTCCAACGGGCCGGCACCAGTCCTTAAAAATACTATAGCCTTGAGAATATGTGTTAAGAGCTCCCTTATTATATACAGAGGAAATGGATCTTCATTTGTATACAATATTAAAAACGAATTAAACAAATGCCCAGTCGACTTCGGGTTAAATTCTTTGAACATTCTTAATCAAAACTAAGTTGCTACTGTCATGATTTTTCTATGATGAACCCAGAAAGCACACCACACACACGGGGCCTACTGAAGCTCAGAGGTGACAGGAAAATCCAACAGTTAACAGAGGCCTTACTTGAAGCTCAGAGGCGGCAGAGTAATCCAGCAGTTAGCAGAGGCTAGAAGCTCAGAGGTAGCAGAATAATCCAGTAGCTGAAGCACAGGTGAGGCAGGTAAATCCAACAGCTAGCAGAGGTTTGAAGCAGAGAGGTGGCAGATTAGTCCAGCAGCGAGCAGAGGGGGAGTGGATGGTGAGCTGAGTGAGAGGAGGAGGAGGAACTGAAAACTAACAGGAAAAAAGCCAGACTAAAACTAAACCATGACAGCTTCTGTACAAAAACAATTTAGTTTTGATAAGGAAGCCCCTAGTCGTGGGGTAGGGTTAGGGTGGATATTGGGTTTAACCCAATATTGGTATCGTTATGGGCTGCTAGGGGCGGCCCGGCTTTAAAGTTATGTCAAAAACGGTCACTTTTTTTCTTCTAAATCCTACTAAAAAAAGAGGCTTAAAGTTTCTAAAACAAAGCACTACTTTTGTACATACATACTTTTTCCATTTAAAAGTCTATAAAAAACTGCTGACCCTCAGACAAATACTTCTTGTCCTGACATGCTTCGCCCCATCCCCCCATGGCTGGTATTGTTGCAAACTACAGACTCTGGCCTTTCCAACAAGGTATAGCGGGTCTTTTTCCAATGTGTCTCAGTGACCTAATTGCTGTGCGTACCGGAGACTGTACAAATCACAGCCACAGCTGCTTTGCGCAAGTGCTGTATTACGCATGCAGCAGACGCAGACAGTTTGTTGTTTTAGCTTATCTCTTCAGCGGTGTGGATTTTTCGGAGAACATCTGCAGTCGTGATGGCACAGAAGAGGAAATGTACCATTCAGGAGGCTTTGGAAGAAATTATGAGGGAGAGTGATGGTGAGATAGAGGAATGTTATGCCATTTCATGATGTGACAGACCACATTTCCCATGATGCAATATGGTCAAAATGGCCACCGACTCCCATCATGCAATACGGTCAAAATGGCCACCGGCCATAACAATGAGATAACGTTGCTATGAGACGAGATATAAGCACTTGGCACGCTCAAAACTTCCTTCTTCACTGGTGTCACACCAACTGGGAAGACACATACAGCTGTTCATCCCGTTGGGATCCATTCGAACACGTGGCACGTGCTCGATTTCTCGCTGGACCGAGAACCTCCGAAGCAAACTCATCCCTGCTTGCCCATGCAGGAGGTCGACTTTAAAAAGTACTTTGAATTCACTTCGATCAGAGACCGAGAGCCGCTTATCTCCAAGTGAACGTCGGGAACCACGCTTTCGTTTTGGCCAAAAAAAGCGTGACCGAAGGGATTTTCCTCCCGTTCCTCGCTGCCCGACGGACCGGAACCGCCGAAGCTGCTGAAACCACAGATTCGCGGACCCGAAACAAGGACACCCGCTGAGGCAACGTCAGAGTAAAGAAAGATTTCCCTTTTATTTGTCTTTTCACCCATAAGGTGATATATTTTGTGCCTGGGCAGAACCTATTAGGATTTAGTTTAATGCTTGATTACTCCGAGACGGAGTTTGTTTTAACTGCTGGATATTTCTGATGTATGTGCATGCAATTTTGTAAGTGATTCTGCTGTTTTTGGTTGGTTACACCCTGGCTCCGCCGAGAGCCGATCTTCACTTTTTCTTCTCCCTTATCTTCAGTTCAATCTCTTTGTGCATCTCTTTTCCAGTTTGCGCACTTTCTTTGAATTCCTTATTCAGGAGTAGACCGCTTCTCTGGTCAAGGCACACCCCACACTAGGGTAGGCGCTAAATACGTCATTAAGACCTCCCCCTCACACATCACGCAAGGTCGTAGGTTATGTGTTGTCATAAGTTGCCATCTTGGGAAGGTGCAGGGTAGCTAAGCGGCTAGCTAGCTTGTAGTGAAACACTGAAGCGTCCATCTGGTTACTCAAAGCCATTTTGTCTTTCAATGCTGCTACGTCAAGTGCCGACGTCTTGAATGTGATGTTTAAACAACTGTGAGTTGAACTAAGAATTGCTACCTCTCATTTTAATCCATTTTTGACTTGTTTATTTTTATTTATTTTCTTTTGCATGTTTATTTTAATAGTGAGTAGAGTTTCCTAGGTTATTGAATTAGAATAATTACTGTAACAGGGAATTGTCTTGGTTTAATAAATAATAACGTGAGGAATAGTAATTGTTTGTGTTTATTTTGATCCAGAGTTGCATGGTCTTTCAGAATCTGTGGCGTGCACAGACATTTTGGGGGGCAGGTGCTCAGGAGGGGGGGGAGGGCACTTTTTAGCGCACATGGAACACTTAATTATATATTAAAAAAATACACACGCATGTTGAATGAAATTTGACTTTTATTTGTAACATTCTCTAAACGTGAGTTTTCAATGGAAAAAAGTCACACTACCAACAGAACAGACTAAAGCGTACTACTTTAAAGCAGCATCCTCCTTGGTGCCATGTCTTTAAAGATGTTGATGACCTCGCTGTGGTTTACCTCAATGTCTTTTTCAATGGCAAGCAGAAGAAGGTCAGAGAGCCTTTCTTCTCCACACAGGCTTCTTAGTTTAGTTTTGATGATTTTCAGCTTGGAAAATGATCTTTCAACTGAAGCTGTCGTCACTGGTAATGTTGTATATATTTGGATCATTTTGACAAAGGCAGGAAAGATCAGCTGGCCATTGTTTTCCCTCAGTATTGAACATATTTCTTATAGGTTCTTTGAAGTAAAGCTGGAGTGGAAGACCTTTAGTTCTGTCTTAAACTGCTCCTCATCTTCTCCATAGAAGATGCGGGCGACGCGCGAGTGACCGCACGAGTTCACGTGACAAAGGAAGAGAGATAGGCTGGTCGGGTGTGCGCAAGGAGGTGGCTCATTTCGGGGCACTGTTTGTCTTTTTTAATGGCTCAGGTTTTCAAAAGATCATTTCAAAACCGACCTCAGTAAAATCTTAATATTCAGGGCAGTCAAATTTTTTACAGTAGCAGGCTACACACTATCAGGTAGGAGGGTGCACTTATATATATATATATATATATATATATATATATATATATATACTTCAGACTGAACAGTGGCTCTGTGACCACTGTAACAAACAAACAAATAGCAATAGTGTAGTCGGTGTTGCCAAATTAGGCAGGTTTCCAACCAATTAGGCTTTTGAACACATTGAGCTAGAAAAAAATAGCTTATGGGCAGATTGTAAAAAAATTCGGAAGCTTTTCATAACATTTGTTGGGCTTTTAGAAAGAATTATTAACAAAATAGTCATTTATTTTTTAAATAAGTTGAATCTGTCGATCTGACATCATCAATGAATAATAGTTATAATGAATAATGTTGATTGTTATAATAAAACAAGAAAAGAATAATGGTTAATCAAGTGTTTGGTTAGTGTGAACGCCTAAGAGGGGTTGAGTTCTACTGATCAACTTAAAAATATTTCATGACTGCGTGTAAGAGAAATGTTTAATTGAGCTATACTGAGAGAAATTAAGTTCATATTAAGGTAGATTTACAACTCATGTTGGGAAGCTATTTATAATTTTTTTTTTCTGGGTGAAATATCCTGATTGTTAAAGAGATCTTGTGTGTTATTTGGTTGTCTGATTGTACATTTTGTTTGGAGCCCATATGCACAGTTTTTTTTCTTTGCTTCAGCTCAGTTGTGTGCTAATGACATGTTCTTATGTGTTTAATAGTTCTGTGCTTTTAACATGAGAGAGTTTGAGATTTGGGCTTGTTTTTTCTTTTAAGTTGGGCAGGTTTTATGCTGGTTTGGGTTACTGGAAACTAACAGTGACATAGGGTAACCTGTAGCGCTGTAGCTACATGCTAATAAAAATGAGCGCTGGTGTAAGGCTGAACACTGACTGAAGTAACAATTCTGACTAGAACAGGTTCTGTAATTACAGCAGCTATGAGAACAAGGAGCAGAACAAAGCAGAGTTCCCTTCTACCTGCAAGTAACTCAAGTCTCTTCAGTTTGGCAGTTTTAGTGCTTGGTTCTGCTCCTAGCTGTCCTAGCTAACCCTCCTAGCGTGAATGTTTACTCCAGTTTAGACTTCAGTGCTGACATTTCAAACAGAAATTAATAGCGCTCCTTCCAGCTCGCTCTCTGCTTCGTTGTCACTTCTTGTAATTGTTTGGTAATCAGACCAAATTTCCATCCCGCTCTACCGACACCAACGGTGACCACAGCCGAACTGCGGCGGCGACTGAAGGCTATGACTCGGTGTCCCGCCCCTCTCCGGCTGTGATTGGCTAGCATGTTGCCTTCAGTCGTTGATTTGATTGGTTAAATTGTATGAGTGACACATCAAAGATAGTACTAAAAGGACGATGGCCACTCCGAGGTAAAAAAAAGAAAAGAAAAGAAGACGGCTTCCAGTCCAGGGTCTGCTCCGCGCTCAACCAGAAGGCACAAATATCGCTCCATTATATAATCGGGGAAATGTAGGCGGCAGCAAGAGCTGCTATAGACGGCGATTTGCCGCCGTTGACCGGCTACTTTTGACTGCCCTGAATATTAATAAGTTAAAAAAAAAAAAAAGTTTCAAAAGGGCATTTTCGTTGATAAAGGGCAAACTTCCTAGTGCTTTAGCACCACCTAGTGTCTATGTATGCACGCCCCTGTTCAGAATGACCTCTTTTTGAGTTAACATCTGAAATCAACAGAGACATTTTCATTGGTTTGTGGTAAAGGAGTAAGGATTAAACTCTAATTGCAGTTATAATTTGAGTTATCAACGCTTGCTGGATAAATCTCATCGGTCAGAAACCGATCAGATCACCCTGTTCCAGCATAAATGAGTTCATAACAGCTAATTAATAAATGCATTATTGGTATTAATCATTACAAGCGTATAGCCCTGGGATCACAACCGTTTGAACTGTATACGTGTTATAGTAAGGTGACCAGATTTCTGAAATCAAATCTGGGGACATTTCTAGCTCATACATAAAAAGCAATACATCTCATCAAGATGAAATTGGGAAACGGGGACAGCAATGGTTTCATTTATTTTAACATATTTATTAATATTTAAACAACAAAAATCAAGTGTAAAAGCCAGGAATGTGCCTCTCCACATTTTTTGTATATCCTAAGATTAATAAAATGAATAAATCGATAGTGTTATTAATAGAAAACTAGAACTATGTCTCTGCGTTGGGGCAAAGTGGAGGGGGTGGGAGTGGAAGGGTCAAGGGTGGTTAGCAGGGCTTTCCAATTTTGTGGGGCCCAAAGAGCTCTGCCGCCCCTTAAGGAGAGAGTGACATGAGGAAAAGAAAAACCTGTAAATACAAACATTTATTCTATGCCTGTGGCTCTGTGGAAACAGATTTCCTCCACCTTTTCAAAAAAGCGCAACAAATACTTATTCTGTTCACGTCTACATACCTATGAGAAGTAGGTTTTTCTGCGTTAACATCAAAAAGAAGTAGCGGTCAACCCCGCAGGTAAAGGATGATATATGTTTATTACTGTCAACTGACCGCATCAGGGGCCTGTGCATCTCAAAGTAGCAGATTAATTCCTTCAACTAATGGGCTATAAGCACAGCTCCACTTCTTCCTGAACTTCAGCAGCTCCTTTGTTTCCTGTCTTTCATTACTGGACAGACCGATTAATCCAGGTGTGTCTGGCTGCTTACTGAGGTCAGACATACCTGGATTAATCAGTCTGTCCAGTAATGACAGAGTGATGACAGACTTCATTCTGCCACAGCCTGGGAAGTGCAGTGAAACTCATGTTCAGTGAGAGGTTATATCCTCAGACAATTGGGCTTCTCAACTCAAACCTGAGTATATAGCCACTCTGTTTTATATAGCATACTTTGCATTCTACATTACTCAATATGTTAGTTTATCACTCATTCTTTATTAACTTTATTAACACTCTTCCAAGTAAATTTTTCTCCCCTCTTGTCAACTGTTCTTTCCACCAGTGTTCCTATTTTCCTCCACTCTCATTTAATCTCCTTTCTGTCTTCCTATCTTCTTCCTCTCTCCTCTTGTATCAATCTTACATTATTCTAAAACAGAGACATTATATAATTAAAATCACTTCCAAAAATGTTAGAATGTTCAACATGAAAACTTCCAATTATTATCATCGTGCAGATCTTGTCTCATTCATTTTTCCTATTACTGACTATTTTTTCATGAGGAACTTTCATATATCGAAACTGAGTAGTAGAAAAGCAAACCTAAGCCTGAAACTCTATGCTCATAAATCACAACCATAAATCAGCAAAACAACTTGTAATAACTCTACTTATAACTATCTGAAATATAAACTAAAGGTCACCAATAAGTTCTAAAACATCTTTAGACGAACCCTTGTTGATCCCTGGAGAACCATCGTACAAGATTAGCGCCTTACAAGTGTCATGATTTTGTCTTGGATTAACCCGGACACAGCACACACACACACACACACACACACACACACACACACACACACAGCTGGTTTCCAGAGTTTATTAAAGCATCAGGAAGTGGATGATGAAAACCAGAGTCCATTTACCAGACGAGGTTGAAGGGGTGCAGGAACTGGCAGACGGGAACAGACGGGAGCAGGACCAGGAGACGGACAGGAACGAGACAGGCATGGTGTACAGGGGACTGCAGACGAACCGGTCGCCATGGACAAATTGAGGTGAGTTTATAAAGAGGAGTGAGCAGGTGGAATGAGTCCATGGTGATTGCAGCCTGTCAGGTGTTCCTGCAGGACTGAGCGAGAAATGTTCAGGGTGCAGCCTTGAGGCTGCATCATGACAACAAGGAGTTTTCAATAATTCTGTTACATTTTTTCCGAGTGTCTTTTACTAATGTGAGCAGCAACTCATGGTCTTGTCTTACTTTTTATTGATTATTTTTAAACCTGGACACAAACCAAACATTTATCACAGGATCAGCCTGATCCAAATAAAATGAATCGATTAACACACTAACCATAACACAAGGCAGCTCCCCATCAGTTGCTACAGGTTACGACAAGGAACTTCCACTTCTTCTTCTTCTTCTGTTTTAAAAGTGGTGCGCTCTTCTTCTTCTTCTGCTTCTTCGTATTTTAATGGCAGCTGATATCCACAAGCATTATTACCGCACATCTAGTGGTGCGCTCTTTTCTTCGTCTTTATGTTAACAGCAGCACAGCCAGCTACCGTAACACCTGTTTCTGCGCGCAACAGCTCTACCGTAATAACACTTTACACGCAACATTTTCCCCCTCGGGAAAATCGGGGACATTTCCGGGGACAGCTTTAGCCGGGGACAGGTGGTCCAAAACGGGGACTGTCCCCGGAAATCGGGGACGTCTGGTCACCCTATATTATAGCTACCATTTGAGTTTGAATGACCTATTATTAAAATTAAAATAGCAAATTATAATTAATGATAATAATCATAATCAAACAGGTTTCTGGCATAACATTTAATTGGCGTCCATGGGAGCGGCACTAATTTATTGGCGTTCCCTTTAGACTAGACTGAATGACCAGCAATTTCTGAATTGAATAAACACAATCCACATTCCAGCGGATTTTGAATGCAGCACCTTGCCAAAAGTGCTATTTAATCATAATTGATTAAGGAAACGTTCCTACTGAATATAAACGTGTTTGTGGTGGTTGGAGTTGTTAATCTAGGATTTAAGTATTGATTTCTAACTTGGAGTTAGTTATATTAAACCTGACCAGGGCATACAGCACCAAATAGCATGTGCCAGTGATAGTGCAACCATTTTGTGTGTCGTGTTCTGCTTGGAAAAGAGAGACCTTGCCTCCATCTGGACATGGTGTATAATTGCAGCATAATTGTTTTGGGTGAGGGACATGATCCCCAGTGGCTGGACATTGTGTGTAATTAAAGTTCAGTCTTCCCAGGGTGAAGGGCACCCTGCCTCCATCTGGTGGCCAGGGTGGGTAATTGCAGTCACAGTAAAAAACTCTCAGGTGAAGACACTGTCTGCCTTAATGGTTGTTTGAAAGTCAGTTTCTTAAAAACTTGCTTTATGGTTATTTCTTTTAATATTTTTATTTTTCCCAATTTATTATCATTTTAGTTTCTTTTGAATTTTTTTTTGTTAAAATTCTATTTTCTTCTCTTTCCCTTTCTGCTTATCGCAAGTGGTTAACCTTCCTATGGTGTTAGGGTCCCGACGGACCCGTTTTGAGTTTTAACATGCATAAAAGCACTTCATACATTTGTTTTTTGAGTTGAAACTTTTTGACTTTGTCAGGGACTTCCATTTAAACAAAGTAAAATCTTTTTTTTTTTTTTTACTAAATTATAAAGTGCTCTGGTGAAAAAAATTACTTTTGTGGTGTTCGGGTCATTGTTTTCTATTATAAAACAATAAAAAATGCCCAAAATTAAATCATGAACACACAGTCAACCAACAGCCTCTTCCTCCAACCACTTGAGCTTCATTTAGGGGCTTTTCTCTTTGCCTTTTTGCAAGAACAAACAAAGGGAGACATGTCCAGGCTTGTCAAGCCATTTGAGTGTAGAGGTGGTGACTTGCAGAGTACACATCTCCAATTCACAGGATGCAACAATGAGGAGAAGATATGCTGTTAAAACAAAGGCCCAGGGGGCCACAAAAAAATATTAATACCAATCTTTTCATGGATAAGGGAGCCCAACCAGCTAAAAAAGAGTTAAGAAAACATTGGATGATAAAAGATTGTTTTTAGGGTATTTTATGGCTGATTTAATACACGGGTCCAAAATGACCCGCTAACACTACAGATGGCAGCAGAAAGCTAACACCAGAGGAAGGTTAAAATTGAGCTGCGGTTTTGAAACTAACGTTGCAATTTAGCGGTTTTAACTGTCATTCTTTGCCACCTCTGAATTTCCAAAACGCTTTGCTGTTTTTCCAAACATGAGTAAAGCACCTGTTCTTAAATAACTTAGATCAGAAACAAAGCTACAACATTATCACTTTATTTACTGGCCGAAAGGTTAGTGATTTATGTCACTCACGGTTAGGGTGACCACCTGCTAATAAGCCCAAGGGGGGACAAGGGGTATGTTTCTGAGGGACAAAGTGGGACACTGCTTGGCGCGGCGGTGCCCCCACCTCACGGGCAGACTCACTGATAGTGGTTTACACATTTCTAGCACATACCACCTTACATGGTATATTAATAATGCCCTATTCCCATAAACATGTGTAATTGCTGATGTATGCTCAGGAATAGGCCAACCAATGTGTATTTCTTTCTAAATAAAGATTCATAATACGTTGAACATTCAATGAACAGATGCACTTCCAATTCCGATTTACTTTAGCTATTTAATTTTATTTATTTTTCATTACAATTTATTCACTTTAAATAAATTATAATTTAAAATTAAAGGATTAACAGGAATTGTAGTTGCTCTACACCACAGGAACTGTACAAAAGTCTTAACTCACGACTCCAGAGGTTCACAGAACGAGAAGGGGGAGGAAGGATGGTGAACTTGGATGTTGGTAAAGGCAGGCGCAGGAAAAAAAAACTGTTCAACATCCTGGGGACACTTTTAGGACTTTGGGGTCACCTTTAGGACTCAAACCTTTTCAAGCCAAAACATGAAGTGGGCAGAATGTTTAGATGTCCACTTATAACTTCAGTTTAATCCAAAACATTACAAAATTAACTGACCAGCAATCTAATCACAACGAGCCAACAGCCAGTATGTCTCTGAATCAGACCATTCATCAGCCTACCTTCCATAAGGTCGCCGCTGCATGACTGAAGGCTTCCCTTGGAGCCGCAGCACCAGAGCGATTCGGCCGTCTCGGTAGAGCCGGTTGATGCAGTCAGGATCCAGCAGCGTGAACGTCGGACTAGTTTTGGCTTGAACGGCCAACAGCCTCCATGAATACCAGGTTATCCTTGTTGATATTTATTAACACCGATTCAACTTTTTCACTGCGGAGGTTCGCCTCGGTAAAGTCGCACTGCCCGCACCAAGTGACGACACGAAACAGGTTAAAATGTCCTCGTACGTTATATGAGGCACTTCTTCATGTCATCTTCTCAGTCATGAATAGTTTGAAGCTGTGGCCATAGTTACTTCGTCGTTCGAAAATAAGGTGGATAGAGCGACCAACTTTTTTTTGAGAAAGCATTGATTATGCGTGACACGGTCTCAATTTGCGGGACGCATGAATTGGGCTTCAAACGCTGTGCGCGCACGCGCTACGCGGGACAGGTGGTCACCCTACTCACGGTTAATATTCTGAAAGTTAAACAAGCATATTAAACGTTCCTAAACATAGGAGTTGTAAGTCACAGGGTTGATTTTCCCCTGCGCAGCTGAATTAAACGCACATGTTTACACACTTACTGCAGTAAAGTGTGAGTCATAGTGCGTGTTGCTGTTAACAGTTAAGTGAAACCACTTAACAGGTTAGCAGTTGTTGCTTAGTGTTGAGCTAAACTACAGTGTTGTGTTCGTTGTTGTTTAGTGCTAAGCTAAAATACAGCGTTGTTATTTGTTGTAGCACCAAGCTAAGCTACAGTTGTTGTGTTGCTATTGTTGAGAAAAATATCTTAGTCAGGCAGTAAGGTATGTCTCCCCTCTGTTTCCGGGTAAGATAACATGCAGCTTGAGTTTTATGGCAGGGGGAGTAGGCCACAAGAGTTCCTTTGTTCGATCAGATGGGCCCAAAAACACCCCTCCTCCTGAGCTTAACGGGAGGAGAACTAAGTTGATGAAAAGGATGTTTTTCCAAAACTTAGATCAGACAAAAAGCTGCAGTGCCAGGGAATGGATGTAGATGCACTGGTAATGTAAATTTTTGTCTCTTGGAATTCCAATGAATTAAATATGCATATTACAATGTTTTACCTCTGATCAACGTATTCCTCATTTATTGTCAAATCTTAAACCGGGGTAGTAAATGGTGCCTTCAGGGTTTAAGCAGGAGAAGGCCGTGACCAAAATGGTGCCGTGACCGGTATTTGACAGTGAGTGGAGGAACCTTTTGAATTTGGGCACGGAGAAGTAATCATTTGCAATTAATATGAGAGGATTGAATGGAATTTATGTTTAAACCGAGAAAAGATTGAATGGGATTTATGTGTATGTCTACGTCAAAAAACGTAAAATAAGATAGAAACGATAAAATAGAAATAACAGTCGAGAAACTTAAATGGTGAGACTGTAAGACAGAAAACATACAGTCGAGAAACTTAAATGGTGAGACTGTAGGAAAATTCAAATAAAAGACAATAAAAAAATATACAAAGAATAAAAAGAGTTCCGGAATTTGGTCACTCCAACTCCAGACTGACAAACTGGTGATTTTTAAGACTGAGATGGGGCGCTATCTCCGGAATTTGGGACTTCCAAAAGAAGCATAGCGATAGGAAACGGTAAGTGAAGAAAAGAGATTGATTAAAGGGATCCCAGAGAAACAATTTGGGTTGTTTCTTAGCTTCCAAAAACTGGGTTTTTTCGGAAGCACGACGGTTAGACCAATGAGGTATTAAAATAAATGAGAGGGTTCCGTCGAACGGAAGGGACAAAGGTCCCTCTTTGCGCGCAAGCTGTCTGTCTTAAATATTATGTTTGTTATGTCTTGTCCAATATTTTGTCTCGGTTCAAATGGGATCCATGGAGTGTGAGTGAGAAGCAGAGACTGATTGAGCCCCGTGGCTCTTCAAAGAGTGGGGGTCTGTGTGTGTGTGTGTGTGTCTCCAGGATGGTGTGATTTTCCCCCCTCCGGCTCTGGGCCTTACAATAAGAAAAGTACTGTGGAGCAGATTACATTTGGTTAAGTAAAAGTGTTCATTATGGAGCAAGAATCTGGCTAAGATATGGGTAAAAGATAAGGAGAATTTGGAAATCATTGGAAAAAAGGTCGATGCATTAATGATGTTTGTTGAAGTGCAGGAGAAGTTTGAATGGAGAAAAGTGATTTGAGGTTTTGGCAGCAGCTGATGGGTGAGTTACATTGGAGAGAGCACGGCTGGCTGGATCTTGGTGAGTTTTGGAGAAAAGTTTTATTTTAAACTGTAGCCTAAAAGTTACAAAGAGGTTAGAAGTTTGGAACAGTTGTTGGAAATTTGGGAGAACATTAAACATTTGTTTGAGGCATTAAAAAATTGGGAACAAACAAAAAAAGGGAAGATACTGTCAGGACTCAGTCAGCAGAGCCATCCTGCTTGCTGGCTCTGCCTCTGCTTTCTCCACAGGTGTTTCTGGTTGACTGGCGGGTGGGGCGCGCACACCAGGGATTGGTTCAGCAGCATCCCGCCACGCTTTAAGAACGGCGTGCGGACAGCAGATGAACGCCAGAGTGTTATCAGTCGATGTATGACTCCAGGCCATTATTCTCTCCTCGAGATATTCTCCTCCGCGCTTACTGTTACCCTTTGTGTCTCCCAGGTCTCCTCCTGCGTGTTCGCGTCTCCTCAGAACGATCCCCTCGAGCACTACTCTCAAACCGAGTCATCCTCCCGAGTTCACCACCTACCTCGAACCTGTCTGGTTTCCTCTGCTGTCCCGGATCTCTGGATCGGTGGCGCTGCTCGGACCTTCCACTGCCTACGCCCTCCGGTCACCGGATCACCTGTCACCAACAAACTGTTACCAACAAGCCGAGTCCTAACTGCCCTCCCCGGTCCGGTTGCCGCATCCGGGTGGTAAGCTTACGTCTCTCAGGTCGTTTCCTCTGTGGTCCTTCACTTTCTGACCATCTTCCTTTCCATCTCAGTTGTTTCGGATCCCGATCCGCCGTGCCCTCGTTCGCCTCGAGCGTCATCCCCTTCACCTCCAAAAATAAAATCTGTGAATCTGATCTCTGCATCCGAGTGTAATTCTGTATGTGGGCCAAACACTTAAAGCCAAACATGACAGATACCTTCTGTAAGAGCATAATTTTAATTAGTGTTATCTATTGCAAAATAGCATATTAAAATGCCTAAATGAGCTTTTACACTTTCAAAAATAAAATATAATTTGCGATTAAATGGTGATTAAAATGTTTTTATTGTTTGATAGCTCTAGTTATAATACAAACATATGAATATAATACACCAGACTTAAACCTAGCTGATTAACAGAGAGCAGGAAATAGCACATTATCAGCTTCTGCTCATTGCAGGTCTGGGAGAAAACACGAGTGAGCAAAACTAAACGTTAAAAGTTAAGGGTAAAATGGAGCTTAATAGTGTTGGCAAAAGGACATTGCTGCTGATTTGATAGATTTTGTTAACCCTGCATTTAGGCATGAGTCAGTTTTGAAGTTATCCTTAAATGAAGCAGCTAATACTGAGGAATCTATGACAAATGTTAATGGCTTGGCTCAGAACCCTCCGGTTCTCAGAACCCTCCGGTGGATAGGGACGGTGACCTGCTCTTCTGAGGAGGTCACCTGGTGGATAGGGACGGAGACCGTCCTTCCCTATCTACCAGGTGACCTGCTCAAAGAACTCTTGGCACAGCTTCTGCCTTCGACAGAGCCGATTTCAGAATCCTCTGACACACCACCGCTTCCCAGCGATCAGAGAACATCTCTCTGCAGCCACACCTCTTTCCTTTGCTCGCTTAAACACTCTGGAGTTGAACCCTATAACCCCGGAGTGGCCGAAGGTGTGCACCTGGAAAACACTTTCATGCTAGACGTGCTGCTGGCTCTTTGGTCGGAGAAATCCACGATCAGTAGAGACCTGTAGAACTCTTTGTGCTGTAAAAAGCCCCACCTGGCTGAAATAAAACACAGCCATTACTTGCTCTCAGCAGACTGGTCTCGCAGGCTTCTGAAAGCAACGGGGCTTGGCACAAGACAACTCGCTCATCCTTTCAGCATTGTGGAGAATTTACAGCCTCCAGTGTTTGTTGGTGCTGATCTTCTGGTACGACTAGGTGCACAGCTGGACACCAGGTCCTGTGGGCTCAAGCTCATGCGACCCCAAGTTCCTTCCTGGGCATCCCTGAAGTCATGCGATCAGGGCAGACCATCCCACAGGCTTGCCAGGTGGCTAGTGAAACAGACGTGCTAATACCACCACAGACTGCAGGTGTACCCATCAGATTAGTCATCATGAAGGGCAAACAAATACAGGGCACACAGGTTTTCTTTCAGCCGCTTTCTTACTTCCAGGAGTCAAACCTAGTAATCCGGGGCACACCCCTGCTTGAGCTGAACAACCGCTCATCTTACCTTTTGGTGGAGAATCCAACCCGATCCAAGTTGTGGCGAAAAAACCTCTTGGGGTGCTCATCGAAAGCTCCTTCCACGACTTTGAGCTGAGCATTCCCGTCATTGGAGACCTGCCCTTATCCTTGACCAGCAGACAGGACTCTTCAGACACCGTGTTTACTTTTCCTTCCAACATGATCCAAATCAGGCGACATGAAGCTCCGCCTGCTGGATCCCTTTGTGGTTTAAAGCTGAAGGAAACCTGTTGGTGTATGCCAGGGGTCACTAATTAAAAATCAGCGGGGTCCGAATAAAGAAAATCAACAACCAGTAAAGGTCCGGACACATTTTTTATTACAATCCGTTACTTTAAACAGTATTTAACACTGAAATAAAATGTTTATGCATCCACCTTATACATTGACTTTTTAAACAAAAAAATAACATAAAAATAGAACGTTTTTCTATTTTAAAATCCAAAGTGCTTTTTGAAATAGAGAACCACGATCTTTCACAGTTTGGTATATAGACAATTTCTTGACTTTCACATCTTTTATAAAACAACTGAACTTTTTTTAATTTCTTTTTTATGGCTTAATGATGGAAGTGAGCTTTAGGCTGCCCTGCATGGATTTTAAGCCTGGGTTTGATTGGCAACAAAGCCAACCTCAAGCACATATCAAGGTGCTCATTCGTTCTGCGCCTTTAAATCAGCTATTTTCTCTGTATGTATGAGCAAGTGGATATGTTTGGGAACGCTCCGGAGGGCTTTGCCATATTAACAAGAGAAGTTAGCACAGGGGTTGAAGCAAAAATAATGTTTGACTGAAAACATTTTCTCACCAGCCCATATATTCCCGGGCCGTGGACATCATGCCGCATTAGTTGGCTCACTTGCTTAGTTTGCAAAGTCAACTAAATCTGATACTTTTAAAATATCCATTGAAAATTCCTGTATCTCTGCCACCTTTCAGCTTTAGAGCCTTTGTGTCATCCTGGACAGCCTCTCCTTCACTTTCCACATCTTCATCATCATCTGGGTTACTTTCATCTCTGCAGCATCAAGTTCTTCCTTCACACTGTTGACAAACTGGTCCACAGTCCACTTTACAATCCCAGCTCCCTTTCCTCTCTGTCCCCCAGAAACCCTCAAGCAACTTGCATCATTACATCATCTACTTCACACCTGTACATCAACTCCACTGGCTCCCTGTCACATTCAATATAAACCAATTTTATGATCATACAAGGCCAAACACAGCCTTGGAAATGCAGACGCATCACCAACACTATCATGACATAATACATTTTAATTTGACACAGATTGCACATGACAATAATTCAGTCTCTGCTTTGCCCGTTATTGTTCACCAATTAATCATTACAGTTTATAAAAAGACATGATTTAACTTTTTTGAAGTTTAATAAAATTGTTATATTTTAGCCCAGTGACTGGAGACCTGTCCAGGATGAACCCTGTGTCCGCGCTCCACTTTAACTTCATAAAAAAACTCTCTGAGAATCGCCTTTCTCTGGCCTCACCCAGTTAGAACCCGTTCTCCAGTCCATGTTGTAGCTGCAGTTTATTTGTTTTATCTTTTTGATGTAGTTTTCTTAATCATAGCATCAAAATCCTTGTCATTTTTTATTTAGTGTCCTGGAGCGCAGCTGCTCATCAGGTGATCACTGCTGCATACCGACAGCAGATACAGCTCTGCCTTCTTTGTTTCAGAACAGCGCAGGTTTTTTTTTTTTTTTTTTTTTTTTACTTTTTCCGAATCGAACCCAGTCAAATGCGGCACATTGTTTCACAGCCCGACTCTTGTTCTTCAAGGGTCATGTTAAATTAGCCTGAGCTAGGGCGTTACTCTTCTTTGTGTTTAAATAAAACATAACAGCGAATCACGAGGAGATCCCGCGTTTATCAGCGAGGGAATAAACGGTGACAGGCCACAGGTGGAAATAATTCATTAATTAACAGCCGGAGCAGATTGACGCTTACCGAGGGAAGTTGTTGTCAGCTGCTGAACTTTCTGACCTGCTGGTTTGCATAAATCCATAGAAACCTTTGACCACCGCTACTTTCATTCATACCATCTGTGGCCAGTTTAAAATGCTCTCCCAAAGGTTAAAATGATGAACACCGATAAACCACAGACTGGCCATGTCCGCTTTGGAAAGACCCGCCCTGCTCTCATTCCGATTGGCTAATGTCCCGGCTCTGCCAGGTTTGATTGGTTGAGAGCAGCTTCAGATTATAACCTTGAATAAAAAGTCTAAACGGGACTTTTTGCGCTCAATTTCCAAATGACGGAAATCCGTCGCAGCGACGGAGAACTTTAACCCCTGTCGTTGGACAACATGCAGTAATATATAAATGTTTTAAATGAGGTTGGGTCCGGATTAGGTAGCAGCTGGGTCCGGATCCGGACCGTGGTCCGCTAATCCGTGACCTCTGGTGTATGCAATAGCAACCAACCTAACAGAACCAGCACCAAATCAACCAGAGAACCGGGACTCATCCACTGAGCCCTACCCTGGTTTCGAAGCAGAAATCATGCAGCAGCTGGAAAAAGCTGATGCACTGACCACTGAAACAGAGAGAACAGCACTTAAAGAGCTGTTTTATGAGTTTCGGCCAATTCTGTCCTAAGATTCTGTGGTGTTCCAGACACAGAAATAAGTGAACCATTAAGTTTAAGATTGTAGACACCTTTTGGTTCTGATGATGCTCCTATGTGGTGGAGACTGTTGAGGTTAAGTCTGTAAATAAAGGAAATATAACAGTTCGCCTATAGGGGCCGCTCTTGCAGAGCAAAACAGATGTACGCTGTGTACAGAAGAAGAAGAGAAGTGTGGTTCGAAGAGAAATAAAGTTGCCGTGTGTTCTTTCCAGTTATCTGCTTGAACATTCTTTTATTTGAACCAGTGTATCATACACGGCAGATTCCACCGATTGTGGGATCATATTGACACACGTCCATGACTCACCAGTAGGAGGACACAGAGGCTACAAAGCTAATCTGAAAACTCTCCAACAGGTGGCATACCGGCCTTCAATGGCCCACGACACCCAGGAGTATGTACAGGGCTGCTTAAACTGCTGCCAGTTCTAACCAACACGACCGCTCGACCGAGCCTTGCTTCAGTGAAGGGGGTTACATTTCCGTGGTCACATTTGCAGATTGACTGGATAGGTCCAGTTCCCAAATCGTCAAGAGGTAACAAATATCTTTTGATAATAACATGCGGCTTCACGAAATGGGTCAAATGTTTGCCGGCACCGAATGACACCGCTGTCACCACGGCAGTCCTGCTGCCCCACCGTTTTTAGCCGGTGGGGCCTTCCCCTGTCCATCGACTCGGACAGAGGAACGCATTTCACGTCAAACGTCATGACCGCGCTTTTCAACATGTTGGGTGTGGAAGTTAAATTCCACATTCCTTACCATCCACAGTCATCGGGACAGGTAGAGCGAATGAACCGCACCGAAATATGCCAACAGCCATGGCAGGGACTGGGACTTAAAGCTTCCCCTGGTCCTAATGGCCATCCGCTCTACCCCACAATGTTCCACAGGGGTGACACCTTTTGAGATGATGACAGGGAGACAAATGACCCTTCCCCTGCATCTCATCTACCAGCCTGAATACGTCAGTGTAACAACCGCCTACACGGCACATCAGTACGTCACCGACTTAAAAGACCATCTCTGAACGACTTTTGCGTGGGCTCAAAAGAACCTAGAAGCCAGCGTGCAAGGTGCCAACGCCTACTACGATCGGAAAACGTCCCATAGGGAATATGAGATAGGAGACAAGGTTTTCTATTTCTGTTTTACCCAGCCATCCGGTCGATCCAGGAAGTTTCCTCCAAGCTGGGCGGGTCCTTTCGAAATCGTTGGAAAACTCTCACCGGTAGCTTACCGGATAAGAATCCCGAAGCCCAGGCAAGGTCCAGAATACAAATGGGTTCATGCAAACCAAATCAAACTGTCCATGAAACTCTCCTCACCGGGAACGGAGCCTCACTCCACCCCCGCCGGAGAGAATAATGCATAGCATTAAATAGGACAAGTGCATGTTCAATCAGGACATTTAAACATGCACTAATAAACAAATGTCCATACATAATTTCACGTCTATAATTTTACACTCATCAATAACACCATGCATGCTTTGGAGACACTCACAGTAGTGGTAAAGAATGACATGATGTATACTCAGGTTGTTAGAAAATAGCCTTGCTGAAGGACATATCTACTGGTACCGTACCTGGTACCAGTAGATTTGGTTGAAAAGATTCTCAAATCTGCCTCTAGTGAAACCCTGCAACCACCACAAACACACCTGGCTTACAGCCTAGGTAGTGCAATTCCAATATTTGTGAATCCTGACAACTTGGAGATAGGATTTATGCTAAACCTTCCCATAATTGAATGAGCTAACGTGTATAGGCTTAAATCAGTATTGAATGTCAGTTTTTTGTAATGATCAGAGGTATGGGACCCAGAATTCCACCAGACCAGCAGAGGTTCAGATGAGTATTTTTATTAACAAAAATCAAAAACAGGGAAAAAGCCAAACAAACACTGTCAAACCCAAAAGATGGCAGAAAAACAAACCTTCCAGCAGGACAGGTAAAAATATGAACAGACAGGCAGAACAGGATGGCTCAGGTTACTGGAGAAAACAGGGTCAAAAATCCAAAAGCAAAACATACAAAGAATGTTGCAGGAGACGACTCACCCATGAACTCAACAAGACGACCTGGCACTGATGTCTGGTCTCAACTGTTTATATGGAGGTGGAAGCAGGTGAAACCGGTCAGAGATGATTGCAACAGGGGTGGAGTAAGGCAGGTGTGCAGAGTGGGTAATTAGACCAGACATCAGTGCTGAGGCTCAAAACAAGAACAGACAAATCTAAAAAGCTAACAAGACAAGAGGACATAAACAAACTACATGCACAACTTACAAAGAAACAAAATCACTCTAAAGAAAAAAACTAAAACAGAAAATAAAGCTTACACTAAAACAGATGACAAAACCAGATAACCTAACAGTAAATAAAAACCCAGACAGGAAAAAACTCAAAGCAAGCAGAGAACCTAAAGCAGGAGAGTAAAATGACTCAAAAATAAAACCCGAACAGAAACCAGAATATTACATTTTTGGCAAGGTGAGACCCACGTACACCTACAAACCCCCTCAATGTTAGCCTATCACCCCAAACTTTATTTAGTCCGTAATTTGGATTTGTGTACCAAAACCAAAGACATTCACTGGGTATGTCCAAGCAATCCATTCATCAGAGACGTTACCAATTACCTGTGTGATCTAAGGAATGAGTCCCCTGAACAAAACTGTCAGGCTAGAATGACCCATAACAACGAGATAACGTTGCTATGAGACGAGATATAAGCGCTTGGCATGCTCAAAACTTCCTTCTTCACCAGCATCACGTCAACTGGGAAGACACATACAGCTGTTCATCCCGTTGGGATCCATTCAAACACGTGGGACGTGCTCGATTTCTCGCTGGACCGAGAACTTCCGTAGCAAACTCATCCCTGCTTGCCCATGCAGGAGGTCGACTTTAAAAAGTACTTTGAATTCACTTCGATCAGAGACCGAGAGCCGCTTATCTCCCAGTGATCGTCGGGAACCACGCTTTCGTTTTGGCTAAACAAAGTGTCTGAAACGCAGAGACCTAAGGGATTTTCCTGCCGTTCCTCGCTGCCCGACGGACCGGCACTGCCGAAGCTGCTGAAACCACAGATTCGCGGACCTGAAACCAGGACACCCGCTGAGGCAACGTCAGAGTAAAGAAAGATTTCCCTTTTATTTCTCTTTTCACTCATAAGGTGATATTTTTTGTGCCTGGGCAGAACCTATTAGGATTTAGTTTAATGCTTGATTACTCCGAGACAGAGTTTGTTTTAACTGCTGGATATTTCTGATGTATGTACATGCAATTTTGTAAGTGATTCTGCTGTGTTTGGTTGGTTACACCCTGGCTCCGCTGAGAGCCGATCTTCACTTTTTCATCTCCCTTATCTTCAGTTCAGTCTCTTTGTGCATCCCTTTTCCAGTTCGCGCACTTTCTTTGAATTCCTTATTCAGGAGTAGACCGCCTCTCTGGTCAAGGGACACCCCACACTAGCGTAGGTGCTAAATACGTCATTAAGACCTCCCCCTCATGCATCACGCAAGGTCGTAGGTTATGTGTCGTCATAAGTTGCCATCTTGGGAAGGTGCAGAGTAGCTAAGCGGCTAGCTAGCTTGTAGTGAAACACTGAAGCGTCCATCTGGTTTCTCAAAGCTATTTTGTCTTTCAGTGCTGCTACGTCAAGTGCTGACGTCTTGAATGTGATGTTTAAACAACTGTGAGTTGAACTAAGAATTGCTACCTCTCATTTTAATCAATTTTTGACTTGTTTATTTTCATTTATTTTCTTTTGCATGTTTATTTTAGTAGTGAGTAGAGTTTCCTAGGTTATTGAATTAGAATAATTACTGTAACAGGGTATTGTTTTGGTTTAATAAATAATAACGTGTGGAATAGTAATTGTTTGTGTTTATTTTGATCCAGAGTTGCATGGTCTTTCAGAATTACCTCTTTTTGAGTTAACATCTGAAATCAACAGAGACATTTTCATTGGTTTGTGGTAAAGGAGTAAGGATTAAACTCTAATTGCAGTTATAATTTGAGTTATCAACGCTTGCTGGATAAATCTCATCGGTCAGAAACCGATCAGATCACCCTGTTCCAGCATAAATGAGTTCATAACAACTAATTAATAAATGCATTATTGGTATTAATCATTACAAGCTTATAGCCCTGGGATCACAACCGTTTGAACTATATATGTTATAGCTACCATTTGAATTTGAATGACCTATTATTAAAATTATAGAAAATTATAATTAATGATAATAATCATAACCAAACAGGTTTCTGGCATAACAGGAATATTCTGACTTTTGTTTGGGTTTTGAAGAGGACAAAGACGAACAGCAGCTGATTCTAGACCCAGTTCATGAGTAAGTCATACGGTTACTTTTTATTTCCAGCATCTTTACCTTACATGTCGACTGAAATTATGAATAACATGTTTTATGTTATTTAGCTATTTTTGGAGAGCTGTAGGTAATAATATAATGATCAGAGAGTTTAGCTTCCACCCTCCCTCCCCTTGCTGCTGAGGCACAAAGCTAGCGTTACTTTTACTGTGTTATCAATTATACCTTTACAACACATAAGTTAATTGACAACATGAGTTAAATTGAGACCCACCTGTTGACGAATTTAAATGATGCACCTCTAAGACACCTGAAAGAAATTTGCTAAGGAAGAGGATTGTAGACACAAGTATGGTTAATCCTTGCATACAATTTCCAGATGCCTGATGATGCAATGTTCATTTTTTAAAACAATTACACTAAGGTTTAAACACCCTGGGATAGTCTATCCATCATAATGTTCAGAAAAGAGAGAAGTTTGGTGTCCCAAAGGCCAAAGGCATTGTAGTGCCAAAGGCATTGTAATGGCTTAGATAACATGCAAATTCAACCGAAACAGGTCCACCCCTTAGTAATGGGCGGTCGTTAACGCCATTAAGCCAGCAGATTGGACCGAAACTGGTCCACTCCTCTGTAACGAGGAGTCATTAGGGTTGTTATTACAACAACCCTAACTCCTCTGTAACGAGGAGTCGTTAGGGTTGTTATTGCAAGGCCTTTGTTTGGCAATGGTATAAAGCTGGTTACTCCACATTACTCCAGACTTTTTGAATTGAGAAAGCTTCCTGGAGAGGAAGCGAAACGTCTTCTACTACGGATAACAAGTCCAGTTGCCTTGTTTTTTACTTTTTTTGGAATGACCATGACCTGGATGACTGAGAATCTTCACCAGCTTAATGGATATAAGTAAATATGTCATATTTTTATATTTGCACTCTTTAAAGCTGTTAGCACTTTATGGCCTCAGGAGTCCTGGTTATTTGCTGTGCATTTTTACTGGAAATAACCAAATTCATTTGGCAAGACATGGTAATTTCTTGTTTTCCAATACCTCAACTTTGCTTTAGTGTGGCAGTGGAGGGGATGTGTGTTGCTCCTCTTCTTTAAAACTTTTAAATATTTACATCTATCCAAACTCAAAAGATTCCACAACTTCTTTTGTTCTCTGGTCCCAATAATTGAAAACAGAAATTGAAAAATTATCTTTGCTTCTTGGTTTTTAAGACTTTGTATGCAACAGCTGTTACTGGAATAGCCCAGAGCCAAAACTCTTATCCGAGAAGGAACACTGCCACTCCATCTGGTCCAGCAGAGTCCTCTTTATTCTCCAGTTTCAGGTATTGTCTTCCATTTACCAATTATTGTTGAGGCTAGCTTCCATGCAATTCGTCCTCTTCTACATCTGCTGCCTCCAAAGGGATCCTCATACAAGCCTGGAAACTTGTTTCGTTTTTATTTATTTGGAGTGGATTTGTTTGATTATCCGTTTCAAATGGGAATAGCTCTTTCTCAAAGTGCAACCCAGTTTGGGCTATGTAAGGCTTAGTCCTGTAGCTCATACCGTGACAGCGCCTGTGTTGCGCAGCTGCGATATCAACTTCTTCCAACTTTAGGTTGGACATGGATCTGGCAGACACAAGGCATGAATTGAGCTTGAAAACTGGGGCAGTCTTTAAACGGAAACTGTCTTTGCTTAGGTCTGCCCTTGTCTGTGAATTACTGTCTACCTGAAAGTGTTTGCATGAGTTAAAGCAGGATGAAGGCAGTGAAGGTAGAGGCACTGACTCATGGTGATGAAGAGGTTCAGTTATAAGAACTGATTGCTGATAGATGCCCTCTACACTGCCCTCCTGGTCCATGGTGTAGGCAGTTTGGAGTAGGGGCTCAGAGCATGCCAGCTGCTGCAAACACAGGATACTGAGATGAGCAGTGGGCAGATGGCTTACCCACTCATAGTGTTTGGTCATAGAGCTAGCTGCTGCTAAGTCTCTGAGGCCAGCAGAGGGCACAGCTGCTGACACAGAGCAGATAGCATTGCGCATTTGAGCTAGCAATATCTGAGTCTCTCTGTTCCTATTTTCATACAGAACAGTGATTGCACATATCAGGATAAACAGTCCGACTCCCATGATGACTGGCCCCAGGAGCTTCATGCGGTCACCATTTAGTAGACTAACTGTAGAAAAGAGCCCCTTGGTACTTAGACTCCATCCAGAATGCTCTGAATCAGATTTGCTTTTCTGTTCTTTATCTTCTAGAATGGATGATCTTGAAAACCGATAGGGCCAATAGCCAGCTACAGCCAGAGCAGTGCCGAAAGCTACCACTATGACCCCCAGCACCAGGAATGCTCCAGGCATGGAACGGATGCGAAGCTTGCCTTGAATCATCCTGTCCTTCTTTATCCTGCCTTGTAGAAGGAAACCTGGCTTCTGCCTGCAGGGGGGTGAGGGTGGTGTAAGGCCTCTGAACTTCTGAGTCTTCATGGTACAGCGAGGTTAAACTTTTTTCACCCGGCTCAAACTCTGCCAGGAGTCTGTGAGAAAAATACAGTTGAAGAATTAATGCAGCTAAAAATTCATCTACCATGCAGAATATAATATAACAATGTTTATATATTGGAGTGACTTGGCCAATTAGGAAAACGGGGGGAAACACAACTTTGGTGGTAACGATGGAAAATTTGATTAAAAATAAACTAAATATGGGCACACTGGTGGTGCAGGAATACATGGGCACAGTCCTCAATGCAGCCATCCTGAGTTAAAGTCCCTTTCCAGGAACCACATGTTTTCCCCACTTTCTTAACCCCTTTTCTGCACACACACATATATATATATACACACATATATATATATATATATATATATATATATATATATATATATATATATATATATATATATATATACACATATATATATATATATATATATATATATATATATATATATATACACACATATATATATATATATATATATATATATATATATATATATATATATCAGTGGCTGCTGGCCCATAGGGGGCGCTCGGCGCTGCCCTCCCTAGATGTGGAGGGGAAAAGTCAAAATATATATAGATTTTAAAAGTATTATTAATGTCAGTTTTTGCTTAATAGTACGTGGCTACATGTAATAAGAATTATTAAAACACTTCTACTAATTGACTCTACCAATTGACTCTCATTTAACAGTGCATTTCCACTGACAGAACGTATCATTTCTCTTGTGGGGCTATCACTCAAGGCGCCCCACAAGTGTAGCGAAATAACCAATCGTATACTGTTGCCAGGGAAAATTGATAAATTTTTGGCCAATCAGCATCGGCAAAATGAATGGCTTTGGGGCTACTGGAATCTTTGCCCTTGCTACACAGTTATAGGTGTATTGACCAGTTCACGCGTGACGTCACGAGCTACATCCGCGCTACATCCGGGTCACGCTGGTAGGCAAAAACAGTACTGTTTTCGCCTACCACCGTGACAAAACGGGTGCATTAGAGCGTAGTTTTAGTTTATTTTTGGAATCTAAACAATGCCTATGACTCGTTGTGCTCCCGGTTGCACACAGAGGCATTCCAAATCGTCGGATGTACTTTTCTTTCGTTTACCGAAGGACAAAGGAAGAAATGGATAATTTCAATGAAAAGGATGCAGGCAGACAATCCCAATTGAGTGTGGGAGCCATCATACCACGACAGAATTTGCAGTCTACACTTCATCTCCGGTAAATACAACTTAATTTTGCACTAGTCATTGTTCTACTTAAATAATTATATAAATAAAAAATTAGGATATATATTTAAGTCAAGACGTAAACGTTCGTTTCGTAATAATATACGTACATGTACAATGTATGCAAACCCTCTGGCATGAATCTATGAAAAGGATTAATAAGACAAAAACACCAAAATAATCCTTTGTGAACAATGTTTTTTTTATTAATTAAATGTTTACTGTGAAATCGTAGTAATTTTCCGACTTTTAATTTGAATGCATGTAATGGGTTAGGCAGGGAAATCTATTGGCCAGCCCCACCAAGATTTTTTTTCACCAGCCGCCACTGATATATATATATATATATATATATATATATATATATATATATATATATATATATATATATATATATATATATATATATATATATAGGCCAGCTGACAGCTTTGCTAGGGCCCGGGACAACGCAGTCTTTTTAGGCCCCCCCGCTACACCTGCCGCCACCACACACACACGTACACACACACCAAAAAAAAAGTCAACTTAACTGTATACTTCATGCCCTGGAAATCTCTGTATTTTATACTGGATATTTTCAACCCATCTATTGAATTTAGTGCACTAGTTGATCTTTTCTTCATAAGAGAACAGCAAGCACTGCAGCAAAATATGGCCTTTTTTGACCTGCTGTATATTAGCCAGTCCCTAAGCTTGATGTATCATGAAACTGTTGACCTTTCGGGTTTTGTGATTTTGATTTTATTATTACAATTAAATAATAATGTTATGTTCATATTGTTTTTTTCCTAATCCACCTCTTATATCTTTCAATCCTTATGTAATTTTGTCTGTGTTGTGTGCACCTGCCTGTTGCTTTAATCCTATAATTTTCCGTGTCGTGGGATAAATAAAGGATTAGCTAATGTTATCTTAAATAACACCTTTAATAGGATATATGTACTGGGTTCTTTCAAGGTCTTAATTACATTTTCTGTGTGGGCTCCAGTAACATATGATAGATAATATCTACTTTGAAAGTTAACATGAACTGCTGCTGAATATGACCACTCTTATTAGATTAGATTAGATTAGATTCAACTTTATTGTCATTACACAGGTACAGATACAAGGCAACGAAATGCAGTTTAGGTCTAACCAGAAGTGGAATATCAGCAAGTGCAGGATAAACAATGTTTCCATAAGTACAGGACATGGGTTTTTACTGAATAAATATAGAGATGGATACTATTATAAACAGAATTTTACTGATAGATTTGTCCTATGAATATAATATATAGATAACTAGTATTGTGAACTAAATTTACAGCTGGATATGTACCGAATATAATATGGTGGATATTACTATAAATAGAGTTTTTACAGATATGTACAATAGCATAATATACAGATGGTTGTTATTATAACAGAGTTTACAAGTGAATATGTACTATGAATATATGTACAGATAGCTATTACTATAGGCAGAATTGTGAGCATGATATACAGGTGGCTATTACTATAAAATGAATAAATAAAGTTCGGACAGAAGCTATCTAAATTAAAGTGCAGTGGAAGGTAATTGCATATTACAGTTAAAGTACGGTATGGCAAATGTATATGTAAACAATTGGTACTGTGAATAAACAGTCGGCAGTGCAAATCAATATTCAGTCAAGGTGAGTAGTGCAAGATGCATGTAAACAGCTGTTACTATAGTAACAGTCAGAAGTGCAAGTGAATATTACAGTCTTGTAAATGACAAAATGGAGGTAGGTGTGAGGAGGGAGAGAAGAGTCTGTCAGTATATGAGGGGAGTGGGATCAGCGAGGATTAGAGTTCAATAAAGAGACAGCTGTTCTTCAGTCTGCTGGTTCTGATCCGGAGGCACCTGAAGCGCCTGCCGGAGGGCAGGAGAGAGAACAGTTTGTGGGCTGGGTGAGATGAGTCCTTAAGGATGCTGCGGGCTCGATGTAGGCAGCGTTTCTTCTGGATGTGCTCAATGGTGGGTAGGGGAGTTCCAGTGATGTGCTGGGCGGTTTTCACCACCCGCTGCAGTGCCTTGCGCTCTGCAACAGAACAGCTCCCATACCACACTGTTGCACAGTTGGTCAGGATGCTTTCTATTACACAGCGATAGAAGTTCACCAGGATAGTCGAGGGTAGCTGATTTTTCTTCAGTGTCCTCAGGAAGAAGAGGCGCTGGTGAGCCTTCTTGACCAGGCAGGAGGTGTTGGTTGACCAGGACATGTCCGCTGAGATGTGGGTCCCCAGAAACTTGAAACTGGAGACACACTCAACAGCCATTCCATTGATGTGGATGGTGTCGTGCGTGCCTCTTGAATCTTTTCTGAAGTCCACGATGAGCTCCTTCGTTTTTCTGGTGTTGAGGAGCTGGTTATTTTCAGTGCACCATGTTGCCAGGTGCTTGATCTCCTCCCTATAGGCAGTCTCATCGTTGTTGCTGATGAGACCAATCACCGTAGTGTCGTCCGCAAACTTGACGCAAACTCTTATCTACCTGGATGTTCTCTGGAGGACTGAAACGCCTCAGTCAGTGACATCAGTCTGTGGGTCTGGGTCTGTCGGGGCAATGAGAGAAGTTTCGTCTCCTCTCTCCGTTTCTGTCGCTCGACGTTTTCTTGCTCATGGTTTTTCACGTGCTTAGATAAATTTGTTGTGTTTCCACTGAATTTAACCGGCTTTTTGCAAAACATACAGCTTGATTTCATTTACGGTATTAAAATATAGCCAAACGGCACTTCTTTCCCTCTTCATGTTTTTCCGCACTTGCGGTCTCTCTCTCCGAGTCTGATCAGCAGCAACGCGGTTGTTTGTGAGAGAGAGCTGAGTGGGCGGGCCAGGCTGTGCCTGCGTGCTGATTGGCTGGCGCCGTTCAGCCATGTATGAGAGGGGAGGGGGAGCAGCAGTTTTAAAGCTGCTGCTTTAAAACTGACCATTTTAATGGTCAGTCAGAGTGTCAGTTCTGGGCCCCCCCCTCTGTCCTGCACCCGGGACAACTGACCCGTTTGTCCCCCCCTGTCGGGGGGGGACATATATATATATATATATATATATATATATATATATATATATATATATATATATATATATATATATATATATATATATATATATACACACATACATACATATACATATATATGTGTATATGTATGTATGTGTTTGTGTGTGTGTGTGTGTGTGTGTGTGTGTGTGTGTGTGTGTGTGTGTGTGTCCCTTAAAGGGTCTCTCAGTGTAGATCTTTAGGCTACACAATCTTGGGAAAGACTGCTGACCTGACAGTTGTCGAAAAGACGACCATTGACACCTTGCACATGGAGGGCAAGACACAAAAAGTCATTGCTACAGAGGCTGGCTGTTCACAGAGCTCATTATGTCACTTCCTGTTTACAGTATGGTGTATTGCGTCACTTCCCGTTTTCTGTTGCTGTGGTGTGGATTGTGGTTTGGTGTTCTAGACTGCTGGCTAAGGATAACGAAAATACAGTAAGTTGTTAATCACGCTGGCGGTAATGACACCCAGTTATGCCATTCGGAGGTCACTAAAGTCAATGTTGCTGCCGTATGTAAGTTTGCTAAAACAATGTCGGACTGTAATTTTCTCTGGTGCCCTGCCTGATCTGACCAGTGATGACATGTTTAGCCGCATGCCATCATTCAACCGCTGGTTGTCTAGGTGGTGTCCTGAAAATGACGTGGGCTGCATTGATAAATGCCGAACTTTGTGGGGAAAGCCTGGTCCTATCCGGAGAGACAGCATCCATCCCACTTTGGATGGTGCAGCTCTTCTTTCTAGGAATCTGGCCGGATTTATTAATTCTCTAAAATGCTGACAACCCAGGGTCCAGACCAGGAAGCAGAGCCGTAGTTTAACACATCTCACTGCAGAAGCACCCATTACCCTTCTGACGGCCAAAACTAAACAGATTAAAAATGGATCTAAAAGGAGAAAATCATAAAAATCTCATAAAAATCAATAAGTCAACTTGAACCAAAAAATAAAATAATTAAATGCTCCCTCTCCCAAGAACATCTCAAGTCTCTGCTAAGTGCGGAGCCCATCCCCCCCCGTCCTGCCCCCCTCCGCTGGCTGGCGCCTTGGCCCGCTGGTGCATTGGCGGCCCTTGGGTTCGGGGCGGATTCCCGGGTGGGTGCCGGCTCATTCCTGGCGGCTGCTTCGCAGGGCCTGGCCCCTTGGGGCTCGGTCAGGGCTCCCACCGGGGGGCGGGGCGCCCCAGGGGCCTCGGGGCCCATGGCCGGTGCCACTTCAGCGTAGCTGGCTGCCGGCGGAGCCCACAGGCTCGCCCCCGCTGCTCCTGGGTGCTTCGGCATTGCGGTGGCTGGGGGATTTCCTCGGGGTCGTCTCTCCTCTTCCCTTGGTGGGGGGGCAGATTTCCTGTGTTGGCCCCTCTTGGGTGCCCTGCTTTAGGCTTTAGCCCCCTTGAAAAAGAAAGTGATTATTCACAGGAAGATGGCTCCCTGGTTTAATTTAGAGCTGCGTTCTTTGAAGCACAATGTTAGGAAATTGGAGAGAAAATGGCGCTCTACACACCAAGAGGAATACTACTTAATCTGGAAAAACAGTCTACTGTTGTACAAAAAGACCCTTCGTAGAGTTAGAGCAGCATATTTTTAATAATTAATAGAGGAGAATAAAAATAATCCCAGGTTTCTCTTTAGTACAGTTGCCAAACTTATCCAGTCATAGCTTTGTTGATCCATCCATTCCCTCGGCTCTCAGCAGTAATGACATTATGGGTGTCAGGGTCCAGCCAGCAGAGCCTGGCAGGCTGCTGCGGCCTTCTCTCTCTCCCTTCTTACGCAGGGGGATTCAGTTGACAGGGGGGCGTGACGCTCAGCTGTTTCACATTCCACGGGGCGGTGGTGGAAGGTGGCCAGCTGATTGACGGCAGAGTTTTAACCTTGTGTGGTACGCCGTATTGGCCACTGCCTCTCGACAGCTCTTCCACGTTCTAACACCTTGTTCCCTGTGTCTCAAGTTACCTTGTGCTGCAGATCCCACTCCGCAGCGTCCTTCGTCCTCAAGTCTTCGACTCCAAGTCTCACTGAGGTTCCCTTCGGCTTGTTAGCTGGCAGCCAGGCCACTCCGCCTCCAAGCCACTCCATGGGACCTTCACCATCCACTGGCCCGTCCTCCTGTCGCTCAGCTACCTGTTCCGCCGGCCTGTCGTAGCAACTCCACTGGCTACTCTCCCTCTCTGGACCACTCACTGCCACATCCCTGACGGTTTTCTCTCCTTGAGTGGTAAGCACTGCCACACGCTTTGGACTGTTGCCGTCGCTGGCTTCTAACCTCTCCATTTATTTGCCTGCAGCTCTCCGCGCCCCGCATTCCCGAGTTCCGCGAAGAGGCCCGACCGGCTCAACCCTCGGTGTCCGTCGTCCCTTCCCCCTCTCCATCAAAATAAACTGTGTAAAATCTGCTCCTGTTCTCCGGTTTGTTCTCTGCATGTGGGCGAAAACCATAAAAACCATGACAATGGGATTCTTCATAAATAAAATTGATCCCATTTAAAATAATATAATTGACATACCCCCAAACATGATTACCTCCTCCTCAGTAGGTGAGGCAGCGTTGGAGGAATCTTTAGACGTGATCGGTGTTTGAACTATTTAGACGCAGTAGAACTTTGTAAACTTTTAGCTTCATCTAAACCTTCTACTTTTATGCTATACCCAATCCCAATGTTTAATACTAGTGTTTCTGTTTTCTCTGAATTTAGAAGCAAGAAGTTGTCACTTAACCACTGTTTAATACTAGCCAGACAGTTAGTTAAGGAAGGCAATTTATGAAATTCAGTGTCCTTAAATGAGCAATAAAGTTGAATATCATCAGCATACAGATGGTAAGATATGTCACTGAATTTACTGATTATCTGACCTAGTGGAAGTATGTATAAAAGGAACAAAATGGGTCCCAAAACAGAACCCTGAGGTACCCCACACGACAACTGCGTTGTTTCCGACATGATTTGGTTTACGAAAAGTAGAATGGGAGGCAAATCTTAGTTATAGTTAGTCCCTCCTTCATCCTTCTCTGAAAATAGAGAAGGATGAAGGAGGGGATTAGTTCAAGTCCAACAACAAGGTGGCGCCTGAACAGGGACCCTCAGAGAGGGAAAAACCTTTAAAAATAGTGGTAAGGAGTAGAAAGGCTGCTTCACAGACCACAAGCAGTAACAATTTGAAAGAGAGTAGGATTGTTAGTGGCTGGCTCAGGCCGCCAGCCACAACCCTCACATTAACTACCATCAGAGTAGGTGACAGATTAGCTTTATTGAGGGTAACTGCCAGACCCATACAGTAAGGCTAGTAGCCAGTAGTTTGGACCCATCCCTGCTCCGAGGTGCCAGGATGACAAAGATGGAAAGCTGGCTGAAGCCAACGGAGGCGATGCATCTCTATTAGTTTCAAGGCCCTTAACTGAAGGACAGCAGCTAACCGGGCCAGCCTGATCAATCAACAAGGAGCCCTAAAGACACTGAGGGTCAAGAAGTTCAAATCATGCATTGACCTACCAAATGGATTTTTCTCTCGCCAACTCGCCAAACAGTCGCAAGGTAAAACTGCGTTTACCCATAAGGTCAAGAGCTACATGTGGCAAAGGCAACCACAGGGTTATTAGAATTCCCCCAATGTGTTCCAATCAGCAGTCATGGAGGTTTTGGGTGACCTGGGAGCTACAGTGTACATCGATGATTTATTCATCACGGATGACATGGAAGAGGAACACCTGGAAAGGCTGCAGAAGGTCATTGAAAAGATCACAGCAGCAGTCCTGAAGCTGAACCTTAAGAAGTGCTAGTTCGGACAATTCTGGGTAAACTATCTGGGGTTCCAAGTATCAACCGACCTGGGGCTCTCAGAGGGTTACCGTGAAAAGTAAGAACAGATCAGGCCTCCAAGATCTGAAAATGACTTGCAAAAGATTTTGGGACTATGCAATTCTGTCCAAAATCACATTCCCAATTATCAAAAGTATGCCAAAGCACTGTGTGCCTGCCTGAAGAAACTAGATGGAGAGATGGAAAAAGGGAATGGAAAACAACGGACATGGACTGCATCAAATCAATATGACCTCGACCAACTGAAAAAAGCAATTCAGGAGACTGTGAGACTTGAACTTAGAAGTCTGACATCAGGGCTGGTAACCTTGATGTCAGACTGCCCAGGAGGGTTTAGTGACTATATTGAGCTACACGTAGTCATCGGTGGAAAATAAATTTCCCCAAGAAGAGAAAGAGTAGGCTTTACTGGTCTGATACCGGAGTGCATTGAAGGACCTGGCTCAAGGACAGCCTCTCAAAGTCATCACACAGAGCCAGGTACCCAAGTACTTGAGAAAAGGAATGATTGAAAGCACCAAAGCAACTAACACCAAATGGGACCAGTGGGAAGACATCCTATTCAACCCTGATCTCGAGATTGGACCAGCACAGCCGGCCTGCAGGAAGCAGTCGTCACAATCCAACCAAGAGGAACCTCCTGAATGAGTTCTATACACCAATGGTTCGAGAAAAGGACCTGACCAAGTTGCCTACTATGTTCATCCTGAAACAACAGGACAAGGAGAGGTGTCGCCAGAAAGGTAGTATGGGATGTGCATGAGGCCTTGGAATATGCAGGTGTGCTACCTGTCCGTAAGGAATTGGAAGAGCAAAAACTCTGGGTCCCACTAAAACACATCCGCCATGTGCTAAAGGACTGTGAAGTATGCAGTCAATACAACACAGGTTGCCGAGGGCAGCGTATGAATGGCTTAACCATCACTTTATCTGGATGGCATTACCTTTGCCTCGACCAAGACATGTAATTTAAATCCCATATTAAACCGGTTTCCAGAGTTTCCTTTTTTCACCTCAGGAATATTGCCAAAATTAGAAACATTCTGTCCAGGGGTGATGCTGAAAAACTAGTCCATGCATTTGTTACTTCAAGGCTGGACTATTGTAATTCTTTACTATCAGGAAGTCCACAAAATGCAGTTCAAAGTCTTCAGCTGATCCAAAATGCTGCAGCAAGAGTTCTGATGAAAATCAACAAGAGGGATCATATTTCTCCTATTTTAGCTTCCCTTCATTGGCTTCCTGTTAAATCAAGAATATAATTTAAAATTCTTCTTCTAACGTATAAAGCCCTTAATAATCAAGCTCCATCATATATCAGAGCTCTGATTACCCCGTATGTTCCTAACAGAGCACTTCGCTCTCAGACTGCAGGTCTGCTGGTGGTTCCTAGAGTCTCTAAAAGTAGAATGGGAGGCAGATCCTTTAGCTATCAGGCTCCTCTCCTGTGGAACCAACTCCCAGTTTTGGTCCGTGAGGCAGACACCCTGTCTACTTTTAAGACTAATTTTAAAACTTTCCTTTTCGACAAAGCTTATAACTAGAGTGGCTTATGTTGCCCTGACCTACCTATGAGGATGTGCTTCTATGGGCTTAGACTACGGGAGGACATCAGGATCTATTTTTCTCACTCTATCGAGTTCTACTGTTCTTCAATTATGCATTGTCATAATTTCTGCTTATAACTTTTTGTTCTCTCTCTTTTTTTTCTTCATAGTAGGTACACCTGGTCTGACGTTCTGTTATCTGAGACATCATCCAGAGAAGACAGCTCACCTGCTATTACCATCTAACGTAGAACAGATTACTGGATCAATGTTTGCTTCTGTGCTTGTTTGTCTCTCTTGTTGTGTCTCTGCTCTGTCTTCTTCCGACCCCCAGTCGGTCGAGGGAGATGACCTTTCATACTGAGCCCGGTTCTGCTGGAGGTTTTTCCTTCCCGCTAATGGGTGTTTTTTTCTTTCCACTGTCGCTTCATGCTTGCTCAGTATGAGGGATTGCTGCAAAGCCATGGACAACGCAGACGACTCTCCCTGTAGCTCTACGCTTCTCCAGGAGTGAATGCTGCTTGATGGGACTTTGAAGCAATCAACTGGTTCCCTTATATAGGAAATTTTTGACCAATCTGTATAATATGATTGATTTGACTTTGTAAAGTGCCTCGAGATGACACGTTTCATGAATTGGCGCTATATAAATAAAATTGAATTGAATTGACGAGCACTGTCCCCTGGGGCTCAGTTTGCATGAATGCTGCAGGCCCCAGGGGAAAAAAAAGTGAGAAGTACCTCCTGGTGCTGGTGGATTCAATTTCAGACGAATTTGACTTTGGTTGCTGAACAGGTTTAGCTTACCTAGTCTAATGTAAAATTAAAATAATGTGCGCGTAGGAACCTAAAACAGGCCTAACTCAATTAGTTGAAACCCAAATTGTAGATAAATGCTAAACCTTGATCTTGCGTGTTAAAACTCTATAAAGCATTCATGTTGATCATTACTAAAAGTACCAGCACTGCCCTTCCAACACGGGAACCTTTTGGGGTCCCACATTATGAGTTTACTGAAATGGTTCCTTTGTGTTTTGTTCACATATTCATGTGATGGGTCATCTTGGTTTGTGTGTGATCACACAGATAAAACATTATCCATGTGATCAAAAGGGTTGAGTATTAATGGAGTATTATTCTGAAGTTACTATGGCCTGACGCCACTTGGACGTAGGAGGCTTGAAGACATGATGGCTATGTATGAGATCCACTGTTTGCTGATTGCAAGGCCAAATGCTGCGTAGCTACTGTGCGGGATGTTGATTGTCTAGGATAGTCTTTGTTTTGTCTCATGCCAAGGCCACTATCGAGTATTAGGAAGAGCCGAAAGCGAGGAGGGGCAGAGACAGGGCAGACGCAGACTGCAGCGGGACCGTGGGGTGCGATTACCTTCCATCTATGTGATCTCTGCTCTGTTTCTCAATAAAAGTGCTGAAACTTCATCACTCCGCCGTCTCCTTATTCAATAACTCTGGGAAGTCAGTTATTGTTGTTTAGAATTCCAACCACACCCACCTGCGAGCACAGCTTTTAAGCCCAAATACGACACAGTCGATATTGTCAAGCAAGTTTTAGACCAGAACACCAATGATAACCAGAGACTGCAGAAATGGCCAGTGCACTTTGCCACCCTATATCAGGCTGGCCACTGTAACAGGGGTAGTTGTCATTAGAAGAACCCCTTCAGGGATTTGGGCAGTAAGGGCCCTGAAGAAATTCAATTGGGCCAAAAATTGGGCAAAAATAATCTTTGGTCTAGTGGTGCTGTGTAGAAGAGAAGTGGCCCTGTCCCACTTTGCCTCCTATTTAATGGGTTAGGGTTACATCATTTGGAAGAGAGGACTAATGCTCATGCTATGGCTTTGCTTTGACTCGAAGGCCTTTGCCTTGGAACCTACCCTTGGGGGTCCTCATGCAACTAAGTGCGTCCCAGTCAAAGTGGCCACCGGCGTTATGGAGGGCCTCCTGGCTTGTGGCACTTTTGCTTACTTAGGACGACAAGCGCTATCCATCAGGTAGATTTAAATGGCTTGGGAAATTGTCTGCTGTAATTGCATGGTGCATTGAGTGTTGTATTGGTGGCAGCTGGTTTCTGACATACTCATAATGGTCTGTTTGATGACCTATGCTGCCATATTCACCGACACCACCACGGCCTCAGACCCGGAGCCGCCAATCTGCTACCCTGGCTGGCTGTCCAGACCGGAACCTCAGTGTATGAATGCCTCCGTTTTGATTTTTGCTTGCTGCTCAGCTGTTAAGATTTATAAAATCTTCCTAATAATATTCTTAGAATAATCAATCCTGAGCAATTTTATGTTTCCCTAGGGCCCCATGTGCTGTAATAAATCTGGGGTCTCTGCCTCAACTGTTGGCTTTTTGTGGGTAATTCAAGATGCCCACTTATGCTAAAGCTGTTTGCCAACAGGGTCGGCCCATGGGGATGTACTACATGCATTATGTCTCACTGACTCTCGTTTCTTATTCCTCCTCAACATCTGAAAACTCTGGTGTCTCAGTATAAAATGATCTGGTCATCAGCCCTGGATGAAAACGATGCCAAACTTATTATGTATCCCTCAGATGGAGGCTTATATGTTCCTATCATCAGGCAACTGTGGGAACCCATGGTGGATCGTGTGTTTGACTACTCTGCACCTGTTGAACGGAAAAATATTTGGGATTGGTACACATCTGCCACCGGTTTTCCCACCTGCTGACAAAGAGTGCCAAACATCACCTGCTAATACGAAGGACTCAGCCTGACAGACTTCTGCATGGATGTCCTCCTTCCACGTCGCAAGCCAGGATGGGATGGATGCGGCCTGCCATACTGACTCTACGCTGATAGTAGAGAACTAGCTTAAAGGCAGATGTTGTCTTATTGCAAGAAACCCACAAATCAGCTACAAATGCAAGTGAGCTTAATTCACCTGAGTTCCCTGATGTGTTTGCGGCCGGCTATAACTCTAGACAGAGAGGTGTAGCAATCTTAATCCACAAAAACGTTAGTTTTAAAATATTAGACAAAACTATAGATCCTGAAGGTAGATACATAATAATTAAAATAGCTATCCATACCCAGAAGCTATGTTTTGTCAGTATATATGGTCCAAATGTTGATGACCCCTCTTTTTTCCACCAATTCTTCCTTGCACTTTCAAAACACGGGGATTGTTCACTAATTATAGGAGGTGACTTCAACTTTGGTTTAAATAACGATATAGACAGGTTGAATACAACAGGGACTCAGTGTAGTTGGCAGTCAGTAAGTGTAGTCAAACAATACATGAGTGATTTTGGTCTTTGCGATGCATGGCGTTCTCTTCATCCTAACAGTAAAGAATATACTTTTTTCTCAAATGTTCACCATTCGTACTCTCGTCTGGACTACTTTCTAATAAGCAGCTCACTGCTGTCGGAAGTTTCAGAGACGGTAATTCATCCTATTGCTATCAGTGATCACGCTCCTGTTACTCTCACCTTAATTAATAAAAAAATAACCCCACAAAACAAAAACTGGAGATTTAATACATCACTGCTTAAAGATGAAGAATTTATCAAATTCATCAAAGAACAGTGGGCTTCATACTTGGAATACAATGATAAACCAGGTACATCGGCATCGATATTGTGGGAAGCTGGAAAAGCAGTGTTGAGAAGTAAAATAATTTCTTTCTCATCTCATAAAAAGAAAAACGAAAACAAAAAGATTCAGCAATTAGAAGAAAAACTTAAGTCACTAGAATCCTCTCATGAAGAAGGAAAGTTAGGTAAAATCCGTGAAGTAAAATTAGAACTAAACCACTACATTGAAAAGCAAAATAGATTTCTAATACAAAGACTTCGAATAGAAAATTTTGAACATGGCAATAATCAGGAAGCTTTCTAGCTAATCAGCTTAAAATAAATAAGGAGAAAACTACTATATTTGCAGTTACAGATTCAACTGGTAATACGGTAAGTGAACCGGAGTGTATAAATAATACCTTCTGCGATTTCTACAAATCTTTATACACGCCACAGATAAATCCATCAGAGAATGATATCAAGCAATTTCTGGATAAAATTACACTTCCTTATCAGATAACCAAAGAATGACACTGGACTCCCCGCTGACAACAGCTGAAACCCAGGAAGCTCTTAAAAGCATGCCTAATAAAAAGGCTCCAGGTCCAGATGGATTCCCTACTGAGTTTTACAAAGAGTTCTGGAATATTCTAGCCCCAACGTTCCACAGAATGTTGCAGGAAATACAGGAAAAAGGCAGATTTCCAGCTAATATGAATTCTGCCACCATCAGCCTTCTGCTTAAGCCAGACAAAGATCCTATGTTGCCCACCAGTTATCGTCCCATATCCTTAATTAATGTGGATATTAAGATAATCTGTAAAGCTTTTGCAAAAAGATTAGACAAAGTAACTCCTCTCATAATACATCCAGATCAAACTGGTTTCATCAGAGGAAGGCAGTCATCCACAAATACACGCAGATTACTTAATTTAATTGATTATTCCTACAGTAAAAACATTAAAACCAATATATTGTCTCTAGACGCAGAAAAGGCATTTTGATAGAGTAAACTGGAAATTTTTATTCGCTACTCTACATAAATTCGGTTTTGGCAATTTTTTCATAAATTGGTTAAAAATTTTATACAGTTCTCCAACAGCCTGTGTCAGGACAAATAATCAAATATCTTCCAGTTTTTGTCTACAGAGGGGCACCAGGCAAGGATGCCCTCTTTCTCCATCACTTTTTGCCATTTTTATAGAACCTCTAGCGGCAACAATCAGACAAACAAAAGCTGTAAAAGGTATAAAATGCATGAAAATAGAGC
This sequence comes from Fundulus diaphanus, assembly GCA_037039145.1. Lineage (NCBI taxonomy): Eukaryota > Metazoa > Chordata > Actinopteri > Cyprinodontiformes > Fundulidae > Fundulus > Fundulus diaphanus. The sequence goes on from CM073135.1 coordinate 5,876,198, forward strand.
ATAAGATTAGTCTATACGCGGATGATGTATTACTTTATCTCCAGCATTCAAATAATTCTCTTTCACAAGTAATTAGAATACTAGAAACTTTCTCTAAAGTATCAGATTACTCTTTAAACTGGTCTAAATCTACGGTACTGTCAATTAATTGCTCTCTCGAAAACTCCCTAGATATACAAATGCAATCAGGAAATATTAAATATTTAGGTATTAGTGTCGTCTAAATTAACGGATTTACTAAAACTTAACCACACCCCACCTTTAAACAGGATAGAAGAGGACCTGAAAAGATGGAAATCGCTTCCAATTTCACTTATGGGTAGGGTAGCTTCAATAAAAATGATGGTCCTACCTAGAATTAATTATTTATTTTCAATGATCCCCAATAAACCATCATCAGACTGGTTTAAATCTCTAGACTCTGCCATTTCTAAATTTCTTTGGAAAGATAAACCCCCACGTATTAGCTTAAAGACAATACAGAAGACAAAAGACAGAGGAGGATTAGATTTGCCTAACTTCCGTAACTATTACTTAGCAAATAGGCTACAATACATCTCTAAATGGATAAAAAATAATAATCTAGATGAGCCTTGGTTAGATATAGAACAGGAAATGTGCAATAATATCATGATTTCAGATTTGCCGTTTATTAGCTCAAATATAAAACGCCATACATGCTTCAAAAATATCAACATTAGTTTTACTCTGACAGCATGGTGGGAGTTCCTTAAAATGACAAAGTCATCCCTTATCCCATGCAGACGTACACCTATCTGGAATAACCCTGATATCCTACAAAATAATAAAATGATAAACTTTACATACTGGATGATAAAGGTATTAAATATCTAGAACATCTACTTGACGGAACCGAGTTCATTAATTTTGCTAAACTAAATATGCAATATGGCATTAGTAAAAATAAATTCTTGGAATATGAACAACTTAAATCTATAATTAGAAATAAATTTAAGCATATTAATGGTTGTTTACAAATCCCAACTAATATATTAGAGTTCCTAGATTTAACCCCCCCCCCCCCCCCCCCCCAAAACTACTGTCTAAATCATACAGGACACTGACTAAAATAGATGATTCAATATCTCTTCCTATTATGAAATGGGAAAAGGATTTATCAGTCACCTTTGAACAAAACTTCTGGGCTCAGATATGTTTACTCTATCAAATGCCTTTTCTGCGTCTAGAGACAATATATTGGTTTTAATGTTTTTACTGTAGGAATAATCAATTAAATTAAGTAATCTGTGTGTATTTGTGGATGACTGCCTTCCTCTGATCAAACCAGTTTGATCTGGATGTATTATGAGAGGAGTTACTTTGTCTAATCTTTTTGCAAAAGCTTTACAGATTATCTTAATATCCACATTAATTAAAGATATGGGACTATAACTGGTGGGCAACATAGGATCTTTGTCTGGCTTAAGCAGAAGGCTGATGGTGGCAGAATTCATATTAGCAGGAAATCTGCCTTTTTCCTGTATTTCCTGCAACATTCTGTGGAACGTTGGGGCTAGAATATTCCAGAACTCTTTGTAAAACTCAGTAGGGAATCCATCTGGACCTGGAGCCTTTTTATTAGGCATGCTTTTAAGAGCTTCCTGGGTTTCAGCTGTTGTCAGCGGGGAGTCCAGTGTCATTCTTTGGTTCTAATGGTGCTCAGTTTTCATCACAGAAGACAAGTCAAACGGAGCAGAAGACAAGAAACAAGAAAGGACTGCGGAGCCCCTTGTCTCTGAGAACCTGTGAGGCTGAGTCAATTGCCCCTTCTCCATGTCTCTCCTAAAATTTGGGGCCAGTGATCCATAGATTCTACTGGTGATGTGGCTTTGAACTGGTTGATCAAAACTACCTGATTATTCAAGACATGGCAGCCTCAACCACCAGATGTCAGAGCTGAAGCTGAAACAGCAGGAAAAAAAAAAACGAAAAACTGAAGAAATACTAAGAGCTCAGGGAAGAACTAGAAAGAGCCTTGAAGATGAAGACAACAATAGTCAGTGGTCATCGGAGCCATCGGGGCAGTAACTTAACCCAGGCCGTTTCTCAATTCACGAGAACGCGAGTACGGACTCGCGTTCTCGTCAAGTCCGGTCTTGGCGAGAACACAGGAAGATCGGACTTGACAAGAACGCGAGCACGCAGCACGTATGGTGTATTGGAACAGAAGCGTACTTGTGACGTCATGAGACGCACAGGTCTTTAGCATTTCTTTAACATTCAAAACTATTTATAAACTACACCACAATAAATCTTATTGAAAAATTTTTTAAAACAACATTTTTAATTTCTAAGTCTGCTCTGATGCATGCTCGATAAAGAGGGTGGGGCGAGAACAACATCTGGGGATGTGGTGCATTCTCGCTCTGGCGTTCTCGGCAATCGGAACAGTGCTCGGGCTGAGGCTGATGACGTGTCACGAGCACACGAGACCGCTCAAGAACGCATATTGAGAAACGGCCCCAGACTCTGGAGAAGTGACTCTAACGGACACCTAGAGAAACATCTGACATCTCAGTCCAGAATAGCACATTCTTAGAAACCTAAGATACTATTAATATCCCTCAAGATCCCTCTGGTAGAGGACCCCAAGCTTGCGAGAGATGAAGAGCCACTCTGGAGTATGAGGGGTAGGTGAGGGAGCAGATTATATATACTCCTGATCAAATATTTAAGACCAGTGGTGAAATGGCAAAAAGTCCCATTTGCACTGTTGGATCTTAAGAAGATTATAAGCAAGGGCATAACCATCCTCTCATAAGTGAGTACGGAACATATTTCTTCAGACGCCTTTTGAGTGATTTATCATCCTCTCGCACCTCTCCAATGGCTATGGAACCACATAATCACTAACTGCGCTGGGCGACCAACTTTAGTTCTTTAAATTAACAAAATCTAAAGTTTTAGCTCTCAACCTCTGGTTGAGTTAACACAATGACCCTCTACCATCTACAAGGCAAGTAGCCAGATCATAAGGTGCCTAATGAAAACACTGAACATTTTTTGGAAAAAAAAACAAAAAAAGCATTCCTATAAGAAAAGTATTACTTAAAACACAATATGGAATGGGTGTGACAAGGTATCAGGGTCTTAGCTTCATAATTTAATTTATTGGCATGAACATAGAAAGTGACGCAACACCAAACAAATCCACATTTTAGTCAAATGTAACAGTGTGAATGAGAGTTAAAGTGCTATATTTGTCATTATACATACAATGAAATTACATAGAGGGATGGAGGGTTAGCCTGAGCCCCTGTGACTGAGCGTGGGACTCGAACCTGGGACCTTCCTGCTGTGAGGCAAGAGTACTAACCCTAACTGACCCATGTCACCTTAAATATCAGTGAAAACTTTCTCCTTATAACTGCTTGGTTTCTCCTTATACCAATATACTGGTATATTGTAATCAGCAAGTAGTAACGTACTTAACTGTGAAGACCCAGCATCATTGTCCACTGCGGCTGGCTTCTGCCCTTTCCATTGTGGCAATATAGATTTATTTTAAATATGTGCAAAGCCACAAGGAGGTAACAATAGTGTTCTCGTTAACTAGCTTAACATAGTGGCATATATAACCAGTCATCATTTAGCTTAGGGGTGGGCAATATATCGAGTATACTCAAGTTTTCCTCCGCGCGATAGTTAAAATTACTTTATCGCGACCACCGCGCGTAACTTTTCATGGCAAGATTGAGCCGCTGTATTTAAAGGAGAAGTCCGGTCAAAATCAGAATTCAAACTGCTGAAAGTACTTTAAATATAAAACTACTACATACTGTGCAAAAAATTTATACGTTTTTTTAATTAAGAATAATTCTCATTTAATCATGTTTATGTGGAGGAATCCATCTTGGTCAAGAATAGTACTGTCACCTCCCATTTTTTGACGTCACTCGGCGGACCCGCTGTTGAGCAAGTTTCAACGCTCTGTTTGTCACGGCGCACTATTTTCCAAGATGGCGACTGGTGCTCTGTACGAAGCAGAGAGTGATGAAGTATTTAGTGACAGTGATGAGAGTTCCGTGGAGTCATCATCATCTGATAGCGATATGGATGTTTTAGAAGAGTTTCTTGACAGAAACCGGACTTTTGACGGAATCCAGCGTACTTATTTCCATTGCAAACTCAGTCGGGTCCTACAGTATATATATATATATATATATACACACACGTGTGTGTGTGTGTGTGTGTGCGCGCGCTCCGCGCAGCACGGCTTTGCCGGCGCTGCAGCGGAGCGCGCGCACACACACACACACACAGCGGAGGAGAGATCGCGCTGAAGTGACTTAAGTTATATATTTGCCCCCTAGTAAATAGGGCAGGTGGTCATTATTGTATACATAATAAAATAAAAAAGCATTCCAGCACATGCTGGGCGGAGCATGGCTTTGCCGGCGCTGCAGCAGAGCGCACACACACACACACACACACACACAGCGGAGGAGAGATCGCGCTGAAGTGACTTAAGTTATATTTTTGCCCCCTAGCAAATAGGGCAGGTGGTCATTATTGTATAAGTATTAAAATATAAAAGCATTCCAGCACATGCTGGGGCGGAGGGATACCATGTGGTATCCCTCCGCCCCTCTGGTCGGTAACCATCCCCGTAACTTCTAAATTAAAAATTGAAAATTTAAAAATAACTTACTGAAAATCCTCGCCCTCATGTCATGTTCAAAACATTCTTCTTCGAGATGGTCACTGCATATGACGCGTTTTCTCTCTGGCCAGAAGTTAGATGGCAAATCCGCTCTTCAAGTTGGCAATCCAGCGCCGAGCCCGGTGGCTCATGAATCGGGAAGTTGAAATAAGCTATGTTTTTTCCACTTTTACCAGTTGTGTTGGAACATCCGATGGCCATGCACGTGGGCATTGTTGCTTCAGCAATAGCTCTTGGGAACATCCCACCGGCCTTTTGGCCGGTGGGATGTTCTGTTTTTTAAGGTCCAGTGTTGACCATGAAAGAGCTTTAATGTGACAATATTGTAATTTGTGAAAAGCTTCTATGTGCAGCTGTGGTGGAAAAAAATGGCTAAAATAAAACATTTTAAATTCATTTTTATTTTGCAATCAATTTTTCAAACAAAAAAAAAATTGATAAGTTAATATGAGATATACCAATGCAACTTTAGGCACTATTTGGCTAAAACATTTGTTATTCAAGGTTATTTGAACATATCGTCATATATATCGTGTATCGTGATATAGCCTAAAGATATTGGGATATTAGATTTTCTTCATATCGCCCACCCCTAATTTAGCTAACTTTATCTGCAATAGTATTACTGAACCTATGTGTTTATTTGGCTTTGGCTGGTTTGGCGAACATCCTGACAGACAGACAGACACACACACACACACACACACACACACACACACACACACACACACACACACACACACACACACACACACACACACAGTTAAAAACTGCTCAGCAGCACGTTTCCCATCTGGGACCAACCTCCCGGAGACTGGGTGGAAGCGTCGGACCGACCTCCAGGAGACTGAGTGAACAGAGGCTGTTGCTGGGGCCTGGGCATCATCCTCAGACACCTTAGGTTCACCCCTGCTTCCCCCGCTGAGTGGCCTGACTCGGCCACCGGCTGCTCGGCCGAAGGAGTCGGTTCTGCTCATACCAGAGCTGGGGAGTGGGCTGCCGCCGGACCTGCGCAGGGCTGCGTCGACCCCCACGGAAATGATACGAGGCGTCAGCTTGGATGGCTTCCTGCAGGGCGTGCTGGCGCCCACGACTGGACCCTGGGGGCGGGCTGATGCTGTGTTGATTCGGGGTTATAACGCCGCGGCCCGGTTCCAGGTGGAGGGATTGCCAGCCTCGAGTCCCAAAACGGTGATCTTGCTTCCTCTTCTCTGCCTCCTGACGAAGATACTCAAATAGGGTCTTCTTCTTACCACCTACTGCTGGGTGCTCAGGTTGGCTGGATCCTTCTGTCATGGTTTGCGGTTGTTGAGGACCAACGGTGCAGCAGAGGCAACGCAGAGCCATCAAAGGTAGGTAACTTTATTCAAAGGACTTCAGGAAAGGTAGAAACAGCTTGACTAGGTTAACTAAGGCGAACAAAGGTTGACTATTAACTAAGGGTCCAGCGACGACTAAACAGAAACCTGGAACTTAAATACACCGGGTGATAATTGCACTAAACAGGACACAGGTGTGAGGTAATCAAACGGCAACTAAGAGCAACTAGGCGGATGTGAAAAACAGTAACAGAAAACTCCACGATCCCAGGAAATAAACTAACAATTGATCAAAAGCACCTAGGGATCGTAACAATTCCTATAAATAAAAGAATTAGACTCTCTTTAAAGCTTTTTATCGTTGTTTCCACACTATATAATTTAACAGTTTGAAATTTAGACAAATATTACTCACCCAATTTCCGTCCCTAGTTGCAGCTCCTCCAGGCTTCGACCTTTCAGTGATGTTTGTAGTTCAACAGCAACCACACTGGCAGTTTTGATCCTGCCTCACTCCTTCACCGCCCCTAAACTGTCGTAAACACAAAAGTATTATACTATAACTCAGTATTTGAGGACATATGCCTCACGCATCAGGCTGTATAATAACTGTGTTTTATCACATACATGCATATGGATGTGCTTCCCCCCCCCACACACACACACAGACGTAGAGTAATTTGCCCCATGACACCACAGGTATAGTGGGATGGGGGGGGGGGGGGGTAAAGTTTATTTTCTTCCATTTCCAGATAAAATAAAGTATTTTGGCAACATTTACCTGTAATGATTTGTGATGGAAGAACCCAAATGTAAGCCGGACACAGAGCTGGAGCTTAAAAAAAAAGGTTTATTAACAAAATCCAGGTGGCAAAAAGGCGGACTCAAAAAACTGGAAGGCAAAAAACAGAACAGGCACGGACTGGCAGACTTCAGAACCCCCTCTAAGAGGCTGGACAGAGGCGGGATCTCCTGGACCTCCTTGTAATGCTTGGATGGGGACGGACCTTCCAGGGCTCCGTTTTGACTCTGGGGAGCAGGTTCAGGTGCCGAGGCGTCGGCTGGACCCTCGGGGACAGGTTCAGGTGCCGAGGCGTCGGCCGGACCCTCGGGGACAGGTTCAGGTGCCGAGGCGTCGGCCGGACCCTCGGGGACAGGTTCAGGTGCCGAGACGTCGGCCGGACCCTCGGGGACAGGTTCAGGGGCCGAGGCGTCAGCCGGACCCTCGGAGACAGGTGTGGTTCGGCTGTAGAATGCCCGGAGGGCCGACCTATAATGCCCCTCCACCTCCTATAATTTAGCATCCAAATCCTCAGAGTAACGGAAAAGCAGAGCCTCCCTCAGATGTTTAATCACAGGGGCAAAGGATCTTATTTTGTCCTCCAACAATCTGTGGTCACCGTCTGTGGTGCCACTAGGAGGAGCTGTGGGAGTAACAGCACCGGAAGGTGGAGGACGCCGGCCCGCCGAGCAGGAAGAAGCCACAGCCTGTCGTTTCCTCCGACGACGACGTGGCGGAGAAACTTGCTGTGAAGCTGGTGCTTCCAGCAGAGCCGGCTCCAGGAAAAGATCCGGGGGCAAATCCCGCACCACCTCCGCTTCGACCTCCATAATAATCTCTGGGTCTGGAAAGAACGGAGCAGAGGAGGACTGACAGCGGACGTCCGGTGAGAGAACATCTCGACTGTGGAGGGTGAGTGGAGCGCTAGCCTGAATAAGCATAGCTCTTCCAGAACGAAAACAACGTGTCGGCTTTGGGTTCATGAGGCCGGAACGTAATGTAATGATTTCTGATGGAAGAACCGAAATGTAAGCCGGACACAGAGCTGGAGCTTAAAAAAAAGGTTTATTAACAAAATCCAGGTGGCAAAAAGGCGGACTCAAAAAACTGGAAGGCAAAAAACAGAACAGGCACGGACTGGCAGACAGGCAGGTTGTACACAAAAATAATCAGAGGCTGGAAAGAGCTTACCGCAGGCTGGCGAGAGGGATAAACACAAGACGTTCCGGCGACACACAAACAACTAAGGCAGGCTTAAATAGGAGGATGGAACAGGTGAGCAGGGCGGGACCAATTAACCAAAACAGGTGAAAGCAATTGAAGGAACATACAGACTAAAAGAGAAAACCTAAGAAAGTAAGACAAAGACTAATGGACACGACCTGACATAAATAATAACCAAGACCAGATGACTAAAAACAGATTAAGCACAAATCAAAAACAACACAACACAGAAATAAATCCTAAAACAGAAAAGTTGACTAACTGAAAATAACCTAAACCACAACAGAACATTACAGAGCCCCTCCCTCAAGGGCGAATTCCAGACGCCCCTAAATGTTTTAGAAAAATGCAAAGAAAAAACAAAAAAGTCCGACCCGGCGGGTGGAGGGGGCTACAGGCCGGAGGGCAAGAAACTAAAAAAAAAAAAAAAAACCCAAAACAAGAGTCCAGAACAGAAAACAACCCTCAGACTACAGGCTGAGGAGGGCGCCGGACGACAGGCTGAGGAGGGCGCCGGACTACAGGTTGGGGAGGGCGCCGGACTACAGGTTGGGGAGGGCGCCGGACTACAGGCTGGGGAGGGCGCCGGACTACAGGCTGGGGAGGGCGCCGGACTACAGGCTGGGGAGGGCGCCGGACTACAGGCTGGGGAGGGCGCCGGACTACAGGCTGGGGAGGGCGCCGGACTACAGGCTGGGGAGGGCGCCGGACTACAGGCTGGGGAGGGCGCCGGACTACAGGCTGAGGAAGGCACCAGACTACAGGCTGAGGAAGGCGCCGGACTACTGGCTACAGGCGGCGGCGCCTGGTTAATGGCTACAGGCGGTGGCGCCTGGTTAATGGCTACAGGCGGCGGCGCCTGGTTAATGGCTACAGGGGGCGGCGCCTGGCTATGGGCTAAGTAAAGTGCTGGACTACGGGCTAAGGAAGGAGCCTGGCTAAAGGCGACTGAGGAGGGAGCCTGGCTACAGGCGACTGAGGAGGGAGCCTGGCTACAGGCGACTGAGGAGGGAGCCTGGCTACAGGCTAAACCACAACAGAACGTTACATTACCAAAAAGTTGCTATTGTTCTAGGAGTAAAGGAAGACTAGCCTATTTAATGTATATCTCTAACCATATGTTATGAAACCTTATTTTCTCTAAAGAGATCAGGAGGTAATCTAGTCAACTCTTTCATAGAAAATCCTGAATTAAAGAAATGACTCTGGTTCGTGGTGTATAAATATTAAAAAGTCACTGTATATATTGGCGTACCAACTAACCTTTTCCAGGCTTATTTCAATTAAATATTCTTAGAATTCCTTAGGAAAGTAAAATAACCACAGATTCTCATACGGAAAAATACTTTTTTAAGTGCAAACTAAGCCAAACCTTATTTAAAGAAAGTGATACCGTCTTAAAAAACAGCAGACTTGTTTATCTTAAACTCTTTTTCTCTCTCTATGATTTAATCATCATCCTTTTTGTAAATGCATTTGGTCTCACAGTAGCTCTCTGTGTTTTAGACTGCCCAGCTCCAACTCTGACAGACTGAACAACTCCTTGAAGCAGCCACAGCTTACAGCACACCTGTGTCTTCTATTTAACAACCATTCATTCAGCACATATTAACATGGTGGGTTACTCCCAGATCTTAAGGGTTTAAATCTTATAAAAAAAGCTGCACATAGATGCTACTTATTTGGTAAAAGAAAAAGATCAATTATTTACTAATTGGGACAATTCTATGGATAACTAGAAAATTTCTGAAGAAATTTAGAACGGGCCCTGCCTCGTGGTGCATACCGTCATAACCGTGAGAGTTAACCTTGCGAATCTGAGATTCCTACGTTCATCACAGCCCCCACAGTGAGCGTCGAAAGGTGCCATGTTAAAGTACTTCTTGATTCTGAGATCATACAAGTTGTTATATGTTAGAAAGTTCACATATTATTATGACCCAAGGAAAAAAAAAATGATGAAAAAGTGGATTTTTAAGGCTTTTTAGCTCAAGGCTCATAAAAAAATGTTGGGTGACCGATGACGTAATTCGTAGGCAAGCGTTGATCTGTTGATATGGTAACAAGATACTTCCTGCTTGCAAACTCGCTTTCTCAAACACAAATAGACGGATCAAACATGGCTAAAAAATGTGTGGCTTATGGTTGGTCAAATACCAACAAGGATAATGTCTCCTTACACACATTTCCGAAACTGAAAAGTCCCGGTGTTGTGTGCGAAATTCAGTTCCCCTGTGAAAACCTGTTCATGTCAAGGTTGTAACATTCAGTTTAATCGGCAGCTGTTGTTTACATTATAACAGGACTTACCAGGAAGTCTACACTCTCGTCTTTTCAGAAAGTCTTAATTTGTGTGCCCTGCTTTCAGCCAGTTTCCATCCTCTTATTTCAGCAATGGAAAATCATAAATTGGTGGCTTACTTTTATTTCTCAGGCTTAAGTGACAAAAGTTGGAAAAATACCTATTATCTTGGCGTTTAAAATAACACAAAACACAAACTGAATTTCGCACAACACCGGAGAAGCTCACTGACGCTGCAGCTCCTCTTCCTCACACCGTGGGAGCAGAGGAAACTCCGCACAGCAGCAGCCAGACGTTTTACCCACGCTGAAGTCTCTGGTGGTGTTACGTCAGGTGGAGCTGCTCCATTTGAGCACCCTGAGCCTAGAGAAGCTCTGTGCGCTCAATCAGAGCCCACCGAGCTCTCTGGATGTCTCCTTCTCTCCTCCTCACTCATCGCGCATGGGAGCGGAGAAATCTCGCTGTCATCACAGCAGCCTGCTGTGAAGCGACCTGTTCTCCACACTACCTCTGAGCACGGCGCTGCTACCTGAGCCGTGGTGGGGATAGACCCACAGCCCCTTCGGTTCGGAACCCCCATGTCCCCCCCCCCAGAGAATATGAGCGCTACGGCGCAACAGATAAATGCGCGAACACATAATGCTGAGACACTGTGGTTTGTGCTGAATGTACATCTTTTTCTTTTATGTGCTGTTTTGGCGGATTTCAGCCATCATAAACGATGCCAGGCAATCAGGCTTCGACGAGTTGTTTCCGTGTTTACATCTGAACTGTCAGCCAGAACCGCGATTATAAGCCCCGATTCCAATTATACACCAGCAACTCATTTCGTTTATTCTCCTAAAATGTTTTTCTCAGACTTACCCGAGTCGTAACAGACGCTTGCGCTGTCTTTCGTGTTAAAATCATCACTTTGTGAATCGCCATCTGAACTTGTCATTGTGTACTCTCTGTAGCGTAGCCTGAGCTCCGCCTACAAACTACGTCATCGTACCACGTGACCCAAGTTGTGGATTTTCAGCCTAGCAGTCGCCGAGGGACAATTTTAAGTCCTTAAAAAAACCTTTAACGGTGCAATCACGATCTTAATGCCACATTTTTTGAAAATATGGTCACTGATGCATGTATTTCCGAGTTGGTCGATCTCAGAATCAAGAAGTACTTTAAGCCAAAGGAGCATGTCCCTGACCTCCTAAGAGCCTCTGACTAGCAGAGTTCCGTTGTCATGGAAACCCCCTCACAGCTGCAGCCCTCTCTTATTCATCATTACATTTATCATGTGGGGGACTGAGTGAATTGTGTGATTTTGGTGTCTCTGGAGCATTTTTGTAGCATGTAGCAGAGGCAAAAATGGGTTAAAATGGATATTTGACACCTCATAACTTGTAGATGCTTTATCCAACCTGGCCCAGATTTATTGTGGAGCTTTCTCTCTAAAGGAAGTACAGACTCTGTGAAGCGAAAGTTAGTAGGACCTTCCCAGAGCTACTTCCGGTTAGGATTAGTTTGGTTCAAATCCTCTACTGGGAAGTGCCTCAAAAAGGGAGAAAGCACTATGGGATATTTGGGCATGGTTTTTGGCTTATTACGTCACCATGGTAACTCAAAATGGCGGTTGGTACAAAAAGCACACTTCACGCGATCAAGACGCACGTTTTGATATATGCAATGTGGGGGTAAAAAATTAATTCTCTAAGTCTCCCACACAGAGATTCAATCTACCAACCTCTTGCATGGTAAACCCACACTTTGCCTCTGCACTATGTATAGGTATGTAATTGTGGGACTATAACTGTGTGTTTGGCCCATTGCAAAGCATTGGCAGTGCTTTGCCCCGAGCAGCGCTTCATATCTTGGCAACGGTCGTCTGTGGGCCTTCTGCCAGGTCCTGTTGGAGTCCAAGGCCCAATAGGAAAATATGTCAAATCCAAAAATGGACAGAAAAATGACACATTCCTGATAATCACCGGAAAATTTTAAAATATTAAGAGGAAGTGACTTTGCGAATCTCAGATTCCTACGTTCATCACAGCCCCTGCAGTGGGTGTCAAAAGGTGCCATGCTAAGTAAATGGAGCATGTCCCTGACCTCCTAGGAGTTCCGTTGTCATGGAAACTCACTCACACCTGGTGCTGTGTGTCATAATATTTATTACAAAGTGTGTGCAATTCACGCACACACTTTGGCTCTGTGTCTGTCTAATTGGAATACAATGGCAAAACTTTGCCTCGCACAACACCCGATATTTCGGCAACCGTAAGAGCTAGAGATGTAATTTTTTCTGCGTTTAATTCGGAACGGAGAGGGGAACAAGACTAACTATCTGTTGTTGTTGGAAATATTTTAATAACGACTCAAAAAATCATGAAATAAAGGGGAAGTTTGACGAAAATACAAAAATGCCCTAAACATTGTCCCGAACAAATCACTGTAACTGAAAAAGTATAAGAGATATCATAATAATTCTTCCACCGTGAGTATCAGCAGCCTTTGGAGGACAACTGTGCTTACTTTTATGTTTGTACAAAAATCGGTGTAGGCATGGCGATGATGTAAAAAAGTGCATCATGTGGAAGGTTGTAGGTCCAAAGCGTTTTCCGGATTTTGCACATTCGCTACTCCCGAACAAATTGTTCCTGCAGCAAAACCGTAAGACTTATCCACAAAATTCCTTTTTTGTGAGTGCCTGTACATCAAACGGTTTAGGAGTGGCCAAGATGCGAAAACATGTGTTGTTTGGAATTTTCAGATGTGATTTTTCACGACACCTCCATAGAAAATCAATGGAGAACGTTTGGACTTTTTGGCGCTCTGGGGTGATTCGCGAAAAATCTATAAATCCCACACCAATGAGGGTTACATTTTCTGAATCTTGACAAAAATCCCTACGTTTTGGTGTATAATATGTCTACGTAGAGTGAAAATTGAGTGAGTAGGCTGAAGTTGTTTGGAATTTTGAAATCTTTGAAAAAGTTACAGTGCATCACTCTAGCCCCCGGAACATTCCGCCTTTGACTTCCTTTCATTTCGCAATGCACTGCCTCCTCTTGTCATGCTAGGGCAGGACCCTAATAAAGAAACCCGTTTAGAGGTGAAGAACAATAGGTGCCTGCCATGCATTTGCATGGGAGCGCACTGCTTCCTCTTGCAATTGCAAGGCAGGCACCTAATAAAGAGAACCGTTTAGAGGTGCATAGTAATAGGTGCCTCCATGCATTGCATGGGAGGCAGTGCACTGCCTCCTCATTGCAATGCTATGGCAGGCCCCTAATTATATATTATTTAGAGCAGAGAGTGATAAATATGAACACTCTGCACTATTCAGATTGCTTAAAAAAACTTTCTTACATGTTATTTACTCAGTTCCCTATTTTCAAAATAATAAAATATAATGACAGTACAGGATAGATTGTGACATTGTGAATTACATACCAAAACCTAGTTCGGTAGGATCTAATGATAAACCACTGTTTACCGTAAGGTCAGGAGTAACAGCAAAAATAACCAGTTTGACTGAAATTTTTTCTAGTCAGTCCATATATTCTAGTGGTGTGGACATCATGCCACATTATGCATCACACTTGCTTTTTGTGCAAAGTCAATGTTAACCTGGCTGTTTTAAAATATGCATTCACAATTCCTCTCCCACCTTTCAGTTTGAGAGCCTTGGCGTCATCCTGGACAGCCCTTTCACACCTCTCCTTCCATTTTCACATCCATAACATCACCAGGTTAACTCACTTTCATCTTTGCAGCATCAAAAAAGTTCCTCCTTCACACTTATGACAAAAACTTGCCTAGTTGTGCCCTACCATCTTATGTGTGCTCAGTCAGCTGGTCTCTTCTGCTAAGGTTGCCTTTTTCCTGTGAGTTCCAGCTGCTTGCTCTGCCCGTTCTGGTGGTTCCCTGGTTCACATCGCCTGTTCGACTCGGCCTGCCTGCTCATTCAACTAAGCCAAGCCAAGCTAAGTTGCCAGTGTCGGAGTGCTGCAGCCCTGCCGGTTTCTCCATGTCTCTGCAGCTTGCTCTGCTGGTTTGGGTGTTTCCTGGCAAACACCATCTGTTCTGATCTCCTGCTTATCTCTGCCTGCCCGCTCATTCAGCCAAGACTCGTCTGCCAAGACTGTTACTGCTTGCCTTCCTTATCCTCCATTATTCATTCTTTCAATAATCCTTTTAAACGTATTGCTGTGTCCGGCTGAATATCGGGTTCACCTGCAGTAATTATAACACCTTTACATTCCAAAGAGCCATGTTTATTCGCATTGCTAATGAATAAAATCTGGAGTGAAAAAACCTATGTAAACCTATTGTAATTTACTCAAAAGTACTTTTTGTACTTTACATGTTTATGGAGAATGAAGGCAGAACATGTAGTTTGCAGCATAGTGAAAAAATCAAAGGACTGAACAAAACAAATAACTTGTATTAGTGTCATTCTGGGATGGCAATTCTATGCAAACATAGCATGAAAAAAACAACACATTGCTAGAACGAGCTTTTTTATCTTTTAAATCTAAAAAACATTTGTCTCTTTATATAATATATATTTAAATTTAAGTCCTAAACGGTCATTTAGGATAATCTAAAGAGCCAACAGTGGCTTCAGAACCGTAGGATGCTGACCCCTGATACAAGTACTTTATAAGATTATCAGGGTATTGTGTCTAATCATTAGTGGATGTAACAAGTAGGTGTTTTGTTTCCATTAATCAGCCACTGATTATTTTTATAAAACTTCTTATCCACTACATTTTCAAATATTGAACAATTTTACTCAGGATGACGGAATTTGTGTAATCGGTTACATTCTCTAATTTAATGTCTTAAATGCGACATCGAAGAAAGGTAAAAATACAGCAGTATTCAAAATCTTTTGCTAAAAACTAAAATGCATGACAATAGAGCATAAAATTAGTCTTTATTTAGATAATGTATTATTCTAACTCCAGCACTCAAACACCTCTCTCTCTCTCTCACCCTCTCTCTCTCTCTGTCTCTCTCAAGTAATTAGATCACTAGAATCTTTCTCAAAAGTCTCAGATTACTCTATAAATTGGTCAAAATCTACAGTGCTGCCAATTAACTACTCTTTACAGAACCCCCTAGATTTACAACTACAGTCAGGGAGTATTAAATATTTGAGTATTACTATATCACCTAAATTGCCACCTAAATTTCACAAAACTTAACCACATCTCTCTTATAAAGAAGATAAAAGAGGATCTTGACAGATGGAAATCGCTACCAGTTTCACTTATGGGAAAGATTGCTTAAATGAAAATGATGGTTTTACCTAGAATTAATTAGTTATTTGCAATAATCCCCAATAAACTATCATTCGACTACACGGTAGACTGTGCGTTAATGTAACGCAGAAGGTCTGGAGATGCTACGTTGGTGTAGCTTGTAGGACCTGAACAGGTCAGAGAGGCAGAGTCAAGTGTCACGGGGCCTCTGGGCCGTATTGATAAGGCTGGTAGCGGATGGGAAAAAACTGTTTTTGTGTCGTGAGGTTTTGGTCCTGATGGACCGCTGCCTCCTGCCAGAGGGAAGTGTCTGAAATATTTTGTGACTGGGGTGCGAGGGATCGGCCACAATCTTCCCTGCACGCCTCAGAGTCCTGGAGGCGTACAGGTCCTGGAGAGATGGAAAATTGCAGCCAATCACCTTCTCTGCAGACCGGATGACACACTGCAGTCTGCTCTTGTCTTTGGCGGTGGCACCAGCGTACCAGATGGTAATGGAGGAGGTGGTTTAGACACACCTTCTCCTTCAAAGAGTTTTCTTAATTTTCATGACTATGACAATTGTAGATTCACACTAAAGGCATCAAAACTGTGAATTAACACACGTGGAATTATATAATTAACAAAAAAGTGTGAAACAACTGAAAATATGTCTTATATTCTAGGTTCTTCAAAGTAGCCACCTTTTGCTTTGATTACTGCTTCGCACACTTTTGGCATTCTCTTAATGAGCTTCAAGAGATAGTCACCTGAAATGGTTTTCCCTTCACAGGTGTCCCCTGTCAGGTTTAATAAGTGGGATGTCTTGCCTCTTAAATGGGGTTGGGACCATCAGTTGTGTTGTGCAGAAGTCAAGTGGATACACAGCTGATAGTCCTACTGAATAAACTGTTAGAATGTGTATTATGGCAAGAAAAAAGCAGCTAAGTAAAGAAAAACGAGTGGCCATAATTACTTTAAGAACTGAAGGTCATTCAGTCCGAAAAATTGGGAAAACTTTGAAAGTGTCCCCAAGTGCAGTCGCAAAAACCATCAAGCGCTACAAAGAAACTGGCTCACACGAGGACCGCCCCAGGAAAGGAAGACCAAGAGTCACCTCTGCTGCGGAGGATAAATTCATCCGAGTCACCAGCCTCAGAAATCGCAGGTTGACAGCAGCTCAGATTAGAGACCAGGTCAATGCCACACGGAGTTCTAGCAGCAGACACATCTCTAGAACAACTGTTAGGAGACTGTGTGAATCAGGCCTTCATGGTAAAACAGCTGCTAAGAAACCACTGCTAAGGACAGGCAACAAGTAGAAGAGAATTGCTTGGGCTAAAGAACACAAGGAATGGACATTAGACCAGTGGAAATCTGTGCTTTGGTCTGATGAGTCCAAAGTTGAGATCTTTGGTTCCAATCATCGTGTCTTTGTGCGACGCAGAAAAGGTTTAAGGATGGACTCTATTCAATTCAATTCAATTTTATTTATATAGCGCCAATTCATGAAACATGTCATCTCGAGGCACTTTACAAAGTCAAATCAATCATATTATACAGATTGGTCAAAAATTTCCTATATAAGGGAACCAGTTGATTGCTTCCAAGCCCCGACAAGCAGCATTCACTCCTGGAGAAGCATAGAGCTACAGGGAGAGTCGTCTGCATAGTCCATGGCTTTGCAGCAATCCCTCATACTGAGCAAGCATGAAACAACAGTGGGAAGAAAAACCACCCATTAGCGGGAAGGAAAAACCTCCAGCAGAACCGGGCTCAGTATGAACGGTCATCTGCCTCGACCGACTGGGGGTTACAGAAGACAGAGCAGAGACACAACAACAGAGACAAAAAAGCACAGAAGCACACATTGATCCAGTAATCTGTTCTACATTAGATGGTAATAGCGGGTGATCTGTCTTCTCTGGATGATGTCACAGTTAACAGAACGTCAGATCAGGTGTACCTACTATGAAGAAAAAAGAGAGAGAGCAAAAAGTTAAAAGCTGAAATGACAACAGTCATTTCAATGTAATGCAATGCAAAACTGCATTGCATCTACTTTTTTTAGACAAATGCAAGAAAGTAATAAATATTATGACATGCTTAATTGGAAGGGAGTGGGGAGCAGATAGATGGTGCTGCTGTAGAAGGTCGTGAGGATGGGCGGGGACAGGTGGGCTCTCCTCATCCTCCGCAGTAAGTGCAAGCGCTTCTGTGCCCTCTTCTCCAGTGACATGGCAAGGCAAGGCAAATTTATTTATATAGCACAATTCAGTACAGAGACAATGCAAAGTGCTTTACATGATTAAAATATAGGAATAAAAGCAAGTAGGGATAGAATGTAGGAAAAAAAAGTAATTTTAAAACAGTTTAACTTGAACATTCAAAGGCAATTTTAAACAAATGTGTTTTTAATCTCGATTTAAAGGAACTCAGGCTTTCAGCACTTTTACAGTTTTCTGGAAGTTTGTTCCAGATAAGTGGAGCATAGGAACTAAATGCTGCTTCTCCGTGTTTGGTTTGTGTTCTAGGTATGCAGAGTAGGCTGGAGCCAGATGACCTTAGTGGTCTGGAGGGTTTATACGCTGATAACAAGTCTGCGATGTATTTAGGTGCTAAGCCATTTAGGGATTTATAGACTAACAGAAGTATTTTAAAGTCTATTCTCTGAGATACAGGGAGCCAGTGTAAGGACTTTAGAACTTGGGTTATGTGTTCTACTTTCTTAGTCTTAGTGAGGACGTGGGCAGCAGCGTTCTGGATCAGCTGCAGCTGTCTGATCCACTTTTTAGGCAGACCTGTGAAAACACCGTTGCAGTAATCAATTCTACTAAAAATAAACGCATGGATTAGTTTTTCCAGATCCTGCTGAGACATTAGTCCTTTAATCCTGGAAATGTTCCTCAGGTGATAAAAAGCCGACCTTGTAACTGTCTTTAGATGCTTTTGGAGGTTCAGGTCTGAGTCCATCACTACACCCAGGTTTCGGGCCTGATCAGTGGTTCCTAACTGAAGCTGCTGAAGCTGTGTGCTAACTTTTGATCTCACCTCTATTGGTCCAAAAATTATTACTTCTGTTTTGTTTTTATTCAACTGAAGAAAATTTTGGCACATCCATGCATTGATTTCTTCTAGGCATTTACTGAGTGCCTGAACTGGTTCATAGTCACCTGGTGACATGGTGATGTAAAGCTGTGTGTCGTCTGCATAGTTATGGTAGCTGATGTTGTTATTTTTTATTATCTGAGCTAGGGGGAGCATGTAGATATTGAAGAGGAGGGGACCCAGAATGGACCCTTGGGGAACCCCACATGTGATTTTTGTCGTCTGGGATGTAAAGTTACCTACTGACACAAAAAAGTCCCTGTCCTTTAAGTAGGACTTAAACCAGTGGAGAGCTGTACCAGAGAGGCCGACCCAGTTCTCCAGGCGCTCTAACAGAATAGAGTGATCGACAGATGCTGCACTGAGGTCCAACAGAACCAGCACGGTGGTTCTTCGGCAGTCTGTATTTATATGGATGTCATTAAACACAGTCTGTATTTATATGGATGTCATTAAACACCTTGATAAGGGCGGTCTCTTTACTGTGGTTAGCACGGAAGCCAGACTGGAAAACGTCAAAGCGGCTGGTCGTTGTTAAGAAGGTGTTTAATTGTTGAAATACAGCTTTTTCAATAATCTTACTGATAAAGGGGAGGTTTGAGATGGGCCTGTAGTTCTGGAGTAGTAGTTTGTCTAAATTGTTCTTTTTTAACAGTGGTTTGATAATTGCTGTTTTTAGGGACTGGGGGGAAACACCTGACAGAAGGGACGTGTTTATTATCTGGGTCAAATCAGACGCTATGCCAGGTAAAACTTTTTTAAAGAAAGCTGTGGGGAGAACATCAAGGCTGCATGAAGAGGAACTTAACTGCTGAATGATCTGCTCTAAGCTTTTGTGGTTTATTTCGCTGAAATGGGACATTTTGTCAGAAATAGTTCCTGCTGAATACAGCTTTGGTTCTGGAGTTGATATGGTAGTACAAAATGATCCTCTAATTTTTAGGATTTTCTCAGTAAAGAAGTTAGCAAATTCATTGCAGGCCTTGGTGGAGTGGAGTTCGGAAGTCACGGACACAGGAGGATTTGTTAGCCTGTCGACTGTGGAAAATAAGACACGAGCATTATTACTGTTTTTCTTGATGATCTTAGAGAAGAAAGATTCTCTTGCATTTTTCAATTGTAAGTTATATCTGTAAAGTCTCTCTTTATAGATGTCGTAGTGAACCTGCAGTCTGTTCTTTCTCCACCTGCGTTCAGCTTTCCGACATTCCCTTTTTTCACCTCTAACTGCTGGAGCATTTCTCCAAGGAGATTTTTTCTTCCCGGAAAGAACTTTCACTTTAACTGGAGCAATGCAGTCAATGATGTCTGAGACTTTGGACTGAAAGTTATCTACTAGCTCATCTACTGAGTTGCAGCCCAAGGTTGAAGTATCAGAGTAAGCTTGAATAAAAGTTTCCGTGGCATTGTCCTTAAAGGTGCGTTTTCTTACGATTTCCCTTTGGCTAAATGAGTCACTGGAAATAATGCTTTCAAAGGTAACAGAAAAGTGATCGGATAGGGCAACATCAGTTACATTGACCTGTGAAATTTTTAGACCTTTAGTGATGATCAAGTCTAAAATATGTCCCTGTTTGTGTGTTGGCTGTTTAACATGTTGACTTAAACCAAAGTTTCTAAGTGTGTCACACAGTTCTTTTGCACTTCTGTCTTCAGGGTTGTCAACGTGAAAGTTGAAGTCTCCCACAATAATTAAACAGTCATAATCAACACATATCACAGACAGCAGGTCACTAAAATCCTTAAAAAAGTTTGATGTGGACTTAGGAGGCCTGTAAACATTCAGAAACATAGTTCGTACCGGGCTCTTTACCTGGAGAGCCAAATGTTCAAAAGAGTCAAATTTTCCCAAAAACACCTTTTTACATTTTAGTGAATCATTAAACAATGTTGCTACTCCTCCACCTTTCCTTTGCTGTCTGCTCTCACAAAGAAAATTGTAGTTGGGAGGAGTCGTCTCGATCAGTATAGCTGCTTCACTAAATTCATGTAACCATGTTTCTGTTAAAAACATTACATCAAGATTATTGTCAATAATAATGTTAGTCTGTGAACAGGGCGGCCATTTTGCCCATATTTGGGCACATCACAGGAAGTGACGTCACAGCGGCCATCTTAGGTCAGACCAAGCTGCGCTCAGAGAGAATACAAGTCAATTCAGGAAAATGTACTTTATGTTTTCAGACACTCTGAATCCGGTGAATTCTCACCCGATTTCCAGATAAATCAACTGACTGAAAACATCACCCCTTTAGGGGCTACATGGGACCAATTGATTGAATTAAATGATTGTCTAACTTAATAAATAATTTCGATTTTGTATTGAAAGTAAGGAAACTTCCAGAGCTACGTCCCATGGGTGCGCATATAAAAGGACACCAGGAACCAGATCCTGGGGAATTACCTTCAATAAGTAAGATTTTATGATAGATAATCCTCATGCTTTACAGTTACAGTTTTTCCGGCATAAACACAATATGTGCTAATGGGTACAGGGATGGAAGTAGAGAAAAGTACATTAAACACCAAAAACAAACAAAATGGTCCTAAATTACTGGATAGACATGATTTGTGGGGATGGGGGGGGGGGAGCCCGTGCTGAGGGTGATTAGGTTTTTTGTTGATTTATTTCCCCCAGATCGCGGTTTGTATTATATCATTTTTAAATGCTGTTATGAGCACCTTTGCTCTCACTTGTCTGTATATAGTTTTGCGCCTATGTAGATAATTGCTGTTGTCTGTATATAGTTTTGCTCCTATGTAGATAATTGCTGTTGTCTGTAGATTGGTGTCTGTGTATATAGCTTTTATATATATATATATATATATATATATATATAGCTTTTATATATATATATATATATATATATATATATAGCTTTTATATATACACAGCAAAATTGGAAGAGTTGTTTTGAGTTGATTTTACTGGTGTTAATTGTTCTGGTGTTAACAGGAGTCACTGTGTGTTAATTGTGGTGTTACATTAACACTGAGAGTGCTTAAAAAGCTCTGTGCACTGTGTTGTTTCAAAGAGTTAACTGCCTAACACTGACTGAGAGTGACATTCCATATCCGGTTCTTTCATCATGTTGCACACTCGAACAAATTAATGTTGAGACATGCGGTGGTTGTGAATTTTCTTTTACTTTACTTCTCTCTGAAAATGCCAACAACATTCATATATAAGACGTGCGTCACACTATGGCTGTTCTTTTTCTAATGAGTTTACGTTCTCCAACAGAAATTTAGGACCCAGGGCTGCCCTAAGCGCCTGTTCAAAACTGATCAATTTTTTAACTAATTTCACTCTCAGCCAGAATCGTTACCTAGATAGTATATATGAACGTTCAGCTTAACATAACACAGTTTTTTTAATAACAAAACAAAATATTTATAGGAGAGGTAACAGAATAGAATTGTATTTTAATGGAGGAGGGGGGGTGGGGTCCTTGATCTAAAGTCCCCATCAACTGGTCCCCCACAATCATTCTTCCTTTTGGACGACGGACATCTTGCCGCTCTTTTCCACCTGTGAAATAGATGATTGCTTAAAAAGGTAAGAATCTTAATATATTAATGTGACGTTAGTTGTGTTTCCAAGAAAGTTTTAAATAGGCATATCAGCCTGCTGTGTGTGTAAACTGGCCAACTACAAACTTTGTGTTTCGGCTAGGCTATGTAGTCTAACAACTAGTTGGTAGACGAACCAAGAATTTGCATAGCATAAATAAATACGTAATATATAGTAACCTAAGCCCAATCTCCCAATTTTTTCTTTTCTGTGACAAATGAAATGTATTTTGTGGAATCGAACGGGTGGCCAGGAAGCTGTTAGGATATCGCGCGCACGTTGTATAGCCTATGCTAGTTTGACATGGACATTTCATTCTGTTTCCGTTCTCCAAAATAACCTAGAACTAATTTAGTTATATAATTTAACTAGGCACTTAGTTCTAGCAGACACCAGCGAATCTGTATTGCTCCTTAAACCTCCTCTGGCATTAATATCTGCCAACAGTGCCTTAACTTTGCTAACTGTGGGCGGCAGTGTAGGCTAGGCGGGGAAAGCAATCCCATTCGTGAAAGTGTACTAATTGTTAGCAGCGAACATCAAGGCATTTGAAAATGCACCCGTTACCTCCGCCAATTTCTTTTTGCATGTGTCTATGTATCGAACAATGCACGCATCTGTATATATCTTGACATACTTAGTAGAAGTCAGCAATAGTGTGTGTGTAGCAGACTACTACTGTAAATCGGGAATTCTTGTGCAAAATTCTGTTTCCCTGTGAAAATCTGTTCCCCCTGTGTCGGGAGCGCGCATTGCAGCCAGAGAGGCGGATCTGACATTTTTCAAGGCGCTCCTGATCATTTTTCGGTAAAAACAGCTCATATAATCATGTCAACTTTGTAACATTCAGTTTAATCGGTTTCTCTTTTTACAAATTTATAAAATGAATACATTAACGAGGTCTTCTTGCGCTGTTTTGTGTTGTTTTTTTAAACGCCAAGAGAATCGGTATTTCTCCAACTTTTGTCCCTTCAGCCTGACAGAAATAAACGTCACCAAACAGATTTCCAACACGTAGTGTATTTTTAATTTTTCATTGCTGATATAAGAGGATGGAAACTGGATGATAGCAGGGCACACAAATTAGAATTTCTGGTTAATCCCCTTCTAATGTAAAATATGAAATATTACTGGATTAAGGACATTTCTAGTATAACATATCACACATATCAATTTTAGAGAAATTGGAAACAGTTGCTCTTTATTTCCCAAAGATGTGGGAGGAGGAGAGGAGAGAATGGATGTTTCAGCTCCCTGAAATAATCTGTTCCTCCTCCATAACATGGGAAGTAAATGTACCTGCAGGTCTTTAAATGTGCTTATTCCTCTCACCATCAACAACAAATCCTGTTGATTTGGTCATATTTACTCTTTATTTGCAAAAATTAAACGGGGGTAACAGTTTCTTTCTGTAAACTGAAATAATCTGTTCCTCCTCCATAACATGGGAAGAAATTCATTTACCTGTAAGTCTTTAACTGTATTTATTCCCCTCACCACCAACAACAAATCCTGGGCATTTGGTCATATTTACTCTTTATTTGCAAAAATTAAAAGGGGGGGGGGTGAAACCATATATTTCAGATGTTTTAGCTGCCTGATATAATCCATTCTCCCAAAAACATGGGAATAAATTACCAGCAAGTCTTTAACTGTGATTCAAAAACATTTGCTCTTCATTTCACAAAAGCAAGAGGCCTTGGAATTTATATCTTTCTCATTTCAAAATAAGCTTTCTGAAAAAAAAATTCCAGTGGTTTGTTTTTAATTATTTTCGTTATATTTGTAAATAGTTAGATAAACCTTTAAACCAAAAATACATTTCATAAAGGTCATCAAGCAAACAGTCATATTTATAATAATATAGTATCATATAATAAATGTTGCAAAAATGACTGTACTTGGGCCGTACTAGAAAATATTTGTTTATTACTTGGTAAACTTTATTGGAAAGATCAAATTTGGCAATAGGCAGCCCAGTTGCAATGCAGCAGCATAGTTGCAGTAACTTTTTTGACAATTTCCTGCACGGCGTATTTTTAAAAATTGTGGTATGTTGATATGGCATTTATAAATATATTCCAGGTTTTTCCATTCGAGGACGGCATGTTGCTGAAAGTTAAATATCGGAATGTGAAGAAGTACATCAGTTGGCACTCAGCCGTGACCTATGTGGAATTCATCAGCAAAGGCAAGGACTTTGATTAATGTCTGAAGACATATGCCACGATTCCACTACTGCCAATAAGTGTTTTTCTGTCAATCCCCCTAACATGTATTTCCAAAGACATTATTGTTGCACATCTGTTTTTTTTTTTTTATGGCACAGATATCTTAATAAGACACATTTGCCATCGACTGCAAAGTACAACAGTAATACTGTATACAAGAATGGCCATATATGGCCATTGGTCAGATTTCAGCTTGTCATTGTTTCTCTTCTTTTACAGTGAAAGAAAAGTTTGGGCTTCCTGATGCCACTGAGCTTGAGGTGTTCGATGATGCGGACACAGCAGTTGACGAAGACATTATTTCAGAACTATTGGAGTCCAATCCAGGTCTTTGCTTGAAAGTTTGTGAAAAAACTTCTGATGAAGGTATGGGTCTTATGCTGTCAATGAAGAGTATGTAACATATACGGTGCCTAAAAACATCTACACCCCCCTGTTCAAATGCTAGGTTCTTGTTATGCAAAAAAATGACAGACAAATAATTTCACAATTTTTCCCACTTAAATCTAAACTATTATCGTATGCAATGTAAGTGAAAAACAAACTTAAAGCTTTAAATGGAACCCTTAAACTTAATACTTTGTTGCAGCACCTTTGGCTTCTATTACAGCACTTGATCTTTTTTGGGCAAGAGTCTATCAGTATAGCACATAAGCATTCCAAATCTGCCTCTACTGTGTACAATCCTCCTCAGATTGTCCAACAGATGTTCAGTGGGATACAGGTCTGAACTCTCTCTGGGCCATTCCAAAACCTCAACCTTATTCTGGTGAAGCCATTCTGTTGATGATTTAGTCGTTTGCCAAAGACGGTTGTTGTTCTGAAAGATGAAGTTCCTCCGCATCTTCACCTGTCTAACAAGGGGCCACGGTTCCACGGCCCCCGTGGAACTGGTCATAATTTCCTCCTCCCTGACTACAGTGCCAGTTTCAGCTGAAGAACAACAATTATATAGCATGATGCTGCCACCACCATTCTTCACTTTATGTATGGTTTTACCTTGGTGATGTAGAGTTGTTTTTGTGCCAAATATACCTTTTGGAATTATGTAAAAGAAAAAAAAAGAAAAAAGCTAAACCGGGGTTTCATCAGATCATAACACATGTTCCCAAATGCATCTGGGAGATTACAGTTGTCTTTCTGTAAAATGTACTCCACAGGTTGAACTTTTTGGACATAATTCCAAAGGGTATGTTTGGGGCAAAACGTCACCCTAATAACACCATACCTTAAGTGAAGTATGGTGGTGGCAGTATTGTGCTTTTGTGGTGTTTTTATTCAGCTATAACTTGGGCCTTAATTGGGGAGGATGGAATAATTAATATTTTGACAAAGGCCGTGGTAGTGGCACAGAACTTTTGACCCTCTGTTAGGAAGGTGAAGATGCAGATGAACTGCATTGTTCAGGTTAATAGTTCAGATTAAAGGTGGAAAAATCTGTGAATTTATTTGTTTTTCTGTCATTTTCTTTACATAACAAAAACCTGGAATTTGAAGAGGGGTGTAGACTTTTAAGACCTACTGTACATATGTACGTAATGTTTTCGCTCTTTGGTACACCTGGCAGTGTGACAGTGTGAAAGTAAGCTATATATGCTGTACTCCTTTGCATTGTGATCGATGCACACTATTAAAATTGGTTATAGGTATGGAATGTATAATTGCCAGAGTCAGCTTTGCATTTATTCTGCCCATTGCCAAATTGGAACTTTCCATGAACATTAAAAACACTAACAGCTACTTGTCTTTCACAACATTACATGTTACCACAATAGCCCATGTCAAAACGTATACTACCACAGTCATATATTAATCAAAGGATGTGCTGTACAGATTTATTTCCTTTAGACCACTCAACGCCTTCTACTTCTGATACTGCATCTTCTCTCACGGATACCTTGTCCTTATCATCAAGCGACAGCGACGTAAGAGAAAAGAGCATTTCTACAGGTTGTAGTAGACTGAACAAAGAAGGAAGCCCATCTGTGGAGAAAGCTCCCCTGTCAGAGACCGCAAAAGAGGTAACATTTTAAGGAAAAAGTCATGTGTTGCTTGTAAACATACCTCATTTCTGTGGCACAGACACAGGCAAAGTTTCTATCCATACTAATACTCCCCAATAGTATGATCAAGCATTTGTTTCTCACCTACAAATGGAGCAGGAAAACCACTCAAATGTATCGTGTGATGCATGACACTTACATGCTTAATTATGTTTAATAATGATAATTACTTTTGTGTGTTTTGTGTAAGCAGATGGTCAAAAATGCCTTGCTTCAGAAATCTGGAGGACAGGACATTCTTGAAGAGTATAAATCCGAAAACACGCTGAAGCACCGCACTAGGAGGCAGCTTGTCAACATACTGGCAAGTGATATGACTGAGAGACATGGGTAAGACCTAGCAATTGAACTTTGACATGAGTTTAGATTTGTGCAAAATATATTCTCCTGCCTGTCAGAACTAAGTGAATTTTTTGTCTTGTCGCTACAGCCGGATTCCCTCCCGTCAACAGAAGGAGAAGTATGCGCTTGGAATCATTTCACTTTTTCCTGCACTTAAGGATCCCTTCTCACCAAAAGGATATGTAAGTTTTGCATTGATTTTTAGGAGTCAGTAGAAAAAATTACATTGGAAGGTGGCTAATGTGACCGCTAGGATGGTTATTATTGCATATATTTCATATTTTAGTCATAGCTATAATAGCCTGACTTATATAGGTGATTTTTACTTTTGTTTCCATTTGCTGTGCGAGATGTAACACTATTTTGATGTTCTTTCATTTGTTGTAGGAGCATTTTTATGATGCACAGAAAGGTACTGGATATTTGGCGTGGCGTCTGAAGACAATGAGCAGGACTACAGCGAAGAGGCCAGCAAAGGAGCCATCATTGCCTAAAGACCAAGGGCCAAAACGGAGAAGACAAGTGACAACACTGCCTGAGCAGCTTGATGGTGACGACTGCAGAGAAGCCATTTCGTTTCTTATTCACACCCCTGAAGAGGCAAGTGTGCTGGAGAAAATGAAGATGACGTTTCAATATCGTCAGGACTTGGTGCATGACCCAGAAAGAAGCGCTGATGTCTTCAAAACATTCCCACGTTTCCTGGATGTCAAAGGACTTGTGAGTAGAACATTACTTTCCTTATAATACAGCCCCTTTCAGAATTCTTGGAGCAGCCTCACAAATTATCTTGTTTGTGTTGTCCAGCAAAGAAATTTAGAATTAAAAGTTCAAATTGTCAGAGTTTTAACACTGGTTCAATGTTGTCATATATGTGATTAACAGGTAAATCAAGACTTCAACCTGCTGTTTGGTGCTGAAAAAAGTTCCAAGTTGTTGAACAAGTGGGACACAACATTCAAGCCAAAGATCATCAAGGAGGCCACCCAGCTGACTCAATCAACTGATCTGCGTCGTCTGTTAAAAGCGGCTGAGAGGCACCCAGAGAGTGATGGTATGCTGGCACACAGTGTTTTACAGTATAAATCAGGGTTGGGGAACCTTTTTCATTCGGGGGGGGGGGGGGGGGGGGGCACTTAAATTAATTCGATGGCCGTAAAAGTCCTCAGAGGGCCGTACTATGAACACAAACCATGATTTTCCCCTGCATTTTAGGTCTGTATTGAAGGAAGCCACATTTAAAACAGACCCCACCTTCTCTAAGTCCCCTGAATATAACTTCACTGTATTGGAAATGCATTTTCTGAGATTCACAAATTATGTCATATTTCATTTGAAGCTGCACAACATTACAATCATATCAGGGGCCAGATAAAGGTTCCCCACCCCATACTATAAATGATACCAGTTTAACCCATTGATGGTGGATGCTGCGTAGAGCAACGTTGACCCAGATGCCTTAAAGGTGCACTGTATAATATTTTTAGTAGTTCATTTCCAGAATTCATGCTGTCCATTCACATGTGTTACCTTTTTAGCTAATACTTACCACCACATTTACATTCTAAGTATTTATAATGACTGGGAAAATTGGACTTTTCATACATGGAAAGTCCCTGATGCAAGATGAGGGTCTTGGCTTTTAAAAGCGTCGCGTTTCATGTTTTGATGTGCTTCGAAGGCTGAGAAAGTAAGGTTTTTCTAGGCTGAGGACCCCCTCTGAGGACTTGGGGCATTCAGCAGGGTTTTTGCAGTTGGTTTTGGCAGAAATGGGTTGTAATGTTTTCTGTTCCTATGTTAATCACTGACTCTCTCTGTCTCTCTCATAGATTGGGACAGTGACATGGCCACTCTGCTGCTGCTACTTCATCTTTTGCCTCCCACAGCTGGACGCAAGACCAAGATCAGCCCAACTGATGCAGCTGATAGAATGGTGCTCTTCCACAAGGTACATTCATCGTAAAATTTACACAACATACTAGTTTTTACTTGGTTTTTGAGAAACAACCTATTATGGAACATGATGTAAAACCAACTGTAATGTCTGAAACAAATAAGTCACTAGGAATGTTTTTTTCTTTTTTATCATGTGTTTGCAGTCATGCAGCAGCATAGATGAATGTCTAAAAGAAAGAGAGGGAAAGCAGCCATTCATCCTTGCGGTTGGCCGTACCCGTAACAAGATTGACACCTACTATGTTGCCGTTGACAAACAGCTCATTCCATGCCACCATACCAGCTCACTGAGTGCGTTTGACGAACTTTTCAAATGTCACTATGTCTTCAACCTCTCGTATGATGAGTCCCTGGTCCATCTGTA
Organism: Fundulus diaphanus; assembly: GCA_037039145.1. Classification (NCBI taxonomy): domain Eukaryota; kingdom Metazoa; phylum Chordata; class Actinopteri; order Cyprinodontiformes; family Fundulidae; genus Fundulus; species Fundulus diaphanus. Next base: position 5,905,374 of record CM073135.1, read on the forward strand.
CACGTTTGTACAGACTACTGTATTCAACATCGATGTTTACTCCACTGACGAGTCACCGCGTGTTCGTGAGTTGCGTGCCAAGATGTTGAATGACAATGTTTAAATGTTTTATCTGTCAAGCTGTGCATACCACCAGTCAGGCCTTAATAAGCCACTTACGGATTGGACACAGTTTTTACCCAAGCACCAAGTTCAAATTGTCTTGTTCCCAGGACGCCTGTCGGCGTCAGTTCAGTACATATGCAGGTTTAAAAAAGCATTTAAATACTGTTCATGGTAATGATTTATGTCACGGTGATGATGCAGAAGAAGGTGGCCTCTTTGATGATCTTCAGCTTGAACCTGATTGTGTTTCTTCACAAAATCCTATTGAAGGAAATGAATTCTTGCAAGGTGCTGGGTGTTCTGAAAGCAATGGATCTGGTCAGTATAGCAGTGACGATACAAAAAACATTTGTGCTGCAATTATTTCTAAACTCACTGGTAGTGGTGTGGCAAATAGTGTAGTTTCATCAGTTGTAAGTCATTTAGAAGATTTTGCAGAAGGACTTCATTCTGAGTTTAAGCACAAAGTTTTGTCTGCTATACCGGTTGATAATCCTGTAAGAAATACATTGGGAAAATGTCTTGAAACCTTTGAAAACCCTGTTGAGAACTTTAATACTGAAAGTAAAAGAAAGAAGTATTTAAGTGAAAAATGGGGAATGGTGGACCCCGTGGAAAAACTGTTAGGATTCCGCTATGATTCAAGACTCAATAAAGTTACGGGTACTTTTGATCAAGTACCAGTGAAAGACACTTTTGTGTATGTTCCAATTTTGGAAACGATCAAATTTATCTGTCGCAATACTCATATTTGTGGACTGCTTAGCACACCTTCTGTATCAAGCGAAAACCGGTATGAGGACTTCTGTGATGGAAGTTACTTTAGATCACATCCATTGTTTTCAGAACACCGAACATCCTTGCAAATTCAGTTATTTTACGATGACCTGGAGACGGCAAATGCGCTTGGTTCAAAGCATGGACATCATAAAGTTGGAGCACTGTACTTTGTTCTGAGAAATTTGCCCCCAAAGTTAAATTCTGCACTAATGAATATCCATTTGGTTGCATTGTTTCATACAGATGACATTAAAAAATACAGCTTTGATCCCATTTTGCAGCCGCTAATTGATGACATCAAAGTGTTGGAGAGTCATGGAATTAGTTTGCCATATTCAGCTGTGAATGTCCGCGGCACAATTTCCCAAATCACAGGCGATAATTTAGGCATGCATGGGATCATGGGTTTTATCGAGTCGTTCAGTGGACGTTACTTTTGTCGTTTGTGTTTGATTGAAAGAAGTGATGCGCAGAATGTTTTCAGTGAGGATGACCCAAAGATTATCTTGCGAGGTAAAGAAATCTTTGAAATTCATTGCAACGAGTTACAGTCAAATCCACAAAAGTTGCATGTGTGTGGTTTAAAAAGGAATTCAACTTTAAACAGCTTACAGTTCTTTCACGTTTCCCAGAACTTTTCTTTAGACATAATGCACGACATTCTTGAAGGGGTTGGACAGTATGAAATCAAGTTACTATTAGAATACATGTCAGAAAACTTTTTGTCAAAACCTGCTCTTCTGTCTCGGATCTATGCTTTTGACTATGGGTACTTGGAGCGGAAAAATCGTCCAACAAGGGTCAACTTGGATAGTGGTAACAATACAATAGGATTGAACTCGATTCAGACTCTATGTCTGATTAGAAATATTCCCTTGATTTTTGGTGACATTGTGCCGGAAGGTGATCAGAATTGGTCTTTGCTGTTGCTTCTACTACAAATCATTAACATCATTTTCTCTCCATCTGTAACAATGGGCATGACGGTATATTTAAAACACTTAATAATGGAACACCATGCCTTGTTCAGACAGCTTTATCCAAATAGAAATATGATCCCAAAACACCATTATATGTTACATTATCCGAGTTGTATCAGAAGAATTGGACCCTTGATTCACATGTGGAGCATGAGATTCGAAGCAAAACACAGGGTGTTCAAAAACACATTGAAAAATTTCAAGAACATCACAGTGTCACTTGCCAAAAAACACCAGATGTTGATCGCTTACAATTGGGAGACATCCCCTTTAAACCACATAGAGTATGGTCCCCTGAAAGCATTTGATCCAGATAATGATCATGACCATTTACCCCAACTTGTTCCTTTTGTGCAAGAAGATACTTTTTCAACTAACTGGGTTAAGATTTGTGGGACAGAGTATAGAGTTGGATTGGTTGTATCTAGTGGCACTGACCATGATTTTCCTTTGTTTTATAGGATAAAAGTGATACTTAAGATTAAGAATGGTGTCCATTTCATTGCCAATAAGCTTGATGTTGAATACTTCAGTGAACATTGTCATGCGTACAAAGTGTGTGAATTACATGAGAAAGTTGTAATCAATGCAAATGTTGTGGAAACGTATAGGCCCTTTGACCTGCAGAGCAGTTATAGCACTGATGATGCTTGTCTGTACATTGTACCGTTATTTATGTAAGTGTTTTGTGGTGTGATTTGCAACTGCCATTTGTAACTTTTTTTTGGTGCTTGGTGTATTAAAAATTATAAATGTATTATTTGCTTGTCTGTCTTCCCCGTTTTGTATAAGACGACTTAACACTAGTAGAACAGTGAGATGAGTGTATTTCATGTATGTAAATGTGCACTGCACACTGCTGCACACAGTCCAGATGAACGTTTAGTTTTAGAAAAAGCAGTATTTATTTCACAAAATAACACAAATTAGTGTTACATGGTAACCCCTATAGTGAGTTAAGCTTAGTCAATTCAACACTCAAATGTGTTAAAAATATAACACTTTAGGTGTCAAGATGTTACACTTAAAGTGAAGTTTTAACACTAATCGGTGAGGAATCAGCACTCAAATGTGTTAAAAATTTAACACTGCAGGTGTTAACATGTTACCCTTTGAGTGAAAAGTATAACACTGATCGGTGTGAAAAATACACAAAAGTAGTCAAATGTAACACTGGGTGTTAAATTTAACACTATGGGAGTTGATTTAACACTGGCCGATTTGCTGTGTATATATATATATATATATATAGCTTTTATATATATATATATATATATAGCTTTTATATATATATATATATATATAGCTTTTATATATATATATATATATATATAGCTTTTATATATATATATATATATATATAGCTTTTATATATATATATATATATATAGCTTTTATATATATATATATATATATATAGCTTTTATATATATATATATATATATAGCTTTTATATATATATATATATATATAGCTTTTATATATATATATATATATATAGCTTTTATATATATATATATATATATAGCTTTTATATATATATATATATATATATATAGCTTTTATATATATATATATATATATATATAGCTTTTATATATATATATATATATATATAGCTTTTATATATATATATATATATATAGCTTTTATATATATATATATATATATATATATATATATATATATATATATATATATATATATATATATATATATATATATTATCCCGATGACAAAATAAAGCTTGAAAACTAATTGTCGCAAAATGACATTTTACGGCACTAGCTGTCAAGCCGGACCGCTGATAGGTGACAGCAGACAGACGGTGATGTGGTCAGCTGGGATGGCGGCAGCTCCAAGAAAAAAGCCGAAAACGTATCATTTCCATGAGGAATGGGAAGAGGAATTTGTTTTCACCATGGTGAAAGACAAGTGTATTTGTATGCTGTGCCACCAAACGCTTGTGCTTTCTAAAAGAGGAAATCTGGAGCGACATCACAACACCAACCACGTCAAATTCAAAGACAGTTTCCCCGCCAAGAGCGCAATCCGCGCTGGAAAAGTTGCTGAGCTGAAAGCGAGTTTGAAGACCCAGCAGTCACTTTTCACAAAACCTGTTGCTCAACATAAGGCTGCGACTGAAGCTTCATTCCGCATTAGTCACCTTTTGGCTAAACACAAGAAGCCTTTTACAGATGGCGATATATTCAAGGAGGCAATGGCCATCACTGTAGATACGATTTTCAACAGCTTCAGCAAAGACAACATCAAAACTGCGCTCCGCAGTATCCAGCTTGGCCCGAACACTGTTGCGAGGAGGGTTGAGGAAATGTCAGCTGACCTGGATCGACAGGTGCTAGCAGACTTGTCACACTGTGAATATTTTTCACTACAGTTTGATGAATCCCTGGATGTAATGGACACAGCTCAGCTAGTTGTATTTGTCAGGATGGCGTTCCCGGACGCTACAACGAAAGAGGATCTCCTCACTCTTTTGCATTTAAAGGAGAGAACAAGAGGTGAGGATATTTACAAAGCATTTAAAAAATATGTCTGTGATAATGACATCCCGATTGACAAACTGGTGGCAGTTACCACTGATGGAGCTCCAGCGATGCGCGGCGTGCGCTCTGGATTTGTTGCGTTGTGCCGTAATGACAGCGATTTCCCAGACTTTGTGAATTACCACTGTGTCATTCACCAGGAGGCTTTGGTGGGGAAGGTTTTGAACTTTAATCATGTTATGACTGTGGTGGTCAGACTGATCAACTCAATCAGAGCAAAAGCGCTTCAGCACCGCTTATTCAAAGCGTTATTGGATGAGCTCCATGCTGCGTGCGGAGACCTTCTCCTCCACGCTGACGTCCGGTGGTTGAGTCGCGGAAAAGTGCTGCAGTGGTTTGTTGATCTGCTGCCTGAGATAAAGACCTTCATGGAGACAAGAAACGAGGAGTGTGAGGAGCTGTCAGATGATCAGTGGCTGCTGGACCTGGGGTTTCTGACGGACCTGACGGCAAAAATGAACGCACTGAACAACGAGCTCCAGGGAAAAAACCGACACCTTCCCCACATGATCAGCGCAGTGAATGCGTTCAAGGCCAAGCTGGGAGTTTGGAACACACAGCTGAAAAACGGGAGGCTGACACACTTTTCCAACTTGGAGAAAATGTCACAGGGCATCAGTGACAAGGATGCTTTTCACCCTGAGGACTACTGTGGTCACCTGGACAAAGTGGCAGCGGAGTTCAGTCACCGTTTTGGTGAATTAGATGCCATGGAAGATGTTGCTGCATTCATTTTAAATCCTTTCCTGACCACTGATGTAGAACAGGTGGCAGCCAAATTTCAGCAGGTATTTGCTCTGCCTAATGGGGTTGACATGGAGATGCTGGATTTAATAAATGACATTGAGCTGAAAGGACGGTCACAGGACGGTAACTTTTGGGAAATTGTCAGCAGGGAGAAGTTTCCCCACCTTACCTCATGTGCACTAAGAGTGAGTGCCTACTTTGGATCTACTTACCTCTGTGAAATGGCGTTTTCAAAGATGAAAATAATTAAATCAAAATACAGGAGCTGCCTTAGTGACAAACACCTCACAGACTGTCTCCGACTAGCTGTCAGTAGTTATGAGCCAAACTACAAGGCACTCACAGACAGCATGCAGTCACAGCCATCTCACTAACCTGGGTGAGTAACATGCCAGTTGTAACATATGATGTCAATGAGAAAAGTAATTACTCATGAAGATGTTAAATAACTACACTGAGCTCATTTACACTGACTGAGAATTCTGTTAAACACAATCAGTTCTATTTTATTAAATTTTATTCCTAAAATGCCAATGCTATGTAGCTTGCATGAAGCTTAAGTGGATAAGCATAACACTGCATATGTTCACTGTTAGTGTGTGTTATCTTTTATAAAGAAAATGGCAATTTCATAGAAAAGGAAATAGGCCATGCCTTTATTTTTTGTGTTGGACATAAAGCTATATCTATAGTTGCATTGTGAATTGTGTTAACATTAGAGTTCTATTTGGTAAAATGTTGATTTTATGTGACCAGTGAAGCTTCAGAAGATAAGCATAACACTTGATATTACATGCTTTACTTTTGTGTTTATATTAATTTAATTTGAAATGAAGCCATGGCCAGTTAAAATGCTCCTTACAATGTTTTCTTTGTTGCATTAATTTGTCCCGTTGGACCAAAACATTTTATGTAATTCAAAAACAGTTGTTTTATGAGTTCATTCATGAATAAAAGGCTTCAAGTTTGAAGTAGAATCTGGGCTTTTTTTATTGCAACGCATCTACAGGTAGATCTTGCTTCCCACCAAAGTGGAGGTCGGGGATCTTGGGCTTAAAAAGGTTGGAGACCACTGCTCTATCACATTCAGCCGTCCACTGAATCTTATTTGGAGACTTGCCTTTGGTGAGGTCATTCAACACTGCTGAACGCTCTGCACTGCACTGCTCTCAGGGGAGTGGTGGCCTAGTGGTTAGAGCACAGAGCTTCAGTCCCAGAGGTTCTGAGTTCAACTCCCACAAGCTGCCATTCTGGGTCCCTGAGCAAGACCCTTAACCCCCAATTGCTCCCCAGGCGCCACACAGTGGCAGCCCACTGCTCCCCGAGGGGATGGGTTAAGATGCAGAAGTGAATTTCTCCATTGTGAGATCAATAAAGTTCAATTATTAATTATTATTATTAAACTTGGGAATAAACTTTCTGTACCACCCCACAAGGCCCAAAAAGCTTCTCATTTTCTTCTTGGTAGTTGGTATGGGAAATGAATTAATTGCATCAACCTTCCCCACCTGAGGTCTAATCCTGCCAAATCCAATGACATAGCCTAAATAGGCCACCTCTCTCTGGGCAATGGCACATTTTCAGGGATTGATGGTAAGTCCAGCTCTCCTGATGCATCCCAACACTTGTCGTAGATGTAGCATGTATGACTAAACACAACCACATCATCCAAATAGGCTGCTGAAAAATCTGACACATCTCTCAAAACATGATCCATAAGGCTTTGAAAAGAGGCTGGTGCTCCCTGAAGACCAAATGGCATCACCTTAAAATGGTACATACCAAACGGTGTCCTGAATGCTGTCAGCTTGCGTACCTCTGGTACTAGAGCCACCTGCCAGTATCCTTTACTCAAGTCCAGTGTAGTGATATACCTGGCTCCTCCCACTCTCTCCAACAGGTCATCTATTCTGGGCATAGGATATGGATCACACTGAGACACAGAATTCAAATAACGAAAGTCAATACAAAATCTCAGTGAGCCATCTTTCTTTGGCACAAGAACCACTGGGCTACACCATTCACTTGTTGATATCTCAATGATACCCAGTTCCAGCATAAAGTTGATCTCTTTCTTCAGTTCCAGCACCAACCGCTCTGGAATCCTATAGCTCTTCTGCCGCGCTGGAGCATCCTTCTTGAGGGAGATGTTATGTTGCACCAGGTCTGTGAAACCTGGAGTCTCTCTAAAAAGTTCTGGATCCAACAGAGATGAAACCTCCTCCTGCTGGGATGCTAAGAGATGAGACAGATCAACCCCACCTGCCTGTGGGTCAACAGAGGGAAAAAACTTCTCCTTCTCCTCTTCGCCATTGACATCACATATTAGATGCTGCACTGGCCTCTGGCGCACTTGAAATTCTTTCAGCAAATTTACATGAAATGTCTGATGTTTTTTCACTGTGTCCGGCATAAACAGTTCATATGTGACCTTACCCACTTGTCGAGTCACTTCATATGGGCCATGCCACTTAGCAAGCAGCTTGTTATCTGATGTTGGTAGCAGCAATAAGACTTGTTGGCCTGGTTTCAGGACCCTCTCTCTAGATTTCTGATCATACCATCTTTTCTGGTTCTGTTGTGCTGTCATCATACTCTCCTGTGCCAGAGCTGTCATCTCCTCCAACCTCTGCCGCATCTTGACCACATATGCCACAATGTTCTCTTCTGCTGATTCAGGGTTTTCCCAGTAGTCTTTCAGGAGGTCCAATGGTCCTCTTACTTGTCGCCCATACAGCAGTTCAAAAGGGGAAAATCCTGTTGAGGCCTGCGGAACTTCTCTGTAGGCAAACAGCATATAGTGCAACCACTGGTCCCAATCTGCTCCTGTAGTGGAAACAAACTTGCGCAGCATGTTCTTCAGAGTTTGATTGTATCTCTCTACAAGCCCATCCGTCTGAGGATGATACGGGGTGGTCTTAATTCCCTTCACTCCTAACAGCTTATAGACTTGCTGCAAAAGCTTAGACATAAAGTTTGTTCCACAGTCTGTCAAAACCTCTTTTGGTATCCCTACTCTTGAGAACAGTTGTATCAGACAGTTTGACACATTTCTGGCTTTTACACACCTCAGGGGAAAAGCTTCAGGATACCGCGTTGCATAATCACATATTACTAAGATGTATTTGTTACCCGTTGAGCTTTTCTGTAGGGGACCCACTACATCCATCCCTATCCTCTCAAAAGGGGTACCAATGATCGGCAGGGGCAAAAGCTGGGCATGTGGAACCTTTCTTCCTGAAGTGAGCTGACATTTAACACAAGACTTACAGAAGTTTGATATCTGATTATACATGCCTGGCCACACAAACCGTCTAGCAATTCTACACAGTGTTTTCTGAAATCCCATATGTCCAGCCCATGGAACAGTGTGTCCCAGATCCATTACTTTCTCTCTGAACTCCTGTGGTAATGCTAACGACTGCACATCCCCTTTACACAGATACAGAATTCCCCCTTTTACTACCTAAGTAGCCTCAGCAAAAAATCCTGGACTGCCCTGTGCGTTTCCTTCAACATCAGTCACCTTGTCAAACCAACATTTTAAAGTTGGATCCTGCCGCTGAAGTTCACCCACATTTACCGGAAGGTTAGCATCTAGCAGCTGAGATGGTATCGAAACGTCATCTGGTTGCCTGGCTAAGCCTCTTATCTTCTCTCTTCTTCTCTGAGCTCTAGATTTAGATGGTTTAACAGGCCCCGTTTCCCATTCTTCCTCAAAAAATGGTAACTCCCTCAAGACATTTTGTACACTCTGCGCCCTTGTGGTCACCATGCTGTACCCTGAAGATGTTGCTTTAGACTGAGACTCTACAGATCTGGCCAATAGGGCATCCCTTACTTCTAGTTGGGCAGCATTTTCTGTGTGTTTTACTGACTGCTCTCTGTGAGGATGTAGTCCTGCCTGCTGGATGAGATCTGCAATAATGGGGACATCATTACCCAGAATAACTGTGTACGGCAACTTTGAGGCAAGAGCTACTGACATGAAAAATGTGTGCCCTCCCACAGTCAGATATATGTCAGCCATTGGATATACATGTTTATCCCCATGAATGCAGCTTATATGAGACTGTTCCCCAGTCCACCTCTCTCTAGGTATTAAGGAGGACAAAACCACGGTCTGAAATCCACCCGTATCTATCAACGCTATTTCACGCTTACCATTAACTAAAACTGGTGCAGTATGAGCAGCATTCTGAAAAACATGTCTAGTTGGCCTGGGGACAGTGCAAAACAGGGATGGCTTAGACTGATTAGTAAGGGGGCAAAAATACTGAGTGTAACCCAGTCCATTACATAAATAACATCTTGTATCACGCTTAACTGCACGAAAAGGGGAATTCTTAGCTGCATCAGGTTTGTACTTAGAGTTATTCTGCCTACTACTAGAGAATACCTTGCTCTCAATCTGACCAAAACCCCGTCCATCCCCAGAGGACTTACTTCTATGGGCAAAGTTCATGTCCCGTCCAAAGGTTCCATGTTTTGTCCCTTGTCTAGCAGCTGTGAAGACCTCTGCTAGTTCTGCCGCCTTCTCTGCAGTCTTAGGGTCATGCTCACGAAGCCAAACTTCCAGCTCAGGGTTGACCATTAGCAGAAATTGTTCCAAGATCACTGTCTCAGAAATTTCTTTCACAGTTGCTTTTTCTGGTTTAATCCACTTGGAAAACATGTTCTTAAGGCGCACATAAAGCTCCCGTGGCGTCTCCCCAGGAAGAATGTCCATAGAACGGAAACGTCGACGATAGGTTTCAGCTGTAATCTCATATTTTTGCAAGATGGCCGCCTTCACTTTTTCATAGTCTTCTGAATCTTCAATATCCATTAGGACATAAGCACTTCGTGCCTTACCAGTCAGTAGGGGAATAAGCCAGATAGCCCATTCATCTCTTGGCCATCGACAGACTTGAGCCATTCTTTCAAAAGTAGTCATAAAATGTTCAATGTCATCATTAGGTGAAAGAGGATGCAGTTTAGGTTCTCTGTGCATGCTGAGGTCCCTCTCAGGTCTGACGTGATTGACTCGTTGGCTTGTCCCCTCAACTGGATCATCACTGTCATCTTGAGGCCGCTCCACTCCAGACTCTTGCTGCTCACCTCTAGGGTCTTGCTTCATTTCATGTACTTGTAGCTGCATCTGCTGAAACTGGTGCTGCATACTCTTCCATCTTTGTTCTTGACGGGAGGCATCTTTTTCCATCTGCTGATCTCTTGCTGCTTGAGACCGAATGAGTGACTTTACCAAATCTGTCAGCTCCTCAATCTTCTCCTCTGGGTTACTGGCTGTGAAGCCCCCTGGATCACTGGGTGGTTTGGCTCCATCATCAGGCTCCACCTGTTGGTCATGCTTCTTCTTTTCTCTCTCTTTTGTCATCCTTAGCTCCATTTTATGAATCCGACACCAACTCCTGACACCACTTGTTAGAATGGCCCTTAGAGGCTGGCTTAAACAGGAGACTTGAGGCAGAGAAAAGGTGCACCCACTTGGTATTTATTGTCCAACCTTGGAAAACAGGTCATAGAAGCAGCCACAATCACACTAGCGTCTTACAAGAAGCCTTTTATAGATCACCAACTCCTCCCATTAACCAGATCTACCATTAAACAGGGGAAACACCCTCACACTCTAACTTACAAACACTAACAAATATATAGCTAAAACATTATACTTTATTTAACAAACATCATCATCTATAAATATCTCAGAACATTTCTGTCTAAATTCCTAAAATACTACAACAACCAAAATACAGTTTACTTCCCCCTCTCAATCCATAATGGACTCTTCCGGAACCTTTAAAAGGTGCTCAGGTCCCCGGGGAATCTTTTAGCCTGAACACCCTGCAGAGGAAGAGACAGGAGGTAAGTCATTTACACAAACAATTCTAAACAGTAATCAATATTATCAATGGTTTGTTTGTTGCCAGGTCATCATCAGTACCAGCTGAGAAGAACTGCACAGACCATCACAACTAAAAATAAAATACTTTAAATCACAGTGCAATTTATTTGTATACAATATTCTAAAACTGCAATGTAAGTGTCCTAGAAACAGTAATGAAGCTCTTCATTACAAAGTCCTTTATTATTTTCGATAATGATAGATGATGTGTTTCAAAATATAGATAATGGAATGGGTTTTTCTCTTTTTGCTGATGATGGAGCTATGTGGAAGAGAGGAAGGAATTCATGAAACATGTCACCTCGAGGCACTTTACAAAGTCAAAATCAATCATATTATACAGATTGGTCAAAAATTTCCTATATAAGGAAACCAGTTGATTGCTTCAAAGTCCCGACAAGCAGCATTCACTCCTGGAGAAGCGTAGAGCTACAGGGAGAGTCGTCTGCATTATCCATGGCTTTGCAGCAATCCTTCATACTGAGCAAGCATGAAGCAACAGTGGAAAGAAAAACCACCCATTAGCGGGAAGGAAAAACCTCCAGCAGTACCGGGCTCAGTATGAACGGTCATCTGCCTCGACCGACTGGGGGTTACAGAAGACAGAGCAGAGACACAACAAGACAGACAAAAAAGCACAGAAGCACACATTGATCTAGTAATCTGTTCTACATTAGATGGTAATAGCGGGTGATCTGTCTTCTCTGGATGATGTCACAGTTAACAGAACATCAGACCAGGTGTACCTACTATAAAGAAAAAAGAGAGAGAGCAAAAAGTTAAAAGCTGAAATGACAACAGTCATTTCAATGTAATGCAATGCAAAACTGCATTGCATCTACTTTTTTTAGACAAATGCAAGAAAGTAATAAATATTATGACATGCTTAATTGGTAGGGAGTGGGGAGCAGATAGAATAGCACTAAAGAAAATACATACAGGATTAATTAGATCAGTGATAGATTATGGAAGTAGTGTTTATAATTCAGCAGCAGAGACAAATCTACAAAAATTAGATCAGATTCAGTATCAAGCATTGAGATTATGTACAGGAGCAATTAAAACTACTCCAACAGCAGCATTATTAGTAGAAATGGGAGAAATGCCACTTGCAATTAGAAGAGAGCAATTAACATTGGTAATGCAAGATAATGATGCAAATGTGCAAATACGGTGTAGACTCCAGTTTACAGTTTAGCAGTCAGATGGCAACACAAAAAAGCTGTTGCAAAACCTGGTGGACCTGCAGCAGGTGCTGCAAAACCTTTTCCCAGTGGACAGCAGGGAGAACATTCCATGGTGGGGTTGTGAGGGGTCTCTGATGATGTTATGGGCTCAGGACAGGCAGTGCTGGGATGATATGTCTTTGATGGAGAGTATGGCGAGGCAATTTCTTCCTGTAGTCCACGATGATCTCCTTCGTTTTCTCCACGTTCAGGATCAGTCCTGGCCGTTGTCGTCTCTAATCAGGCCCACCACCGTTGTGTCGTCTGCAAACTTCACAATGTGATTGGTGGTGAACCTGGGGACACAGTCGTGTGTCATCAGGGTGAACAGCAGGGGGCTCGGGACATAGCCCTAAGGAAAGCCCGTGCTGAGGGTGATGACATCAGAGGTATTCTGTCCGACCCGGACCAACTGAGGTCTGTTGGTGATGAAGTCTAGCAGGCAGTTGCGAAGAGGTGTGCTGAAGCCCAAATGTTCCAGTTTCGATGGTGTTGAACGCTGAACTGAAGTCCAGGAACATGCTCAAGGGGGCGGGGCATGGGTGGGCTTGGAACCCGTTAATAACTGCTTGCAGTTCTAGTTATTATTATTATTACGGAATTAAAACGCATTGTGCAGCCCACGCAGATTTGTAACGAATCAATTGGATCAGGTATCTAAGTTCAGAACGTACACCCCTACTCAAACCCAGAAATTCAGACCCCTCAACAACTAGGGGGCGCTATAACAAAGGACAATGCGTTTTGGCCTGTAACTGTGAGAGATTTTTAACTATTAAACTATATAAAAGAATGATGACACGGGGAAACGAGGTCTTTCTGCTTGCCAACTGGAGAACCCATTTATTTCAGGCTTTACCTCTCAGCACGTACGAACGGGTGTGAGCTAGAGTTCTGATTACAACATAGTGTACATGCATTTTATATGCCACAGATGGGTGTGTGTTACAAATAAGATTCTACGTGCATCCATTGGTCCGTGCCGTGACCCAGCAGTGTCCACGTGCTTCCAGCCTCCTTTGGCAGACATTGGTCTTATTTCTGGGAACACTTCCACAAACGTTGAAAAACAGACAACCTTATCTTGTTAGTTGACCCCTGTTTGGGTCACACAGGATGTCGTGTCCTGGTCATATTCTGGACTTCTGCTCCCTTCGCCTCGCTGGCAGGACACACAGACTTCAGATGTTTTCCAAACCTTACATATCCTCCCTTGTTACGTTACTTACGTAACAATCCTAAGGAACCCTCTATATACTAAAGTACATAGACTAAACATCGTATAAAGAGAAAATCTGACTCCACACTAATCAAGCTTAGCTGTAATGATAACACACATCTAGAAATGTAATTGCTTACACAACCAATGGATAATATACTAATGTAATCAAGGTGCCCACATAAGTGTTGATCAACAATGACTTGTAATAAGTGCAGATTACAATCAATAACACATTTCAATAATATATATATAGAGAGAGAGAGATATGCAAAACATTCATTGCTTTCACATTGGCATCAATCCAGCTGATATGGAAGCGAAAAACCCCGTTGTTGGCACTTATTCATGTACTGTTCTCAGGGGAAAAAACTCTCCCATGGATCTCGGTTCTCCATCGAGCATCCGCCAGCCAGGTCGACCGGCATCAGTTGGAAATCAGCCATGCTACTTGCAATGAAATCCACCACTTGTCATTCAAAAGAGTACATAAACATCATATAGCATAACATAATATAATGTACCATATACAACCAACAATCAAACAACATATGAAATACATGGATTATATATATATATATATATATATATATATATATATATATATATATATATATATATATATATATGCAAATTATCTTGCTAATAATACTGATACGGAGGGTTAAACAGAAACGAATGTTAAAATATAATGTTATGATAGATTAAACTAACCGGCCGCCTGTGCTACCTTATCTACTAATGCCTTATTGCATTATATTTTATTTATTTAATCTTAGATTGAGTAACTTAAACAAGGTTAATAGGATTAGTCAGTCTTCAGTTCGTATGCTTGGTTTGAATGAGTCCATGGACACGTAGCAGAACAAAAAGAGTCCGTCTCGATCACGGGTACTCCTTTCCATTTGGAATGAGTCTGTAGCATACGTGTGAGTCCATAGACGTGTCCAGGCGGCCGGGATGTCAGCCCTTTCGATGGCTGCTGCCTGATGTCATCCATCTATACATCGTTCCCACAATCCACCTTTTCAAAATAGGCACAACACAACACACAAACAAAAAGATTACAATCAGCGTTATCACCAAAATTAGTCCTGTTTTAGTGGCTAAAGCGCCCCATTCCCCTAAAATTTCTTCCAGACTTTTCCACGACCAGTGGTTTCTACCAGCATTCTCTTTTACTTCTTCTTTAAGTTTCATAAGTTTAACCATTACTGCCCTAAACGAACCTTTAGGAGCTGTGTTCATGGGAATGATTATAATTTATACCCCTTCCACTTTTCTAAGTATTGATGAGAATTTCTTGAACCATATAAGAGTCTGCAACCCAAAACACACATAGGTAATTTAAAGAATGACACTGCGTCTTCTCTTGAAGTTAACTCACCATTCCTACATTTTTCACGTTGTACAAATGCACATTCTTTTGACGTGTATTTTTCTGGAATAACCATAGGAACTGCTCCCGGAGCAGCAGTACAGATTAAGCAATCATTTTTGGTTAACTCTCTTGCTGTATACCATGACCAGCTATACCATGTATTACGTATGGCTCTTTGCCATAAAGGATCACCCCTTGGTCTGATTCCATGCCATTTAATATCCTGTAATTTATTTATTGCTTTTGGCATAGCTACTTTTGGATTTTGTTTTTCATAAAATGTATCTAAACCTTCAGAGAAATCTTCACATCCTTCCTTTTCAGAGCATCCATACTGTTTTGGATCTAGTTCTGCGAATTCTAATATTGGGAGAAAACAATTTACATCTTCTAGTAGCGTCTCTTTACGTGGTAAGTTCCATAATATAGTTGAATCTACTTTTCCACTCGAGGTGACGTCTTTGAATTTCAACTCTTATGTTTTGTTAATCCGGAAAGCTATTACATTTGCTTCAATAATCCATCCACAATCTGCATTCCAAACAGTCATATTACAATTAATGTTTTCTTGATTTTGACTTGATAATTGATGACTTACATTAGTATGCGAATTACACATCTTTCGTCTGTCACCTTTTTGCAGTAATCTAGAGATAATCACGTTTCTTTCAACCAAGTCATATTCATCACTGTCTGGCTCCACATGTATCCTAATTCGGTCATTAAACATTTGGACTGTAGCGTTTAACTCCTTATTTCCTATTCGTTCTAAATCACCACTTCCTGATACTACATTGTGGTTTTGTAGATTCTTCATTGTTAAGTTATATTTGTAATTGTCCTCGGGATCCCTGTGGGATTCTATATCTATTTCTACCTCAAAACCATCATCCTTTATGTACAGAATAAGTGAGGACTGATTTATCCCATATTCTGTATATACCTTTTTGACACTTTTTCCACACAATTTTTGATCATTGTAATAAATGTTCACCTCAAACTCCGTATCTAATTTTGTACGAAATCCTGTATCGGTTACCGTTGCTTTCCATTTGAATTCAGCATGGGTCTCTCTTTTCTTACACCAACCTTTTTGTTTTTTCTCTTAACTGTTCTTTAAGACCTAGATGAGTCATTAACTTCAGTTCAGCTGGCAAAAACACTGGTGTGTACTTGTTCAAAAACATTAACGTTGTGTAGTACTTATCTTTTCCTGCAAAGGTGGATTTCCCTTTATAGACCGAAGTCCCACATTTCATGGTTGCATGTCGATCGTCTCGACCCTCATTACTCGTTGCTTGTTCCACTCGTGGTTGAGCTGATGTTGGCTGATGCCGTGGTGCCGGCTGCAGGCTGTGAGAGTTCATCTCCGGCCTCGCTGTTGTTAGGATCACCACTTCTGCCAACATCCACAGGTGAAATGTCATTAATACCAGTTTCATTGCTGCAAACTTTCTGTTCACAGTCTTTTCCATTGTCTGGCTTCACAATGTCTGTCTTCACAGTGTCTCTGGCGTGTACTTTAGTACAATGAGTCAAATGATACCACGTATCACTCCCCTTTACTTGGACGGCGGTTGCGGTTGCTCGTTTGACCTCAAATGGTCCGTCCCATCTCGAGCTTTTCCATTTACGTCTGAACACCTTCACGTACACCAGGTCTCCTGGTTCGACTGGTCTCTTCACCACCGACTCTGGACAGGAACTTCTGGCTTTTTCCTGCAGATAGATAGCTCTATGGATAGCAGTTAGTTGATCCATATATGCTTTCAACTCTGTTTGTAGCTGTTCAAGCGCTGGGCCTTTGAATGGAAGCCTCCATTCGGGCACTGGCATCATTCTGCCTGTTAGCATTTTATGCGGGGTTAAATGTGTGCTGCGATGCATCTGCATGCGATAGCTCATTAGCGCAAGCGGCAAAGCATCAGCCCAGTTTAGGTTAGTAGAAGCACAGATTTTATTCAGCTTAGCTTTCAAAGTCCCATTGATTCTTTCTACAATACCCTGACTCTGCGGGTGGTAGACTGCTCCAAAACGTTGTTTAATTCCTAGCTTTGACAAAACACCTTTTAACACCTTTTGGATAAACACTTAACCATTATCTGAACTGATTTCTGATGGGATGCCAAATCTCGGAATCACCTCTCTTGTCAGAAACTTAATCACTGTCTCAGCTCCTAATGTCTTTGATGGGACTGCTTCAACCCATCAGCTGAACCGATCTATCACCACCAACATGTACCTTTTTCCTTGCACTGGCTTTATCATGTCAACATAATCTATCACAAGATGTTTAAAGGGTCCCTCAGGGACCGGAATGTGTCCAATCGGTGATTTTATGCCTTTTCGTACATTGTTTTCTGCACATATTTCACATTGGCTCAAGATTTCATCCACCATTACTTGCATGTAAGGCGACCAATAACCTTGCTTTTTCAACTTCTCCATCACTTTACCTCTACCACAGTGATCCAAACCATGTGCTTCTGAGACCAACATTGTCAACAATGCTACTGGTGCAACTAAATGTCCACTTTGTGATCTCCACAAACCACTTTCACTCATTGTCGCACCTCTCTGCGCCCAGAGAGCGTGCTCACTCGCACCTGCTTCCTGCTGCATCAAAATGATGTCTTCTGGTGTCACCATTGGTTCCAAGGTGACCACTGGTGCCAAGATAGCCATCTGGCACTTAGATGCTAGTTTTGCTGCCTCATCTGCGGCGTTGTTCCCTTTAATGACTAAATCATTACCTTTACGATGGGCGTTGCATTTGATCACTGCCAGTCTTGATGGCAGCATCATCGATGCAATCAGCTCTTTTAGCTGTTCTTGATGTAATACTGGACTGCTGTCTGCTCGTTTGAAACCTCTTTGTTTCCAAACAGCAGCAAACAGATAACACACCCCATGGGCATAAGCCGAGTCTGTGAATATGTTTGCTACTTTTCCTTTTGCTAGTTTGCAGGCTTCTGTCAATGCTTTTAGTTCTGCTTTTTGGGCAGAGCATGGTTGCTCACATTTTTCTGCTTTGACTGTTACAAAATTGTCTCCTACTTGTTTAACCACAGCATAGCCTGCGTGGTTTCCAAGATGATCTCTGAAATATGACCCGTCAACAAAATAAGTGACTTCCGCGTTCATTATTGAAGTTGACTCTAAATCAGGTCTTAGTCTTGTGAATTTCATTGTTTCTGCAAGACACTCGTGTGGTTCTCCTTCACAGTCCAGAGGTACCATGTCAGCAGGGTTGTTCGTTGTACACCTTTGTACTGTTACATCTGGATATGTTAAAAGTGGCATGTACTGTAAACATCTTGCTTGAGTCATCACAAACTTTCCTTGATTTATCAGTTCTGTGATTTTGTGGTGGGTCTGTATTGTTACCGGATAACCCATTGTTATGGTTGACGCTTTTTCATAAGCGTAGTAGACTGCTGCTAGACCTTGATAACATGGTGGCCAGCCTTGGGCCACATTGTCTAGTTTAGTGCTGTAATAAGCAATGGCTTGCTTTCGTCGTCCTACACAGGTTTCATTCATTAGTACAGCTGATGCGTACATGTTTTTCCTGTTGGCTACATACAGGTAAAATTGTTTGTCATAGTCTGGCAATGCCAAAGTTGGTGCCACTTGCATTTCCTGTTTTAGTGTTTCGAAAGCTATTTTAGCTTCTGTTCATTTTAACACTGCTTTCAACGACTGGTTTCCTGTTTCTTTTATTAGTTCTCTAAGTGGTGCTGTTTTTTCCGCATAGTTTTCAATCCAGTCTGCATTGAAACCTGTCATTCCCAAAAATGTCATCATTTCGCCGACTGTCCTTGGACTTGGAGCTTTGCTGACACCTTCCAGTTGAGAAGGTGAAATGCCAACTGTTCCTTGTGAAATTTGTCTTCCTAGGTAATCTACCTGTGGTTGACAATACTGTAGTTTTTGTTTGGAGACCTTGTGTCCTCCCTCTGCTAATTTTTGTAGAACTTTGATTGAGTCCTGATGACAATCATTTAGTGTGTTTCCGCAGATTAACAAATCATCCACATACTGTAACACAGTTCCAGTTAAACTGAGTCCTTCCAAATCATTTCTTAGCACCTGATTAAATATGTGCGGGCTAAGTTTAAACCCTTGAGGCAATCGGGTATAACTGAGCTTTTTACCTCTGTAGGTAAATGCGAATAAATGTTGTGACTCTTCCGCTAAAGGAATGCTGAAAAATGCAGAGCAGAGATCAATCACGGTGAAAAAACGTGCTTGTGATGGTATTGAATTTAAAAGAGTATTTGGATTTGGCACATCCGATTCTGCGTCTACTATTATCTTGTTTATTTCTCTTAAGTCATGAACAAGACGGTATTTGTTTTTGTCTGCTTTCAGAACTGGAAAAATTGGAGTATTACATTGACTTTCTACTTCCACCAGCACACCTGCTTGCATCAATCCATCAATGTTTTTTTGAATGCCTTGTTCTGCTTCTGGTTTTAATGGGTATTGCTGGCGAAAAGGAAACCGTGCATTTGGTTTTATTTCAACTGAGACTGGTTCTGCAGATTTTACTAAACCCACATCTGTATCATGTTTGGACCATAAGTGCTCAGGGACATTTTTTAGCATGTCCTGCATTAATGGTTGATCTTCAGAGGAACCATTTTCCTTAGACTGTTGATCTAAAAAGATCAACAGGTCTAAAAAGATCAACAGGCACTGTCACAACTTGTGGTTTTGCTGTCATTGTTGTTTTACATAGGATCTTGATCATTGTTCCATCACTCGAGTTTCATCATTGGTCCCAGATCTTTTGCATGAAATCCTTTATTTACAAACAATGTTATGTGTGGTACTGAGTCTGAAACATTGTACCACTCTGAAATGAAATCATTTTGCTTCACATTTAAAGCTGCACCTTGTTTTCCAATAACAATACATTGTGTTTCAAGATTAACAGTTCTGTCTTTTGTAGAACTGTCCCATTTTTCTTCAAACTCCAGGCTCTTTGAAATGTCATAGAAAATGGTGCAGTGGTAATCTAGAAAAGGTTTTCTGGCTTCTGGAATTTGAGCTTTAACGTACCGGCCCCAGTTAGTGACTACATCTTCAACTGGGCCTGAAATGTCTCCTAGCCAATAAACATTAGCTTCATGTGTTTGCATGTACATTTGAAGATCCAGACCTGTTTTGTCAACATACAAACCCTGAGGAGAACACCAGATTTTTAATTTCATTCTGCACAATGCATCTCTTCCCAACAGGTTAATTGGTGTTTGGTCAGAGACAAGGATTGGTATTCTTATCTCATCATCATCATTTGCCAGTCGTACAGGAGCTGCCATTTGTATTAACTGTCTTGTTCCCGAGAACCCTACTGTTGAAATGAATTTATTAGACATGGGGAGGTGCTTTGCATAATTTGGACTTACACACGTGTAAGCTGCTCCTGTATCGACCAGCATCGGTGTTTCTTTTTCTTCAATTAGAATTTTTATCATAGGTTCATTTTCAGCACCGTCACTTACGATCGGGCACTGGTTCTCCCCTGTAAGGTTCTCTGGGCACCCCTAGTAACCAAAATTCCGTGGGTTTACAGGGCGTCTTGTTGGACCTGAACGGAACCGGCCACGTGATTGCCTGCGGTATGTGTTGTTGCCTCTTGGGCAATGCTCAGCACGATGTCCAAGTTCATTGTATGCCCAGCATGCGCCCATTATTCCAGGTGCGCCAGGCCTGCCTCTGTTAGTCCAGGCGGGACCTCTTTGCTGCCGTCCACGTGGCCCATATGGCTGTGTATTGAATGCTTGAGGATAAAGATTAACCACTGGTTGTTGTGGCTGGGTAAGTTGAGGAGTCGGAAAACTCCTTTGTGTTTGATATGTCAAATCATGTACAGGATCTGAAAAACCTTGAGGTGGGGTTACATTATCAGTCACTTTAATCATTGTAGCTTGGGTTTTAGCTTTGTTTTTTTCTGATAGTTCTCCAAGCTGCATTTGTGCCAGTTTTCTTTGTACATTTTTATCATGTTCTGCACTCTTACTTTCTTCTCTTCTGTACTTCTCCACTGCATGTATCACATGATCACGGAACTCTCTGTGAGGTATTGACGTCAGAGCCACCACATCCTCGAGCCTGCTTCTCACAGAAGCAGGCATTACTTCAATGATGGAGTTCCGGAACAGAGTTGTCAGCACAGGGCTCTTATCAACTTCCTCTTCTGTTTCCTGTTTCCTGTTTCCATCTTTTTAGCTGCTTTGCAATAAGACACTGGATTTTCTGCATTATCGATTGGATCTCCTCTTAATGCCTTTGGGTCATTCTTAGTGGGATATTCTTTTCGCAGTGCTTCCCACAGTGCTGTGCGAAATAAATTGAAGCCGATTCCATCAGCTCTCTGTTGGAGCATCCACGCGAAGCGTTCTTTTAGGACGTTTTCCATAGCAGGTGTTCCCAGGCACTGTGCAAAAACAGCTTTTAAATCACCAAGAGCTAGCATTTTTCCAACAGTTTCTTCCTCAAACAACTTTATCCACTTGCTGGCACCCTCATTTATGTCTGGCAATCTGCCAACCAGGCCGATCAAGTCTTGAGACGCCCATGGACCATATTGAGCAATGTTCCCTTTTACAAGTATGGGTAACTGTTTGTTATCTGTGTATTTGTCAGGTGCATGTATGTGCGGTCTGTATCTTAAATCATAATCACTACTCTTGCCAGTAGCTGTTTGTGTTCCCCCTGTAGGGCCCTTCACTACTTCTTGTTCTAAAAGCTTGCTGGCATTTTCTGGTACAATATTTTGTCTTATGGCTTCCTCATCAATTTCCTTTTCTAATTCCTCAATTATGGTGCGATCAATTTCTCTTTGCAAACTTAACCCTTCATGATCTAGGTTTACCCAAAATGAATCACCCTTTGGTTTCATTACGTAGTCTGCATAACAATCAACTCCACCCATAGGCTTCAGGGTCAACGACCTTCTCTGATCCCCAGATGTTTTCTTTGCGGTGCTACAATGATTAGGTGCAAGATCCTGCACGTTTACAGGGGAATCTGAGTTCATTGGGCCCGCAGTGTTCTGATGCATTGCAACCGAAGCAACAGGAGAACTTGATTTATGCAAAGCCGAATATATGTTTACTAGGGCGTGATCATTTTGCTGTGTTGCAGGTACATTTTGGTTAGGCGACCCTCCTGCGTTTGTAAAACTTATATGTGAGGCCTTTGTCATGATCCCTTTATGTTCTGTTGAATCATTTTGGCTTCCCCCCTCTGCAGCTGCATCTATGATCAGACTATCCTTGTCCTTGTACTGGAAATCTCCCATTATATTAACTGTGCCACTTAAAGATGGGTAAAGTCCTGCAGCTTTTGAATATTCTGATTTACCATTTGCAGACTGCTGTCTCATTTCCATAAGCTTCTGTTTTAATGCACTTCTATAGGCCTGACCTTCCTTGAAAAGGTTTAGAATTTTTAACTCAAGCTCACATTTTTCTGTTCTGTTTTTAGAATTATTATTGGCCTTGTAATCCATGATTCTCACTTCCATTTGTTCGCAAAGAGATGTATCAAAGCAACCTGATTCCGGCCACAGGGAGGTTAATTTCTGAGTCCTTTTGTGCCATTTTTTAGAGATTTTGGGAATTTTTGAAGCAAATTCGGGGTATTTCAACCCAATAATAACAATAGGAATCTTTGCCATTTTGCTCTGTATTAGTTAAACCAAATTTAAGAAAACCAAAAATTTAAAATGTACTACAGGGTTGACTTGTCTTGCAGAATCAATAAATCCCTGCAAACTGATAAACTGTTACCTCTCAGAGATTTGTTTTCTGTCCTCCGGGCGGGGCTGCGCTCCGCTCTAAAGGGACTGTACTTTGCTCTCTCTGAGCTGAAGCAAAGGGAGGGAGGGGGAGAGGGGGAGGACTGTGTGTGTATTGGCACGAGTCACTGACCGTCAATCAATACCCAGGGTGCTTACTTTTTCCTCACTGAAAGGCAAAAAATAAAATAAAAAAAACAACAGCAGACAAGCTCACAGATTTTATAGCTGAAAAGTTTTTCCAACACACCTTTTTTAAAATAATAGCACACCGTCAGGAACAAGCAGACGCCACTGCCACCAGCGAAACCACTGCACAACTATTGGTAAACCTTCAAACCCAGTTTACGTAACTGCACCCACATCTTTTCAACACAGCAGCTCAATACGTATACACACCTTGGTTCAGCAGATTTCTTTACAAAAAAATAAAAGGTTTCCATGCACTTTTGCTTTCTCAAATTAGACACACTTTACCATTACTTCTGATGACAGGACTTTGACAAGACAAACAAAGCGACAGCAAACAAAACAGTTTCATACATGCATTTTAGTCAAACAACAGAGCTCTAATCACTTAAACTCACACATAGACGTCTGACACACGTCTATGTCAATCCCAAACACTCTTTCACTCACTCATTTCTCACTCGCCCGGGAACTTAGTATTTTCTAATAATGGTCCAGATGCCCAATATTCCTGGATTTTTACTGTGCGCACATATAATTTAAACCATATTTATTGGACCCATAGCAAAAAAAAAAAAGTAAAAGTAAACATTTATATTTCACGTGCTCCTGAACAGGCCTTCTATTTCAAATTTGATAGGCTCTTTCACCTTGATTACCTAAACCGGAGTACTCAAACAACCCAGACTGCAGTTAACTCTAAGACACACTGATGATCCAAGAGAAACCTCATTTCTCTTTTACAAGCGCTTACAACTACTGGGCCTCGCTCAACAAAAATCTGCATGCACCAAAACAGGCCTACTATTTAAAATTTAACCGGAGGTTTTTCTCACCTCTACGCCTAAACCAGAGATCTCAGCTTCACAAAACTACTGCAGTTCACTAAGGCCACATCTCATTGGAGTCACTCGCAAGTCGAACCTCCAATCGGCCTGTACAGCGCTTCACGCTTCACTTACTCAGAGGCTTCACCTCTTAATACTCTGACCAGCCGGATATTTATAAAATCAACCTTTCACGATGATTTCTTTAGTCTAAAAAGTTATATATATTAGAAAACTTCAGCTTAAACCGTCATGGTCCGATTCATTTCCTATTCGTCGTCATACTAGCGTTTTCTAATGAGACGTACGATTAAAGCGGCTGGGAGTCACAAGTCACTTCTTTTAAGTTGTCTCTTGTAGTCAATTGTGTGGGAATTCTAAACCATTCCAAATCTTGTATTGTTTAAGACAACTCTTTCCTCACGTGGGAAATAATGACAGAAAGCAAAACAGAGAGACAACCTCTCCCAATTGTCAAACAATCAATAAACACACTTTTCCCAAATCAAACTTCACAGACGGCAATTTTTGTCATTATCAAGCAGAGAAAGAAAGAGAGCAGTATAAAAAAAACATTTACACTTACCCCCTGTCTTTCTCCGTATCTGTGTGTCCCGGCGCAAAGTGGCCAGCTTGCACCGAAAAGCCGTCTGGGGAAGAGGACCTCCCTTTTTATGCAAAATCACGTCGAAAGGTCACCAATTATGTGGGAGATTTTTAACTATTAAACTATATAAAAGAATGATGACACGGGGAAACGAGGTCTTTATGCTTGCCAACTGGAGAACCCATTTATTTCAGGCTTTACCTCTCAGCACGTACGAACGGGTGTGAGCTAGAGTTCTGATTACAACATAGTGTACATGCATTTTATATGCCACAGATGGGTGTGTGTTACAAATAAGATTCTACGTGCATCCATTGGTCCGCGCCGTGACCCAGCAGTGTCCACGTGCCTCCTTTGGCAGACATTGGTCTTATTTCTGGGAACAGTTCCACAAACGTTGAAAAACAGACAACCTTATCTTGTCAGTTGACCTCTGTTTGGGTCACACAGGATGTCATGTCCTGGTCATATTCTGGACTTCTGCTCCCTTCGCCTCGCTGGTGGGACACACTGACTTCAGATGTTTTCCAAACCTTACATGTAACCACCAAACTACTGGTCCCATACTCAAAAACTTGATGTCACTTTGTTTATTGGATGATTCTGCATCAAAAAGGGAATTGGCACACCTTTCATGCTACATGGCTACAAAGGTTAAACCTTTCTTGTTAAACTCCTCCTACATTTTTTGTGCGATCCACGCAAAACTTCATATATAAGCGTGTCATGGACAAATAAAAAAATTTAACGCGGCGGATTTTTGAATTTTGACTTTTTCGAAAAGTAACGCTAAAATAAGTGATTGTTAGCTAGCTAGCTCTAAAAGTAATTGCTGATTATTCTAAAACCATAACAGATTTTGACATGCCCTTCATAACACATAGTCCAAATAAGATTTTGCACATGTGACCCGCGTTTGAGGATCGTCCATCACTAGGGGGTGCTGTGATGTCAAGAAATCTACTACGCAAGAATGGCTGATTGGATTTTTACAAAACCTTCTTCATCTCCTTCCAGTCATACCCCTGAACTCAGAGGTTAAATATGGTAATGTTTGAAACAAGTGGGCGGGGCCTATTTCCGAAAGTTTGAAAAAAACCTTCAAAACTTCAAAAAATTACCAAAAATCAATTTTGTGGTGTAACGATCTCAGATTTTCAGGATGTATTCCTTGAACAAGGTGTAACAATTCTCTCACTGCATGTATTGAGGTTTCTGAAAGTTGCACACTCTGATTTTTTAAAAGTTTGTAAAATCAATGTATTTTCCACAAATATTGTTCAATCCCCAAAAAAATAGCCTCTATTTGTAAAGCACATGCAGACTAAACTTAGACTTCAGTTTCGTAAAAATCCAGGCGATATTGATATTGAAATTTAAATGTGCAAGACTATAAAGTTTAATATTTTTTTTCTCTCAAACGCTTATTTCAATGGGCATTTTAAAAAATCACGTACGTAGATAAAGCACTTTTTGAGATCTATGAATATTTTCAGAATTTTAAAGCAAACCGTTGAATTTTAGTAATTTTTCCTTCCGTGAAATTACATATATGAAAATGTGGTCATGTAGGGAATTGATTTAAAACTTCCTCTAGATGGCAGCATTTGATTATAGATGAATTTTTACACACAAAGAAAGACCCTTCATTCAAAAGTGGATGGGTGCTGCCGTTTTCCCCTCCAGCTGTCGAGCGGGGGACCGCAATATATATATATATATATATATATATATATATATATATATATATATATATATATATATATATAGAACAAAAAGTTAAAAGCTGAAATGACAACAGTCATGCAAAACTGGAGAACAGTAGACTGGAGAACAGTAGAACTCAGTAGAGTGAGAAATATATGCCCTGATGTCCTCCAGTAGCCTAAGCAGCATAACTATATGGGTAGCTCAGTGTAACATAAGCCACTCTAATTATAAGCTTTGTCAAAAGGGAACGTTTTAAGTCTAGTCTTAAAAGTAGACAGGGTGTCTGCCTCACGGACCGAAATTAGGAGTTGGTTCCACAGGAGAGGAGCCTGATAGCTAACGGATCTGCCTCCCATTCTACTTTTAGAGACTCTAGGAACCACCAGTACACCTGAAGTCGAGAGCAAAGTGCTCTGTTAGGAACATACAAGGTAATCAGAGGTCTGATATATGATGGAGCTTGATTATAAAGGGCTTTATATGTTAGAAGAAGAATTTTAAATTCTATTCTTGATTTAACATGAAGCTAATGAAGGGAAGTTAAAATAGGAGAAATATGATCCCTCTTGTTTATTTTCATCAGAACTTTTGCTGCAGCATTTTGGATCAGCTGAAGACTTTGAACTGCATTTTGTGGACTTCCTGATAGTAAAGAATTACAATAGTCCAGCCTTGAAGTAACAAATACATGAACTAGTTTTTCAGCATCGCTCCTGCACAGAATATTTGTAATTCTGGCGATATTCCCGAGGTGAAAAAAGGAAACTCTGGAAACCTGTTTAATATGGGATTTAAATGACATGTCTTGGTGAAAAATAACACCAAGATTTTTTACTTTATTACCAGAGGCCAAGTTAATGCCATCCAGATTAAGTGATTGATGAAGAAGTTTATTTTTTGAGGACTCTGGTTTAAAGATTATAACTTCTGTCTTGTCAGAATTTAAATGTAGAAAATTTAAAGTCATCCAGGTTTTGATGTTATCAAGACATGACTGCAGTCGAAGTAATTGATTGGATTCATTAGGATTTATGCATAAATAAAGCTGAGTCTAATCAGCATAACAGTGGAAATGAATCCCAATCTGTTTGTTAATTTTGCCAGTTGGAAGCATATATATAGTAAGATATATTCTATAAATCCACTGGGTTCATTAAATCCATGTTCAAAACACGATTTACTACAAGCTTACTAACTATAGCTGAAGGACCTGTGTACATATTAGTTTCATTTTTACTGTTATACTGCTTGATTTATATCACCCATTCAATGTTATAATAATAGATTTATATAAATGTATAATTCCAACTGTACTAAATGTCTACCAGGGAATACTTGAAAATTGTTGTTAACTTGTGTCAAAGTAAATGGTTTAGCTCCACAATACAAATATATAGTCAATTTATCAACAGTCTACTGAGGCACTTCAGCCTCCACACCACACAGAGAGACAGCTGGTCACAATGCTCTCTATGGTGCTTCTGTAGAAGGGCGTGAGGATGGGCCAGGACAGGTGGGCTCTCCTCATCCTCCGCAGGAAGTACAAGCACTTCTGTGCCCTCCTCCCCAGTGACGTGGTGTTCACAGACCAGGAGAGATTGTGCGTCATGTGCACCCTGAGGAATTTGGTGCTGCTGACCACCTCCACAGATGAGCTGGTGATGAGCAGTGGAGCGTGGTGAGGCCGGTTCTTCCTGAAGTCCACGATGATCTCCGTCGTCTTCTCCACGTTCAGGATCAGTCCTGGTCCTGGTCGTTGTCGTCTCTAATCAGGCCCACCACCGTTGTGTCGTCTGCAAACTTCACGATGTGATTGGTGGTGAATCAGGTGTAATAATGGCATCTTCAGCTCGAACTTCACGCCAAAAAACAAACTGCAGGGGGCCTGATATATGCTGGTTTGCTTACACAGGTGAGCCAGCAGGAGTCTCTCCAGGACCTTCATGATATGGGATGTCAGGGCAACGGGTCTGTAGTCATCATTGATTTCTGATAGGCAGTCCCGGTGTCAAGGGGGGGAGGGGTTTTTGCCCCCTCACTCGGATTGCCCCACCCCCTCAGACAAAATTTCAATTTCAGTCTACAATGTTTAGGAAAACATTTTTTCAAGCCAAAATAAACAGGAATTTAAATTTAGATAAATTAGTTTATTTTAAAATAAATAAATTTAAGTTTCCGAGGTCCAAGTTGTCCTTGAATCCATCAAGCAGGTGACGTTATGTCCTCAGACGTCAGTGCTTCATACCGCAACATGAAGAACAAACAAAAAGTGGCGGCAATGCCCTTTTAAGTTGGTTGCCAACTGGCGTAAAGATTTATTTTGATTTTTAACAAAACATTTATTTATACATTAAGTTAACAAAAAACTGTTAAAAATATGATCAGAAAAAACATACAAATCAGTATTTACATAAGGTGCTTGTTGTGTTGGTCCCCTCGGTGACCTGGGGCAGTACTGTACACTACAGAACCCTTAACAGCTCCCCGACCAGCTCACCATTATATTCACTACGGAATAGCGAGTTCCACCACCCTCCCCCTGATTTGTCGCGGCTTAGCTGCTGCCCCGTGTCTGACAGTAGAGAATGTCATGTTTTTCAAATGCTTAGCCCACATGCAGACATGAACGGGAGACCAGTACCCAGTTTTAAGATGTTTATTTTAAAGGAATATGCAGAACGGAGAGCGAAGCTATAAGTAGCCTGGAACGAGGCCTGAACGTCGGAGCGGGGATGACTGAAAAAGAAGGGAAATGATAAGTCAAAAGCTAGAACCAGGAATTTGCCAGAACGTGCGCTGCTTACCATTAGTCGAAGAGACCTAACCGGGGAAGAGTAAGTGCCGAGGGAACGAGTGTGCCTACTCTAGTAGGTGGGTGGTGGCTGGAGGGCGGCAGATGGAGCTGGCGAGAGATCCGAGACAACCACAGCAGGCCGGAGCGAACAGACGGATTAACCAGAGTACGGAAGGCTTGTGGATGCCGGTGGGTTAAGTTACTGTCCAAGACTGGCTTGATCTGTGAGACGTGGAAAGTGGGGTGTACTCAAGAGTGAGGAGGCAGGCAAAGACGAACAGTGGTCGGGTTAATTATGGTTTCAATCTCGTATGGTCCAGAGAATCGGGGGGCGAGCTTCTTGCCAGATGGATCGGTGAGGACGTCCCTGGAGGAGAGCCAGACCCTCTGACCGGGGTGGTATTGGGGGGGCTGGTCTTCGGCGTCGTTCGGCGAACCTCTTGCTATGCTCTGCGGCGTGTGTGAGAGCTGTAATGATGGCTTTCCATGTATCCTGGCAGCGTGAAATGTAGTTGTTGACAGAGGCGAAAGGGATCCTGAGTTCGTCGGTGGATAGGAGCGGGGGCTGGTAACCTAGAGAAACTTCAAACGGGGACAAACCGGTAGAGACTGAGACGTGAGAATTTACGGTATATTCCACCCATGGTAAGAACTTGTTCCATTCGGAGGGAGATGAAGATGTGAGACAGCGCAGAGTGGTTTCTAACTGTTGATTCATGCGTTCTGTCTGTCCGTTGGTTTGTGGATGGTAGCCTGACGTGAGAGTATAACGGGCGCCGAGAGCAGAGCAGAAGTGACGCCAGACCTGAGAGACGAACTGAGGTCCCCGGTCAGAGAGTATCTCTGACGGAATTCCATGTAGTCTAAAGACATGTCTGATGAGGAGCTGGGCGGTCTGAAGGGCGTTGGGTAGTTTCCGGATAGCGATGAGATGAGAGGCCTTGGAGAAACAGTCAACAACCGTCAAAATGGTGGACATACCTTGGGACGTGGGTAGGCCCGTGACGAAATCTACGGCAATGTGGGACCATGAACACTTGGGGATCAGCAGGGGATTCAATAGGCCGGAGGGTGGCCGGTTCGAAGGCTTATTGAGAGCACAAACTGGGCAAGCTAAAACATAGTCTCTGACGTCTTTAGTCCATGAGGGCCACCAAAAATGTCGATAAACCTGAGACTGAGTTCTATAGATTCCTGGATGGGCGGAGAACTTGGAATCATGGCACCACTGCAGAACTTCGGGACAACAGACTGGGGAACATACTTGAAACCCGCTGGTCCAGTGCCGGGGTCGGGGTCCAAGCGTAGGGCCTGCTTGATCCTGTCCTCTAAGTCCCACTGTATCGCTCCGATAGAGCAGGAGGGGGTAATATCCGCTCGGGCTCCCCCTCTAACTCGTAAGGAGAAAACTGGCGAGAGAGAGCATCGGGCTTGACATTCCTGGATCCGGGCCTGAAGGTTATAGAGAGATTAAAAAAGAAAAGAACAATGACCACCGGGCTTGACGGGAGTTAAGCCGACGGACTGACTGTAGGTAGGCGAGGTTCTTATGGTCAGTCCATATGATGATGGGCTGCTCAGATCCCTCGAGCCAGTGCCGCCACTTCTCTAGCGCCAACTTGATGGCTAATAGTTCTCGGTCACCCACATCATAATTACACTCGGCTGGGGAAAGGCGTCGTAAAAAGAAAGCACAGGGATGAAGTCTATTGTCCGAGTCAGATACTTGAGAAAGTATCAGTTACTCTGCATGATTGCGATCTAAATAATCGTCTTCTGTACAATTACAATCCCCTCCTGTAAGAACATAATCCTCAGACCTGCAATCTCCCTACTTCTCCCCAATTTCTTCTAAAAAACGCTTTTTCTATGCATTGGTAATTGGGGCATAAATATTGATAAAAGTCACATTAAAATTATCAAAACCACCCCTGACTAAAAGACACCTTCCTGGAACAATGAGTGAAAGCTCTTGAAAAGAGGAATCCCACTCCTGCACTCTGGGAAGTGCCATGACTTAAAACAATTTCCCTCCTTCCACTCCTTATACCAGTCTGATTCATTTGATGGATCACTATGAGTCTGTTGCAAAAAAAATACATAAATTCTTTTGTGGTTTATTGTTTGATAAATCCGTGCACGTTTTACTGCCTCTCTAGCCCCATTAATGTTCAAGGATGCTATTTTGAAAGTATCCATATTGGATGAGAGATTAAAAACAACATACCAAACAGCTATACAAAATATTAAAGTGCCTGTGTGTTTCATGGGATTCAAAATTGCTTTCCAACTTTACTCATTACTTTTTTCAGTCTGTAAACTTGTTGCTCAGTAAAACCTACCTCCTCTTTATGCCTAATATGGTGTCTGGCTGAAAAATCAAATCAGGAAAATAACTTTCGACCTTAACCCCTCTTAAACCTTCTGTTTGCTGGAGAAAGTGAAAAAGGATTCTACAGGATACCTTGGCTCTCCGCAGCTGGCCTGTGACAGCGACACCACACTGCTGTCGGAGAGCTCACCGTCACTGTCACTGCTGTCAGAAATCTCTTCTTTCCATAGCCAGCTTGCTGACCTGCCTACTGGTCTGGACAGCAGCAACCACATTTTTCCTTTTAGTACATCTGTTAACTTGTGTAGGAGCCTCCAGCTCCATCACCTGCTTCCCCTCACCTTTCTCTTCCACAGAAGCCACCACAGGCTCCTCCACATTCCCCTCCCCTCCATCAACCTGCACCTCACTTGTCAAATGTAATAACAAATGTCCCTCCTGGCCACAACCGAAGCACTTCATGCTGGATGACTTACCAAAAAAGATGTAATCAAAGTCATTTACTTTCACACTGGAGCGCACTTTGAGCTCCTCTTCACGCTCCCTTGAATGTCTGTGCACTACTCCTGCCAGGACATTTCTCTCCTCTGCCTTTATTATCAGACTTGAAGGAAGGGTCAGAAGGTTACATGTGGGTCGGTATAGAAAGAGGGGTGCAGGTTTATTGGGGTTAGCAATCAGACACCTGTGAGATGCACAGCTGGATAAGGCAAGACATTCCTTATCTGGGAGAACCATTTTTTCTCCCCTGTCTAAAGTTAAATCAACAGAACATTCCTGCAAGCCAGCTCTTGAAACAAAACAAATGCCTGTAACTTAATGAAAATAAAATGATTATATTCACATTTCTCTAACAGTGCCGTTTCAAAAACTTTATTTAAAGGGGAAAGGCAAGCGCGGGCTCTTGGGGCACGTCGCTCGTGCTCGGGCTAGAATCCCTGACTGAGGGAGAACCAGGATGCTGAGAGCCAACTTGTGACAGCCGATCGGGTCCGGGGGCAAAAGTCCGTCTGCGGGCTGGCTGGGCTGAAGCCGTTGAGCGGCTGACAGCATTATCCGGGGGAGATCCGAGTTCAGTAACAAGAGGCAGAGATCCAGTGGCGGTACAGAGAGGGGATCCGACAGTTGGGTCCAGGTCCAGTCCGGGTTCGGTAACTGGCGGGCTCAGAGAGTTACAGGAGTTAGGGAGGGATCCAGTACTCACAGACAGACTTCGGGGGTTCAGACGGGCAATCCAGGTTGTACAGGTTCCAGGGTCCAAAAGCCAACAGAGCAGGTCTCAGGCAGGCAGACAGAGTCAGAACGGGATCGGGCAGGCTCGGAAACAGAAGGCAGATACAGGTCGGGTAACAAACAGACAGACATGTTCACAAACAGAATGGCTGGAAAGTTCTCACCGGTTGGCTCTAGACGATCTGGCACTGGAGGCTGGTCTGATGGCAGAATATATGGAGGTGGAAACAGGTGGAACTGATGAAATATTATTGCAGGAGGGGTGGAGCTGAGCAGGTGTGCTGAGTGAGACCAGCACCAGTGCAGAGATCATCACAGCCACAGCATCAAGGTGAGGTAGCTCCTGCAGTCTGTCTCTACGGGACAAGTAAATGGCCATCTCTGCTTCGCTGATTAAAAAGTTTAAAAGTTGGGCCTTTTGCTTGTTTCTTTTGTTTTGGCAGAATCCTCCATTGGAGATCACCTGTTTGTCTTTTTATTGGAGGCTTGTACAAAATTCTCCACTGTGGTGCTTTTCCTCCATGATAATCTGTCCAAGCACAGATTGCTCTGTTCTGCAAGTTTCTCTGAGTTATCACTTTAATGCAACTGTGGTAAACAACTTTCTGGTCCATATTGAATAAAACCATTTTCTGTGGGTCCAGGCTGGAGAGCAGATTTCCACTTTGCCCCAGGAAATCCAGGTCCAGGATCAGGCCAGGATCGGAGTCTGTTGGTTCTGGTTGGCTCTGTCCCTCACCATACACACATGGATGCTCCTCTCCTTGATCGACAGCTGTGGCCTCGATGTTCCGATGATGTTCCGATGATGTTCCACTTCCGATAGCACTGGTCCTGCGATGTCACACACATCCAGCCTCAACCCACAGATGAAAGGCTCTTGTAAAAGCCATTGCAGAGAGTTAGACGTTTGGGATGGTTTTAGTTTAAACAGGGCACATGATTCAAAAATCTCCTGATAAAACCTAGGCAATGCCGTTAACTTTAAAAGATTTACATCTCTTAAAACAGTGCAGCATCCAGCCCCAGGTTGTTGACACGTCTAAAAATGCAGCTCCATCTCTCCATACTAAGTCAGGGGGGAACAAAGTGTAATCTAAAAGCTGCTGTTCTCCCGGCCGGGTGGACAAGGCCCTGCCCCTCTCTTCTCTGGGTAAAAACAACACAGACTGTGGCACCCAATAAAAACCCATTCCAAAAAGAAGTAGACAATTTTTGCTTGCATGTTGGCCAACAAACCAGATGGTGGGTTTAAACAGGGAGGTTTGTGCCACAGCTGTGATGCAGCTAGGTTATTTAAAACCAATACCCTTCCTCTGTATGACAGCTCCACTTTAGCCAGCTTGGATTCTATTTTCTGATCCACATTTTCCCAGTTCTTTTTTTCAGTGTTTTCATCCCCTAAAAAGATATTTAAAACCATCTCTTTTCCATAAAAGCCCTTGAGGAAGAATCGGGATTCCTTCATAGCATTCACCCTTGGCTTGGCTTTTCCCCCAGTTCACCCTCGCAGCAGATAAAACAGAAAACTTATTTGTTATCTCGGTCAGTAGGTTAACATCCTGCTAATTTCTAGTAAAAACAATTACATCATCAGCATAGGCAGATAAAACCAATTCATTATTAAAACTAGGTAAAACCAAACCGTGAACACTTGAATGTATCTTTTGAAGCATATGTTCCAGGGAGAGCATGTAGAGCATCCCGGACAGCACGCAGCCTTGCTGAACACCTGTACGCACCCTTAAAGGAGCACATAGACCACGTTAATCTTTAGCACACTCAACGCCGCTACAACATCACCTGGATCTTGGCTATCAGACCGGCACCGAACCTGAACCTCTCCATTGTTCTCCAGAGGAAGCCGTGTTCAGTGCGATCAAATGCCTTTTCATGATCAAACCTGTTCTTAGACCCAATGAACCAGAGACCTCCGAAACATCCCAAATTAGGTAGATGATATCTACCATGGACCTGTTGTCCAATTACACACTGTTTAAAAGTTATTTAACGTTTAATAAATAACTCTCTGTTGGGTATTGTCCGGTGAATATCAGCTCTTGAGCTGATATCAGGACAATAGTTGAAAGAGATGATTCGAGCACTGGCGTTCTTTTTACAGCAAACTCTGCACACATATAGGATAATGAGTGACAACTTCTCTTCAAGTTCAAGAATTTATTAACATAATTAAAATGAACATTCAGAGAACTTCACTATAAAAGGCTGTTTATCTGAATTAACACTATATTTAAATCAACAAATCCTCTCTACAAGGCTAGTGAAACTTAACTGAAACTACTAAGCAAAGTGTGTAATGAATCAGAATCGGACCCAAGATTCAACCATGACAGGTCAGTGACTTTACAGACAGTTTATTGATAAGCAGGGTAAAACCAGCTTCGGCTCTCGGGTGTGCTGCTCTCGTAACGGCTGGAGCTTCCCTGGAAGCAGAGGGACAGGTCAGAGACTGCCGAGGCAGGTTAGCAAAGAAACAAACTGACTAACCTGATAACGGGAGTAGCCAATGCACGGAGAGACAGCTGGGAGCGTTCGGGGCAGAATCCGTCCACTGGTAGATGGGAACGGACCGTTGAGCGGTCGGCAGCAGGCAGGCGACGAGGGGTTTTCCAGGGGCGTAAATCCAGAGACAGTCCAGGTCCGGTAACGGTAGTTCACAACTCCAGCAGAGGTACAGAGGGGAAATCCAAAGAGGGTCCGGGTCCAGATCCAGGTCCGAAATCCGACAGAGCAACAGGCTTAAAGGGGACAGGCAGGTTTCAAAACTCACAGGCGGGCCGAGATCAGAAACATGGGGAATCAGTCCAGAATCCAGAGGCTGCAAGGCAGAACTCAGGCAGACAGGATAACCAGAACAGGATCAGGCAAGCTCAAAAAACAGAGGGCAAAACAGGTCGGGCAACAGACAGGCAGGTTTTCTGGAATAGTGCTGGAAAGTTCTCACCGGTTGGCTCGAAGACGATCTGGCACTGGAGACTGACAAGGACAGGGTTTTTATGCAGCTGGAGACAGGTGGAGCCAGTAGAGGTTGATTGCAGATAGGTGGAGGCTGAACAGGTGTGACTGATTAAGAGCAGGATCAGCTCCAGTGCCAGAATCATCACAAAGTGAAGATAAAAAGAAGCTAAGGAACTACAGTATGTACACACAAAAGAAAGAAAAGACAAAATAAAGTGGTTGATCATTATCAGCATCATCGGAATAATTCAGTGAATCCTGGTTCACTGCAGATCTGAGTTAAAGAACCAAAGTTCATCTTAAAGAATGTGAATTGAGGTTAAATTAGCATAACTATTTCAGAACAACATTTGGTATGTGTTTCAACCCATTCACAATGCAAATCCTGAGTCAAACAAAACATTATTTGATGAAATAACATTTTAAAGAATGATTCTGTTAATAAACATCAGTAAACTTCTAGAACGCTCGATTTTATTAATGCTTTTATACCTCAGGGAGGCTAGGGGTCATTGTAGCGATCGGTCGCTAAAATCGGCTAATCTATAGTTACACAAAACACCTTTAAATCGACATTAATATTCCGTATTAATGCAGTAATAACACTCATAGCACTATCGAACAATGGTGGAGCGAACGAAACAAACCTTATGTTTGAAACGAATCGTAGTCGTGCATCCGGCAAGACCGGAAGTTATTTGGAAGCTAATAGCATTAGGCTAGCGGACATTCGGGACTAATTTTAAAAAGCTTCGGCTTTATTTTGTCGTAATGAGTGGACCGGATAACACCCACGTCAATATCCCTGTGAAGGTTTAAATAGACCAGCCAAAGAGACGTTGAAAAATTTCAAAATATATTCTTAATTTATTACCAAAAATACAAAAATTGTTCAAAAATGATAAATTGGGGCCCAAAAACTGAGGTCAACATAACAAACTACAACTAAGGTAGTAACACAAAGAACTCAAGCACCAAACTGACCTAACAAACGAGACATGAGGGGAACTTAAATAGTGGCTGATCAGACCACTGCTAATTCACACACGGGGGTAATTAAACACACAAGAACTTAAACAAACACTGGTCAGCACATTATTAAATCTTTAAATTGAATAAATATTAGCATTGAACTAAGTTACAAAAAGAAGAAACATTAAAGAAATAGTAAAATTAAACTAAAGGCCAAATTTCCCCTTCCCCTGCCAAACAAATGGAACGACCCGCTGAGGAAGCTTGACAGCCATATAAGGATCAGCTGGAGCTCATCTGTATGATTTCAGCAGCAGGTCCAGAGGAAACTGGTAACTCAAAAGAAGAAATTAATTTGTTGCATTTAACAAAAAAATACAAGAGAACTGACAAACAAAGTTAACTAAATGTGTGCACTGCAAATAGTTAACTAAAGAGTCAGACTAATGAAAACAATTTTAAAGATAAAAATCTAAACTACTCAAATCAATATGTAAAGTAATATTAAGGAAGAACAGAAAACCATTAACCTTCCTGTCTCTGTGTGACAGTTGGGACAGCTGTCACATTCCCCCTCCCTTCAGAAGGGTCATCACACCAACGAGAGAGGTAGTCTGCGGTCACATTCAGCTTACCAGGTATATGCTGCACTGTAAAGCGGAAGGGTTGCATTGCAAGAATCCATCTTGTAATACGACTATTTGTGTCCCTCATTCGCTGCAGCCACTGGAGAGCTTTGTGATCCGTCTGGAGGATGAACTCTCTTCCAAGCAGGTAATACTTGAGAGAGTCCAGGGCCCATTTTATTGCAAGTGCTTCCTTTTCCACCGTAGAATAACGGACTTCTCTGGGGTGTAGCTTACGGCTTATGAAAGCTACAGGCTGTAAAGCCTCATCACCTTGCAGGAGGACTGCTCCAATACCTCTTTCTGAGGCATCCGTTTGTAGAATAAAACCCTTGTCAAAGTCAGGGCACTTCAGGACAGAACTATGACCCAGCGCTTGTTGAATATCATGGAATGCTGCAATCGTCTTTTCCGTCCACTGGACTTTACTGGGACATTTAGATCCAGTCATATCTGTCAGAAGGGCATCTCTAGCTGAAAAGTTCTTTATGAATCTATGATAGAAACCTGTCATCCCAAAAAATGAGCTCAATTGTTTCTTGGTTTGAGGCAATGGACAGGATTCAATCGCATGAATCTGAAACCCAGGTACTCTGTTATGAATTTGGATGGACCCAAAAGACAACCCGAAAACAGGTCAGTGACGCTTTGATGTTTTATTTAAAGGAAAGGGTTGCACGGCCCTTGCTGCGTGCGGCTCACGCTCAGCGGCTGGCAGCTCCTGGAGGCGAGACGACAGGTTAGTGATCAGCGGAGCCAGACAGAACTGTGGACTAGAAGCTTGATCACTAACCTGGTGGAGAGTGGGCTTGTCAGGGTTACTTCTGGTCCCTGAGAGCGGCAGAGTCCGTGCAGGATAATCCAAGGCCGTTTGTCCTAGTCCAGTCCGGGTCCGATAGCGTGAGGTCGAATGATAAGGCAGAGGTTTCTGAGGGCAAATCCGAAAGGAGGTTCCAGGTCCAGGTCCGAGTCAGAATCCAGAAGAACAGACAGTTTAGGGGACAGGCAATCTCAGGTGCTCACAGGCTGATTAGGTCAGAACACGGGTGGGCAATCCAAAGTCCAGAGACTGACGGGCAGAACTCAGGGCGGGCAGACAGAATCCGAGAAGGGCAGAGCTGGCTCAAAAACAGGGCAAAAACAGGTTGGGCTTCAGACGGACAGACAGGTTACTTAGAATCGCTGGAAGTTCTCACCGAGATGGCTCGAGACGTTCTGGCACTGGAGGCTGAAAGGCACGGAGCCTTTATACTGGTGAGGTGGAGCCGGAACAGGTGACAGCAATTAACAGCCCCAGTGCCAGGAACGTTACATACTCTGTCTCAGATTGTGCAAAAACACATTTTGCTGGGTTAATGGTCAAACCTGCGTCTTGGAGGTGGCTCAAAACTTCTTGTAAATGCTGAAAGTGCTCCTCCCGTGAGTTGCTATATATCACAATGTCATCAAGATAGGCACAAGCATAGTCATCACATCCACGCAGTACCTGATCCATAAGCCTTTGGAAGGTAGCGGGTGCGCCATGCAGTCCAAAGGGTAAAACTGTAAACTGGAAGAGTCCCCAAGGGGTCCGAAAGGCCGTCAACTCCCTAGACTGCTTGGAAAGGGGTACTTGCCAGTAACCTTTGCACAAGTCGATAGTTGTCAGGTATTTAGCTTTGCCCAATTTACTGACCATATCATCAATGCGAGGAGTAGGGTAGGAGTCAAACTTCGACACAGAATTAAGATACCTGAAGTCTATGCAGAAGCACATGGTTCCATCTTTCTTCGGCACCAAGACGACAGGATTACACCATTCACTTTTGGAAGATTCAATTATCCCGAGGGACTGCATCAATTCCATCTCTTTCTTCAGGGAGCTGAGAAGGCGTTCTGGAATTCTGTAGCTCAGATGTTTAACTTTAGCATCGCTTTTCAACACAATCTTGTGTTCAAGAATGTCTGTACGACCCGGATATTGTTTAAATATCTGAGTATAAATATAATGCTCTGACCTGAAGTTGTTGTTCACTTGACAGATGTTTCAAGTCAAGCTCTATTAATGTGGATGAGGGCAGGTACTGATCATCAACAGCCTCCTCTTCTACCGCTCTAATCAGCATGATTTCTGCCCCCGTTTTAGGTCGCTCTGTCCACTCCTTAAGGAGGTTCACATGCAGCACTTTGGTGGAATGCGGTTGTCCTGATTTAACAGCTAGGTAGGTGGTAGGTCCAAGCTGTTTTGTTACCTCAAATGGCCCCTGCCACTTGGCCAAAAGCTTGCTCTCACTGGATGGTAGCATAACCAGAACCTTCTGGCCTGGAACAAAGGTCCTCTTCCGGGCTGACTTGTCGTACCAAGCCTTTTGGTACTTTTTTGCTTTTTTCAAGTGGACCCACAATGTCCATA
Source organism: Fundulus diaphanus (assembly GCA_037039145.1). Lineage (NCBI taxonomy): Eukaryota > Metazoa > Chordata > Actinopteri > Cyprinodontiformes > Fundulidae > Fundulus > Fundulus diaphanus. The sequence continues at coordinate 5,944,755 of CM073135.1, forward strand.
CCCAAGCGCTCAAAAGGCGTGTCAATTAAGGGAAGAGGCTGCAGTGGTGCTCTTGGAGGAAACTTATTGGAGGTTAATTGGCACTGAGGGCAGGTCCTACAAAACTGGGCAACGTCAGTCCGTAATCCAGGCCAGTAGAAATGGCGCTTGATGCGAGCCAGGGTCTTATGTGTCCCTAGGTGGCCAGCCCAAGGAATTGAGTGGCCCAAAATAAGCACCATCTCTCTTGCATCCTTAGGGACCACAAGCTGTTTAAATGCCCCCTGTTGGCGATAAAGGATATTTTTCTGTAGAACAAACTCCTCAGCACTACCTCCGTGGTTACCTTTCTGGGGTCCTTTGGCTTTCAGGAAAAGAGCAGCCAGACTGGAGTCATCACGCTGGGTTTGAGCCATATATGAAGGCACCTTAAAACCCTGGGGTAAATCCTGAACCCCTTCTGTAGATGTAACAGGTGTTGACAGAAACTTTTCTCGTCTCTTTTGACGACGCGATTTTCTAGATTTTCCCGGCTGCACATCAAAATCTGCATCATAAAAAGGCAGCACACTCAAAGTTGGAGGAGATTCTTCTGGCTCTTTCGCTTGAGAACGAGTTACTACATTACAGTTCTGTGGTTTATGCAGCAAGTCAAAGAAAACGGGTAAGTCACTACCCAATACCACTGGGAAAGGGAGATTTTCTGCAACACCAACATTCAACAGGTATAGTTGTCCTTCCACTTCAATATACACATCGGCTGTGGGTATGGCCTTTCATCACCATGCACACAGCGGATAGGGATGGTGTCTGATGTGCAGATTGTATTAGATGGAACCAGCTCTTTATCAACAAGTGTGTGAACACTGCCAGTGTCAATTAAGGCCTTTACACTTTTCCCATTAACTTTGACTTCACTCAGTTTCACAGACTGTCCAACACTGATGCAATGGAACAACACACAGTTTAGGAGTGAGTTTAGGAGGGTTCTTTGGGCACATGGGTTTTGTATGGCCTTCTTGACCACACAAATAACAGACAGGCACTTTATGGTATTGCTTGGGTGTTGTGCTTACTGACTGGATTTCCCTTGGAGAGGCCTTCCCCACAGCAGATGCACCCTTTTGGTGGTGTTGTACAGGTGCAGCTCTGCGTGTATCTTTAGATGCCTTCCAAGAAGAATAACTCCATGGTTGTATGGTTCCGTCTTGCAGCCACAAACACCTCAGCCAGAGAAGCAGCTTTTGGTAGCTGTTGGAGGATCATGTTCCCGGATCCAAACCTGAAGCTCAGGAGACAGCATATGGAGATATTGCTCCAAGACAATGATTTCACCAATGGCCTTCACCGTTTTACCTTTAGGTTGGACTCACTTTTCATACCATTCTTTTAACCTTACATACAGCTCCTTGGGAGTTTCACCAGGCTCCACTTCTGTAGAACGAAATCTCTGGCGATAGGTTTCTGGGTTAATATCATATTTCTTAAGAATTGCATCTTTGACAGATATATAATCATCTACTTCTTCAATGTCCATATGCACATAAGCACTTCTAGCTTTTCCAGTGAGCAATGGAACAAGACAAAAGACCCAGTCCTTCTCTGGCCAGTTACATGAAATTGCAAGTCTCTCGAAAGTCATTAAAAATTTTCAATGTCATCAGTTTCTGTTAACTTCTCTAGTTTAGGCTCCAGGAAGGAACGAAACTGACCTGAAGTAGAGATGACTTTACGGTCTCCTGGCAGCAGGTTTAAACCATTACCCTTCCTGTCTCTGTGTGACAGTTGGGACAGCTGTCACAATCCCATTAATGTATAAAACCCTTGTGGAGATAACGTTTGTTAGAACCATTAAAAACACTCAAATTACATCGGCAATGAGATGGTTCGAAGAATGCTAATGGGAGCTACCCTGTAAGTTCCACGTGTTTCAAAAACACTGTGAAAAGGCATTAAGTAACCACAGAATGTGGCAATTGGAACAGGCCGCTCCAGGGTCCTTCATGCGGGTCTGTAACCCGGTTGCAACGGCAAGTTCAGCTCGGCTTTTGCTCTCCTGTTGGGAAAAGGGGTCCTGTGCCGACTTTTGGCTGCTCCACACCGCCTGAAGTCAGCTTCCTGCAACAGCTGAGAAAAATAAACAAAGCTGGTTTTGGCATGGACGGATTCTTTACACCAGCGTCTGACGCAGAAGTTATGACTGCAGACTTGGCTCGATCCAGCCGATTCTCCAAACCCAGTGGGGTCCTCCGCTCGCAGAGGACGTTTCCCCCTTTGAAGCTCCATTGAAGTGACGGGAAACGAGTTTCACAGAAAGCACATTTTACCCAGCTTGTGAGTCTTTGAGCCCTAATGAGGGCGCATGGCTGGCTCCCAGGGTGGACCCTCTCCTTGACAGTCCCGGCAAGAGAAGTGAAGAGAGTGAGGTGACATCTGGCTTCATAGCAGGCAACCTGCTGAGAGAGGCTGTTTCTGTGTGGATATGTGAAATTCCTTTGCTTACAACCCATTTTGATTTGTCGTCATGTTACATGTTGTTCCCAATTCAATCTGATTTTTGTGTTCACGGCTCGATGGCACAACAGACCTGCCGGGGATGCAGTAGGTCTGACCCCGGTGGATGACCTGCTCCATAGCTTCTCTCAGCCGAGTTGCCAAGGCTTTGGAGAGGATCTTATAATCAGTGCAGAGGAGAGACACAGGGTGCCAGTGCTTAATGTCCTGCAGGTTTTTCTTTTTGGGGAGGAGGGTGATGACTGCCCTGCGGCAATAAAGCGGGAGTGAACCAGTGGCAAAACTTTCATTGTAGACATCCAGCAAGCCTTCTGCTAGGATGTCCCAAGAAGAAGAAACAACAAACCGAGCATAAGTTAATATATTTAAAGTGAGAAAGACGGACATTCGCAAATGGCTGAAAAAGCCAGAAGCTCCACCGTAAGTATTCATGCCGGCCGGAAACAGTAGAGACCGAGGAGTACCTGCCGACAAGGGCTTGTTCCGAGGAAGAGCAATGCAATCGGGAGAGTGAACTGCCAGCTGGAGTGCTCAGGCTGTGAGCAGGAATCACCGGAAGTGGAGAGCTCGCCATCGCAGCACTATGGAGTACCGGAGGACCTTGGAGTTGACAAGCCAGTTTAGATCCATCTCAGCAAGAAACAACTGCATAATAATGATTGTAAACGATCATTTTGGCTAATTGGTACAACGGGAGAGACTGGGTTGAATATTCGCAACAAGCAGATGTGCCATTTTGTTTTCCTTGCAGGAAATTTGGAGGGAGTGACTCAGTTTTCAGAACTGGATATTCTAATTGGAAACAGGCAAATGATAAAGCGAAGGGATGTAGCAGGCATAGTAACAGCAATAAGACAACGGCTGGCCACCCTGACGCTTAAAAGTGGACATTCAACTTGAGTGCAAGCGGCTGTTGTTTGGCATTATTGACTCTATTCTGGGTGAAATGGAAGCACGTTTCAATGAACACAATGGAAAATAAATGGAAAATAAATTTGGACCCTGCCAATGAGAATTTTCTGGAGATCACTACTGGATCTGAGAAACACTGAGACGGTTGAGTCACAGTTGACAGTTGCTTGTGAGTTTCTGAAAAGCAGGTGCATTGGCCAGGACAAAGAGAAACTAACTTTGAGCCAACTTATTGCAAAGGAGTCCCAGGTATTCAATGCTAGCTGTTATGACTGCGTCTAAACACGCGCTTACATTTGTGGCATCAATAAGGTTGTGTGAAAACTCCTCCACGTTAAAGAACATATTTACGGAGCACAGACGCAGCATGTTACATAGATGGAAAGCCCACCTCATCCAGCTGGCATTTGAGAATGAACTCAGTCACAAATTTAAAGACAAATGGAAGGAGATGCTGTTAAAAAGGATCCATTCGTCAGGAGCGAGGAGGCTGCAACTCCGCTAAAGATAAGAGCTGATTAGGATTTTTATTGTTGCTATTGTTTGCGTTTGCTGGCAACGTGGTTATTGATCATACATTGTTGGGCATGTTAGATTAGTGTGTCTGATTTGTGGGGTCTGTTGTTAGGTCGCTCTACTATACATCATGTCACTGACCCCCCTCGGTTTTCAGCTGCCCCCTCCTCGGTAATGAGCAGGCGCTGGGACTGATGATGGGTGATAAGTTTTCTTTGCTACTGGAGCCAGACAGGATGTCTTCCACAACAGCAGTATCTTCTCTTGAGTCAAGCTTAGACTGAAGAAGTGCTACAGAATCCCACAGAGCTGCTCTGCACAGACCAGCTGGTTGACGCCATCTGGACCTGCAGCCTTGTTCCGGTTCAGTCTCTCCAGCTGCCTCTTCTCCTGACTGGAGGGGGAGTCCATGACTGAGGTAGAGGATAAAACATCTGAGGTGTGACAGGAAAGCTGTGGGTCAAAGGAGGGTGGGATGTCTGTTTGGCTGGGGGGAGGAGGGGAGGATGGTGAGCCTGTTCCTGAACTGAACCTATTGACGAATGTGTTCAGCTCATTTGCTCTGTCCAGACTTCCATCTATCCAATCCTTCTCTGATATTGTTCCTCTGCAGTTTACTCTCCAGCTTCTTCCTATAAACCTCCCTGCTGTCTCTGATCTTGACGTTGAGCTGTTCTGTATACTCCTCAGTAACTCTCTGTCTTGCTCCCTAAAGGCTCTTTTTTCTTGTTCAACAGTTGAAGATTCTCAGTCATCCAGGTCATGATCATTTACAGGCCAACAATGACCCTAACAACTCCCCATTGCTAAGGGGTGGACCAGTTTCGGTTTAATTTCAGGTCACTGGGGATCCAGGGTTTGTTATTAGGGAAGTATCTCACAGCTTTGGTAGGGATGATGCTGTCCACACAGAAGTTCATATAGTTGGTCACACAGTCATGGCATTTATGCCATGTGGCTTGCAAAGAGAAATCCAATTGGTAGTTTCAAAACAATCCTTTAGGACTTCGTCAGCTTCCTGTGACCAGTTTCTCAAAGCACCATTTTTGTTACAGGTAGTCTCTTGACAAGCGGTTTATAATCTGAGCAGAAAAAAACAAGGATGTGATCTGATTTACTCAGGGGAGGTCTTGATTTGGACATAGAAGAATTCTTGACATTTGTGTAAAACGAATCCAATGTCTTGTTTTCTCTTGTAGAGCAACTGACAAGCTGTTGAACCTTGACAGTGTAGCAGAGAGTGAAGCATGATTAAAATCACCAGATATTGCCACAAAAGAGTTGGGGTGTTGGGTCTGTACCCTGGCAACAACCAAACTGATCACGTGCATTGTCAACAACAGGTGAGGGTGGGATGTAAACAACCACAAAAACAACACTAGTGAACTCTCTTGGTAAATAATATGGAAGAAAACTTACTGCCAATGGTTCAATGGCTGGACTGCAGAGACGACACTTCACATTAACGTGTGCTGGGTGACACCCAGTATTGTATAAAGTACTGAAATCTCAGAGTCAAGTAAAAGTATAGGTACCTCTCCAAAATATGACTTTGGTAAAAGTCCAAGTCACTGACTGAAATGTTACTTGAGTTAAAGTCTTAAAGTATCTGAAATGTCTTGTACTTAAGTATGAAAATTACTGTAAAAATAGATGTACTCAAGTAATGTAATGAAAAGTATAAGTAAAAAGTAAAAAAAGCAAATGCAGTTTGAATGACATTTTTTTAGATTTTGGTAAACTTTGAAGGTCAAATTCACTTAAAATAATATAAACAAGTACAGGAGAAATTTAGACCAAGTTTAGACAGAAAATACAACCTTTTTGTAAGCTTTCAGTTTTCCTTCTTCAAGTAAGGTCAGTACTATACACTTTAAAATTGTACACAACCAAGTGCAGGCAAAGGGGATGTATACTAAGAACACGGTTAAGTGATAAACCGGGCTTAGTTAACCTACAGTACAGGAAGTGGTAAACCTGCTAATAGATACACCTGCAGGGCGGCCAGCTGAAAGCTTTGCTAGGGCCCGGGACAACACAGTCTTTTTGGGCCCCCTCTACACCTGCCGCCACCACACACACACACACACACACACACACACACACACACACACACACACACACACACACACACACACACCAAAAAACAGTCAAGTTAACTGTATACTTCATGCCCTGGAAATCTCTGTATTTTATATTGGATATTTTCAACCCATCTATTGAATTTAGTGCACTAGTTGATTTTTTCTTCATAAGAGAAGAGCAAGCACTGCAGCCAAAATATGGCCTTTTTTGACCTGCTGTATATTTGCCAGTCCCTAACAATTTTTTCCCTTCCATTGCAGGAGGTAGAATATGTTAGATACTTTGGGAATTCTCTGCCCTCTGAATCTGCTGGCGGTTCATTTGCCATCTCTGAGAAAGGCTTCCTTTTTGCCATTAAACGCACAACATTCACTCGATCAGAATCAGTCATTTTTGGTGGCCATAACGCGGGATCATTGGGCCCCCCCTCTGTCCTGGGCCTGGGACAATTGACCTGTTTTTCCCCCCTGTCAGCGGGCGTGCCTGCAGATATCATTTAGTTAAGAAAATTAGGACTCCCAGCTCTGCTATTAGATGCTTTACCTATACCACAAGGTTAACTTAACCTGCTTTACTACTGAACCAGCTGCTTATCCTGTTGGTGGTGATGAACAAGCCCAGGCAAGTCTCGACTTTTTTGCAGTCAATCAGTAGGTGGGGTCAAAACACTTGCGTGCGTCTCTCTCTCTCTCTCTCTCTCTCTCTCTCTCTCTCTCTCTCTCTCTCTCTCTCTCTCTCTTTCTTTTTTTTTGTAACGAGTAACTAAACCAAACATTGAAAATGTATCGGAGTAAAAGTATGCAATTAAGTTCGAAAATATAGTGAAGTAAAAGTAAAATTTATCAAAAAATGTTATACTCGAGGAAAGTATATAGTACTCCAAAATATACTTAAGTACAGTAGTGAAGTATTTTTACTTTGTTACTATACAACACTGGTGACACCATCTGTTGTTGACAAGCACTGCCAATCCACCTCCTTTCCTTTTCCTGCTGCTCTTTAAATCTGTCTGTTCGTATAGTCAGGAAGCCCAGCAAAGAGATGTTGAAGTTGAGGATATGATTCTTCGGCCATGTTAAACACATAATGCTGTATTTCTGATACTCTTGCTGAGTCCTTTGTCAGGGCTTGAAGTTCATTCAATTCAATTCAATTCAATTTTATTTATATAGCGCCAATTCATGAAACATGTCATCTCGAGGCACTTTACAAAGTCAAATTCATTCATATTATACAGATTGGGAGAGATTATACAGATTGGTCAAAAATGTTCCTATATAAGAAAACCAGTTGATTGCATCAAAGTCCCAACAAGCAGCATTCACTCCTGGGGAAGCGTAGAGCTACAGGGAGAGTCATCTGCATTGTCCATGGCTTTGCTGCAATCCCTCATACTGAGCAAGCATGAAGCGACAGTGGGAAGAAAAACTCCCCATTAACGGGAAGGAAAACCTCCGGCAGAACCGGGCTCAGTATGAACGGTCATCTGCCTCGACTGACTGGGGGTTACAGAAGACAGAGCAGAGACACAACAAGAGAGACAAACAAGCACAAAAGCACACATTGATCCAGTAATCTGTTCTACATTAGATGGTAATAGCGGGTGAGCCGTCTTCACTGGATGATGTCACAGTTAACAGAATGCCAGACCAGTTGTACCTACTATGAAGATAAAAGAGAGAGAACAGAAAGTTAAAGCAGAAATGACAACACGTAATGCATAATTGAAGAACAGTAGAACTATAGAGTGAGAAAATTAGATCCTGATGTCCTCCAGTAGCCTAAGCCTATAGCAGTAAAACTATAAAGGTAGCTCAGAGTAACATGAGCCACTCTAGTTATAAGCTTTGTCAAAAAGGAAGGTTTTAAGACTAGTCTTAAAAGTAGACACGGTGTCTGCCTCACGGACCAAAACTGGGAGTTGGTTCCACAGGAGAGGAGCCTGATAACTAAAGGATCTGCCTCCCATTCTACTTTTAGAGACTCTAGGAACCACCAGCAGACCTGCAGTATGAGAGCGAAGTGCTCTGTTAGGAACATACGGGGTAATCAGAGCTCTGATATATGATGGAGCTTGATCATTAAGGGCTTTATACGTTAGAAGAAGAATTTTAAATTCTATTCTTGATTTAACAGGAAGCCAATGAAGGGAAGCTAAAATAGGAGAAATATGATCCCTCTTGTTGATTTTCATCAGAACTCTTGCTGCAGCATTTTGGATCAGCTGAAGACTTTGAACTGTATTTTGTGGACTTCCTGATAGTAAAGAATTACAATAGTCCAGCCTTGAAGTAACAAATGCATGGACTAGTTTTTCAGCATCACTCCTGGACAGAATGTTTCTAATTTTGGCGATATTCCGGAGGTGAAAAAAGGAAACTCTGGAAACCTGTTTAATATGGGATTTAAATGACATGTCTTGGTCAAAAATAACACCAAGATTTTTTACTTTATTACCAGAGGCCAAGTTAATGCCACCCATATTAAGTGATTGGTTAAGAAGTTTACAACTTCTGGCTGGTCAGAATTTAAAAGCAGGAAATTTAAAGTCATCCAGCTTTTGATGTCATCAAGACATGACTGCAGTCGAAGTAATTGATTGGATTCATCAGGATTTATGGATAAATATAGCTGAGTGTCATCAGCATAACAGTGGAAATTAATCCCATGCTGTCTGATAATTTTGCCGATCGTAAGCATATATATAGTAAAGAGAATTGGTCCAAGGACTGAACCCTGTGGTACTCCACAGGTGACCATAGAGTTTGAGGAAGATTTATTATTAACATGAACAAACTGGAATCTGTCCGACAGATAAGATTTAAACCAGCCTAATGCTTTCTCCTTAATCCCTACAGTATGTTCAAGTCTTTGTAGGAGAATATTGTGATCAACTGTATCAAATGCAGCACTGAGATCTAACAGGACAAGTACAGACACAAGTCTCATTGCCATGAGAATATCATTGACCTTCACCAGAGCTGTTTCAGTGCTATGATGAGCTCTGAAGCCTGACAGAAACTCCTCAAGTAGGTCATTGCTTTGTAAATGTTCACAAAGTTGATTAGCAACTACTTTCTCAAGAATTTTAGATAAGAAAAGAAGATTAGATATAGGTCTGTAGTTAGATGAAGCTAAGATTTTAGATAGCTCAGAAAGCTCTACTGCTTCTAAACAGTTCAAACAATGTGCAGGTTCTAAAGATTCCTCCAATGCTGCCTTACTTACTGGGGATGAGGTAATCATGTTTGGGAGGATGCCAATTATTTTATTTTTAATGGCATCAATTTTATTTATGAAGAATCCCATGAAATCATTACTACTAAGAGGTAAGGGAATGGATGGATCAACAGAGCTGCAGCTCTGAGTAAGTTTGGCAACTGTACTAAAGAGAAATCTAGGATTATTTTTATTCTCTTCAATTAATGATGAAAAATATGCTGCTCTAACTCTGCGAAGCGTCTTGTTATACAACAATAGACTGTCCCTCCAGATTAAGTAGGATTCCTCTTGGTGTGTAGTGCGCCATTTTCTCTCCAATTTCCTAACATTGTGCTTCAAGGAACGCAGCTCTGAATTAAACCAGGGAGCCAGCTTCCTGTGAATTATCACCTTCTTTTTCAAGGGAGCTACATTCATCCAACTTGTTAGCTAAAAATCTCACATTGCCTATGATGATGGATGGCAAAGATGGTTTGAACTTCCTCCTTCTCTCTCTCCTTTTTGCTTCTGCTGTGCGACCATGACACCTCCTTTTCAACTCCTGTGGGATTTCTGGCTTCAGTTGTCACATAATTTCTGCTTTTGCAGTGTTAATCAGCTGCTCCCTGTTGTAAACCACCATGGTGCTATGGTTATGCATCATAACAAAAGAGAAAAATATAGAAAAGTATTGGGAACAATCAATCCATCCACACAGCATCCAATACAAGGAAGAAACGGCTGTCCAAAAAAACTATTTTTCCTAGTGTTATGGGAGTTTTGGGTGGAATTCTAAACAATAGTAACTGAGTTCCCATCTTTACTAAATGACGAGACGGTGGTATGACGTTCCAGCACTTTTATTGAGAAACAGAGCAGAGATTCACATAGATGGAAGTAATCGCACCCCACGGTTCCGCTGCGGTCTGCGTCTGCCCTGTCTCTGTCTGTCTCGCTTTTCGGGCTTCCCCTAATACTGCACCGTGTCCTTGGCTAGAGCCATAACAAAGACAGTCTATCATAGACAATAATCATTCTACGCAGCATTCAGCCTTGCACTCGGCAAACAGTGGAACTTATACACAGACATCAGGTCTCCAGGCCTCCTCTGTCCGAGTGGTGTGAGGCCATAGTGACTTCAGAATAATAATTCTTATAACATTCCTCTCTTTTTTTTTTTTGATGATGGCGTCGTCAGCATCAAGACAAAACAAGATGACCCATCACTTGAAAATGTGAACAAAGCACAGAGGAACCATTTCTGTAAACTCGTAAAGTGGGACCCAAAGGGTTCCCGTGTTGTAACCGGGCAGTGCTGGAACTTTTAATAGAGATCAACATGAATGCTTCATAGAGCTTTAACACACAAGATCAAAGATTTAGCTTTTGTCCACAATTTAGGATTCATCTAATTAGGTAAGGCCTGTTTTAGGTACCTATGCGCACATTAGTTTAAAATTACATTAGACTATGGTAAGCTAAACCCTGTTCAGTAACCAAGGTCGAATCCGTCTACTCTGACCCACCCTGAATACCCTCCTACTCCTTTCTCCACTCACCCCTACGATGGACAATAATCCACCACTCCAAACTTACAACACCAGGAGCAAAGGCAGGAGAGGTTCAGTGCGGGCAGGGGAACAACAGAAAAAGCTACCCCTAGGGGGTAGTAAAAACTGCAATGCCCCCCTCCCAGGGAGATCTGCTCTCGGCCAATCTGAGCCTGAAAACCCTGTATTGAATCTAAGTGTTAACATTACCAGCTAATATTAAAGGATCTTTAGAGCCAATCCGATCCTGGTTCTTCCTATATCAAATCAAAAGGTGCATAAACCATAGATCCTTGTGTATCTGAAGCAAACAGTTTCCATTTTTTACCATAAAACCATATTGATCAACATGATGTAATATTAAAGTGTAGATCTCATAACACAAAAAAAATCAAACATGTGAGTCAGTGGAACAGAGCAGTTAAACAAACAGCAACACAATATGAGAAGAGTTCTAAACGTCAAGAACGCAAAGTTAAGGAAGCCTTCAGGCCATTCAGGCACAAGGCAGAAAATAATCGAATCGCGCTTAGTGTCTCTTCAGGCAACTCCTCCCGTTGAAGAATAAGGAATCAGAGTTCTCTGGCTTCTCCATCCCCAGTCCTCTTCTTGGTTCCCCCTCTCAGGCTGGATGGTAATAAGCGTTCAGTTCTGGATGGGCACTGAGCATTTTATTTTGCATTTCTCTCTAATAAAACACTTTGTGAAGATGGTCTGCAGACACGAGTCCTTGTTCCCACTAGAGAACAGAAACAAGGTGTAATTAGTGTTCTTATCAAAACCCCTTTCATGTGTCATTTATTAAAACATTCTCCAAGCACTTTCACATTCAAGATATTTCTGTCCACAATTATTTAGCTTTCAGAATTCTGCAATTTAATTATTAATTAAAATAGTAATCTTTAAGTTCAAATGTATATGCAGTAAATTCTTAACAGAATGCTTTCAATGTGTGTCTTAACTGTTGTTGTCTGACAGTTGAAGTTCTCTGCAACATAATTTCATCAACATATTCGTTTCATGACATTTCCCATTTATTTTGAAAACCCAACTGAGAAAAAGAAAGCCTTTCCATGTGAAAGCCTTTTCCCTCTTTCTCTCTCTCTTTTTTTTTTTTTTTAAAGAAAGCGAGGTGCTGTTCTGCACCGAAAAGACAAAATATTTACACCATGCTGTTACTGTTCAAGGACGCCATGGTTCTACAAACAAAGCAATGAGAGAGAACAGGAGCTTTTGAAAACGCTCTAACATTGTAGAACAACTAAAGCTACTTAAGCAAATCAGAATTAGTTCCCAAATTAATCCTAAAATAAAGTAAACCATACATTGTGTACATTGTGATTATTTATTTATTTATCTTCTTAAACTGAGGATTGAGGACTTTGATTAAGAAGTTCTTGGACGAACGCGTCTCTGCGTTCCTATTTGTCTAGGCCTCTGCAATCTGATCTATGATCTATGTATTCTGAGTGCCTGGTCAGGAAGGGTTAAGGTTCTCTGAAGCTTTCTGTTTTCAGCAACCCTGAAAACCCAGAACCCTTTACAGTCAGTGTTAGGTGTCAGGTAACCTGTGGGACCACCTCGTCGTCTCTCTGGTTCCACCAGCTGTGTCAAGTCCACAGCAGCTCGTCCTGGGTGCCATGCCCCAGGGGTCTCCACACCCCCCTGTGTGGAACGTCTCTCATTGTAAGGATCTCACCTTACGTCCCGTTCAAGATGTTCTTTACACAACAGGAGTTCCCATATGGGATGTCTTTTCTGCTTTGATGTTCCTCAGAGAAAACCTTCATTCATTGATATCACCTTCAAGCTGTTACCCTTTTATCATCACAGCCCCCCAACCATCCTGACCAGATCCAAAATGTCCCCATAATCTAATCTAATTAAATTAATCTTACTTCTTTTCTGTAGGTAAGACGATAACCATTAAATTATCCTGATCTAAAAGCCCTCAGGTTAACGGGTTAACTGGTTAAAAAGACTTTTGAGTTATTTGTGTTCTAGTTGAAAGATATTAAATCTCCATAAATATTGTAACCATTGTACCCTGATGCTTTAATCCTAAATTTACCCATGTTAGTTAGTAGGATGTGTCATTATGCAAATTTTATTGCAACATTACCCATTTTAGCCAGTAACCCTTTTTTTTTTTTTTTTTTTTTGCGTTTTATTGAAGCCTGCCAGAGTAGCAGAAATCAGCTTACTCTAAGATGTTTATTAAATGAAATGCTATTTAAAAGTTCAGATTACTCTACCTATATAGTGAAAACTAATTCACTAATTCATTTATTTATTTATTTAACTGTTGATATAATACCCACTTAATTTATTAAGTTGCTCCATGATTCCATCAAGGTGCTTCTTTAAAAGTTTTCACCTTTACATAATCTTAATGTGTTTCGTAATGTGTGTTTTGTTTTAATTGTGTACAACAAAATCTGAAGTGAAATGCATGAAGTCGTGTCTGCAGAACTCATCTGTGTTTTTGTCGAAGGTTGTCCGATGCCTCAGCCATAGTCCTTCATTGTCCATTTTCAGTCCAATGTCTAAATTCAGCAGCCCAACATTCTCCTTCTCATCAAGAGTCCATCCTCCAGTCCTCACGCCTGCAAACAGAATGAATTCTGCCAGCATTTTTCCCAAAGAAACGCTCCATAGGTTGAAAAGAAATTACAGCAAAACAGTCACAAACATTTTAACTACAGTGTTCCCTCTAACATGACAAACATAAAAGAAACAAAAGGATAGAAAAAAATAAATCAAACTTTGTCTCTGACAAAATAAAACTCAAAACTGGATCAGGCTGAAGTCAATGACATCACCTTTAGTCCTTGTCCCAAGGATCAGCCCCCATGGCACTGCGGCACTGTTTCTGCATTCTCTCGCATCTGAGAATGTCTAAAATGAGACTAAATCTCTATTTAGCACAATCCTATCATATTGACCAGGTTTATTTGCAAAGAAAAAGAAGCAGAAAGATAGAGCTGTTAATAGCAGAAAGCAACAAACATCTTTAAGACACCACCTTTCCTGCTGGAAGATCTGGCATAACTTGGTTAAAACTAAGTATAATTTAGTGTCCAAATCTGATTATAACTCCTTACCGCACTGCTAGCACTGTCTTTTCAGAGTCTTCTGTTGGCAGAAAGGTGGCGTCTCCTTTAATCTGAAAGCAATAACTCAGAGAAAAACAGAGTGTTAATAGCATGCAGTTAAAACCCTGGTCCCCTTAGCGTCCCTTTAACGTGATGTTTTTCCCTTTTTTCTCTGATCCTGGGAAGGTTTCTATTCTTTACCTTTCCTTTGAAACTCTGTTTAAAACACCTCCAAAAGAAAGAAAACAAAAAACGAAAGAAATGAACCAAAAAAACTAAAATAAAATTGTTTTCCAAGGAGCACAATTATGTATTTTCCAATATGACATAGGTTTTTGACTTATTACAAACCTTTTTGATATCCTTCTGGTCCTTTGACCATGTGTATTTGCTATTAGTAATACTTTTATTCATATATACCTTATCAAACCTAATTGGTCAAGGGTGAAACTTTAAAGCAATGATTGTTCCCTTTTAGTTTTTGAGCTTCTAGTGTTTCTCTATAAATGATAAGAGTTTTCCCCATAATTCAGCACATTGAGAAGGCTACCCAAAACAAACCAAGATTAGAATTAGAATTTAAGCCTTCAGAAGCTGGCTTTATTTTATTTTTTCCCTCTCTGACATAGTTTTCGTGCCCCAGGCCAGAACACACAGACCCAGCCTCGCCATAAACATTCAGATGTTTAAATCATGGTCAGATTTGTTTATCATATCTATTGTCCTTCTCAGGTTATACTGTCTCTCTGAGGTTCACCTCAGTTCAGCATAACTAATAACATCAGATGATTTTGTAACTGTTGACGCGTGTAACGCGGCCTTCTGATATTTTGACGCTTTTCAAAATTTCTCATTAGTTGCATTCAAATTCCAAGTAAAAAATAAATAAAATAAATGAATAGAAAACCCTTAGAAAAGCAATTCATATTTAGTTCCATACAGGTTTGTTCAAAGCACAGTTTTCCCTCATCTATTTAAATCAAAAATCTTGTATATCTAAACTTCTTTCAACTGGACTGGTTTGTGATGGATCATTATTATTATAAGCAATGAGATCTCAGTAATTTTAAATTACTTTAGAGCTAAAAAACAAGTGATAGGATCTCAGCCTAAATTTGTAAAACAGTAAACTTAACAAGCTTATGTAACGCTTATTTCCAATTTCTAACAAAGCTGAAATATTTCCGTTCAAGCCATGTTAATCTCTCCGTGTATCAATTTAATTTGGTCCTGATATTTAATGTTAAAAAACAAACTTTGTTATTTAAATCTCTCTTTTACTTTACCTCTATTAACATAGTCCATGCTTAAAATGTCATTTGAATTACGGAGCTGCAGTTCTCCCAAAACAAATGAACATTCTGAAACCATGAACATTACTTTTACCCCGAATTAATTCACACAGATGAACGTTTAGTTACATAGATACATACATACGTACAGTTACATACAAACGATGACATTCAGACAGACAAACACGTGCAGGCCTGCTTTTTCACTATCTTTAACAGTTCTGTGTTTTCCATAATTTTAAACGTCTATTCCTATGGCAACGCCGAAAGATGTTTTCAGCGCGTTAAGTTCCCGCTTAGTTTAAAAGGTGGAGAGCGTGCGCTGGTTACGACCCCCCGATGCTTCGTCCACACGCGGTTTTGCGCTTCAGTCCCGCAAGGATACAACTCTGTGTCTCGCAGACACTTGGACGCTTACCCATTTTTGAAAGTTATACGTCGCTATTAGCAGTTTAGACCAATTTTATCCACAACAGAAGTGCCTAATCGGTCCCCACGTAAACGCTTCCCCGGTGCAACGCCTTTTTAGTTTCGTTTCCGTTTCCTTGTTTTTATCGCTTTTCTTTTTTCTCTTAATTTTATTTTTATTATTTAGCAGCAGTACTGCAATAAAATAAAATAATAGTAATAATAATAACCCCTATGTGAGAAATCTGCATGTTTAATCAAATCATTTCAAATAATTTATGCATGTCATGCGTCTGGGCCCCTACGTTTTTCAGCATGAAATCGAACGTCTCACCCTGGGGCTAGGCTTGACCCTGAGAAACTCTGCCTTTTACCCATTACACGGACTCTTCTGCATCCAGACTTCTTTTTTTGTTTGTTTTTTATTTATTTTATCCTTTTTTTGTGTTTTTATTGTTATTTTCTACTCGTCCTTAGCACGATCGACCAACTAAAATGAAAGGCCTCACATCTGATGGTCGGCTTTTTGGTATAATGGTCGGGGTCCCCACTTATCAAAGCTGCAAACGTCTTCGCAACAGTCAAGGACTTAAGCATCCCTGCCGCTTTCATCCACAACAGAAGTGGACAGCCTCTTGCACAAACCCAAGACAAGAGGACTTTAAAGGACCAGCTGCAAACTGCTCAGCTGGTCACCTGTTCTCCAGGTGAAAATCACTCTGCCCCTCCTCCCCCCTTGTGGGAAAGTCCGTATTTCAGCTGAAAACGTATTCTAATTAAATTTTGAATTTTAGTTTAATGTTTAAACCTTAGTCACCGTTCGGTATTGCGAACCCTGTTTTATTTGCCTTAAGGATTAAATATAATTCATTATTTCTACCGGCTTTTACTTTTACTACCTTTTAGGTTTACAGTTTTAAATTTACAATTTCTTGAGGTATACTTTAAAATGGGGTTGAAAATTTAAAAGCTTGCAAGCATTTTTGACCAATTGCGTTTGTTTTTAAAAGAGCTGGAAAATAATCCCCTTACCGTCTCATGAAAGAAAGGTTCGGATCTTCGCGCCGACGCCCAGAGACGCTCCGAGACCAGGAGCTCCTCCACATCCCTTGAAAATCCATTCGGGGTACCAGAGGCCAGATAACCTCTCCGGGCCGGCCAATGCAGCTCCTGTCCCCGGACTCCCTCGCTCGTCGGCCGGAGATCTTGTTCGTTGACGCCAAATTGTTATGGGAGTTTTGGGTGGAATTCTAAACAATAGTAACTGAGTTCCCATCTTTACTAAATGACGAGACGGTGGTATGACGTTCCAGCACTTTTATTGAGAAACAGAGCAGAGATTCACATAGATGGAAGTAATCGCACCCCACGGTTCCGCTGCGGTCTGCGTCTGCCCTGTCTCTGTCTGTCTCGCTTTTCGGGCTTCCCCTAATACTGCACCGTGTCCTTGGCTAGAGCCATAACAAAGACAGTCTATCATAGACAATAATCATTCTACGCAGCATTCAGCCTTGCACTCGGCAAACAGTGGAACTTATACACAGACATCAGGTCTCCAGGCCTCCTCTGTCCGAGTGGTGTGAGGCCATAGTGACTTCAGAATAATAATTCTTATAACACCTAGAACAGCATGAATGAAATTTTTGGAAAAAAAAGAAAAGATCCCAATCAAAGTTACAAAGCTACTTCATCATGCTGCCACCCTGAGCGGTGCAATTCTATACATTTTGATGACATTTCTAGTCAGAAGTATGCACATTATTTTCATAATCTTTATTCAGGGAAGTTAGACAATCTTTCATTTATTAGCTGAAGATTTTAGTGTGTTCTCAGAAAGACGTGACACCTTAGCAACCCTCTTACATTTCCTAAGGTGGTTGTAATGGAAACAAAACACTGAGTACATCAGAGAGGTGGCATTGAAACTGGTTTCTTTGAAATGTGTTCAAAATAATTAAAGCCTTTTTCCAGCCTTAGCTCCATGAATTAAATTATATTCAGTAAGTTGTAGCAACAGAATTATGGCATCTTTTTTATTCTCTATATATCTCTATCTTTCTTGCAGGGACTCTGCCTGCCTCATATTGACTGGGATGACAGTGGACTGCTTGATGACCCACACTGTGGGGTCACTATTCCTGAAACTGGCAATGTGTTGAGCCCCAAACAACTGGTAGCACTGAGGGCAGCCATGGATGCATTGGGACATTCTGAATCATATGGCTCAGATACAGGGGTTGGACAATGAAACTGAAACACCTGGTTTTAGACCACAATAATTTATTAGTATGGTGTAGGGCCTCCTTTTGCGGCCAATACAGCATCAATTCGTCTTGGGAATGACATATACAAGTCCTGCACAGTGGTCAGAGGGATTTTAAGCCATTCTTCTTGCAGGATAGTGGCCAGGTCACGACGTGATGCTGGTGGAGGAAAATGTTTCCTGACTCGCTCCTCCAAAACACCCCAAAGTGGCTCAATAATATTTAGATCTGGTGACTGTGCAGGCCATGGGAGATGTTCAACTTCACTTTCATGTTCATCAAACCAATCTTTCACCAGTCTTGCTGTGTGTATTGGTGCATTGTCATCCTGATACACGGCACCTCCTTCAGGATACAATGTTTGAACCATTGGATGCACATGGTCCTCCAGAATGGTTCGGTAGTCCTTGGCAGTGACGCGCCCATCTAGCACAAGTATGGGGCCAAGGGAATGCCATGATATGGCAGCCCAAACCATCACTGATCCACCCCCATGCTTCACTCTGGGCATGCAACAGTCAGGGTGGTACGCTTCTTTGGGGCTTCTCCACACCGTAACTCTCCCGGATGTTGGGATAACAGTAAAGGTGGACTCATCAGAGAACAATACATGTTTCAAATTGTCCACAGCCCAAGATTTGCGCTCCTTGCACCATTGAAACCGACGTTTGGCATTGGCACGAGTGACCAAAGGTTTGGCTATAGCAGCCCGGCCGTGGATATTGACCCTGTGGAGCTCCCGACGGACAGTTTTGGTGCAAACAGGAGAGTTGAGGTGCACATTTAATTCTGCCGTGATTTGGGGAGCCGTGGTTTTATGTTTTTTGGATACAATCCGGGTTAGCACCCGAACATCCCTTTCAGACAGCTTCATCTTGCGTCCACAGTTAATCCTGTTGGATGTGGTTCGTCCTTCTTGGTGGTATGCTGACATTACCCTGGATACCGTGGCTCTTGATACATCACAAAGACTTGCTGTCTTGGTCACAGATGCGCCAGCAAGACGTGCACCAACAATTTGTCCTCTTTTGAACTCTGGTATGTCACCCATAATGTTGTGTGCATTGCAATATTTTGAGCAAAACTGTGCTCTTACCCTGCTAATTGGACCTTCACACTCTGCTCTTATTGGTTCAATGTGCAATTAATGAAGATTGGCCACCAGGCTGGTCCAATTTAGCCATGAAACCTCCCACACTAAAATGAGAGGTGTTTCAGTTTCATTGTCCAACCCCTGTATATATGTTGCTACTGTCCAGTATGTCCAACACTTTACAAGTTTAATCTTATTGTGGTTACCATTATTGCAAAAGGTTTTCAAGTAGTAAAATCCAACCAGGAAAATGTAACTAAGTTAGTGTATTTTCTGAATAAAAATGTAGAACTGCTGGGATTGTGATAGTATATATGTAAGGTACTGTATAAACCTTTTGAAAATGCTGAGGTTATTGAAAAAAGGGGCACATGGGGCTGTTACTAAAACTGAGGATGCAAACATTGTGGGACAATTAAACAGTCCTTTATTTTCCACATTGCATAATAAACATACCCTTTGATAAAGTCTTTATTTCCAATTCTTACCAATATTAATCAAAGTCAATACACCTTTTCCACAAGGATTGCTTTTATTGTTGAAATTAAGACTGAAAGATCTCCATTAATTCTCCAGGTTTTTCCCACTAAACAGTCCATGTATTACCATAAAACGGCTGTATTAAAAAAAAACTGGCTGATGAAATGGATGAAGCCAAAAACAGGACTATGAAAAACAATTTATGCATGTAAGACTGTCAGGAAATTTAGAACAATGTCAAACCTGGCCTTTTTTTTCTAACCTTTGTGTTCAGCCTAAACGGCTCCACTAAGAGCTATGAACGACATGCTGCAACAGTTAATGATCAAAGTAGTTAATACTGGGAACCAAAACGGTTACATATTAAGATTATTTTTAAACAAGCCCAAATCCCCTGTCGTGTGTTTAAAGCATGGGTCTTCAACGTTTTCCAGGCCAAGGACCCCCAAAGTGATGGCGAGATGGAGCGGGGACCCACTAATAATATATATCGTATAAAATTGTGTGATATCAAACTGGTCCTATAGTGCCATGTGTAAATGTACCTTGTTATTGTGCATTCAATACTAAGATACTCAAATAATACACAGGTTCATATATTCATGTTTTTATTTTAAACATGTGCGAGGCACAGTGGGTAGGGTGGCCATGCCACTGCCATTTATAAACATAACATAACACAATAAACTGATACCTGCCAGGATCAACAATGTCTGTCAATTGCATTTAATCATGCATAAGAGTCATATCAGCCTCAGGCTGCAGTCTTGACCTGTATTTGTTTTTCAGGTAGGTGAGTGAGGAAAATCCACTTTCACAAAGATATGTTGTAGCAAAGGGAAACAGGCTCATCATTGCTTTTGCTGCCAGTTGTGGAAAGTCTTTATGGCAAGATATCCAAAACTGGGTGAGTGGTTTAGTTTCATATATGTTTCTGAACGTGCTGTCAGTGGACAGTTCAATGAGCTGATCCTCCTCTTTCACTGTCAGGAGTGCGCCGTCTGCTGTGTTGTCTCTGAATGGAAACTGTATCCATGTCTTGTCCCTGCGCCAAGAGTCGGCCTCAGAAAAGTAGTTCCTAAATTGACCATGGATCGACTCCAAGTGCGCAAGAATCACGTGTGTTACGGGAGGCGAGAGCACAGCAGAATCTCCCAGCTCATCCACTGATGGAAACATGGAAAATATTCCCTCCCCGACACGCTCCTTCCATTTTCTGATTTTTTTGACGAAGCCTTCCATCCTGTCATACAGCTGAAAGGCATATGTGTTGCGACCTTGCATAGAACTGTTAAGTTTGTTCAGCTCAGCGAAAATGTCAGCAAGATATGCAAGTTTGGTGATCCAGACACTGTCGCTGAAAAGTGCAGCCAGCTCTGTGCGCTTTTGGAGAAGTAAGAACTCCCGAATACACGTGCGTAATTCTAACACACGTGCCAACACTGTTCCGCGTGAAAGCCAGCGCACCTCAGAATGGTACAGTAGCCCAGTGTGCTCCTCTCCTTCAGCAGCGCAGAGATTAGAGAAGAGTCGTGTTTGCAAAGCACTCTTCTTGACTATATTCACAACTTTCACGACCGAGTCCATGACATCAGACAGTTCAGCGCTCTTGTCCTTGGCGACAAGTGACTCTCTGTGCAACATGCAGTGCGTCCAAATCACCTCTGGAGCCACATCCCTGACAAGCGCAATTAGGCTACTTTTTAATCCAGCCATGGCTCTTGCGCCGTTGGTGCACAGTGCGACACATTTTGCCCATGAAATGTAATTTTCTCTGAAGAAAGCATCAATCACTTTGAAGATTTCAGCACTTGTTGTGCGTTCAGGAAGGCGCTTACAAAACAAAAATTCCTCCTGCATTTCATTCTGATCCACAAAGCGCACAAACGCCAGAAGCTGCGCGTCCTTTGACACATCCGTTGATTCATCCAGCTGTAATGCAAATGCATCTGCCAATCTCAGCTTCTCTATCAGTTGCACCCTCACATCTGATGCCATCTCGTCAATATGGCGAGCAATGGTTGTGTCCGACAATGGAACAGTTTTCAGTTTATTAATGTCAATATCATTCCCATACTTTGTTTTACACATGTCAGTTGCTGAAGGCAATATTAAATCCTCTCCAAGTGCGTATGGCTGTTTCTTTTGGGCAATCCGAAGAGCAACTTGATAAGAGCATTTCAAAGCTAGCTCACCAACTTTGGCTGATTTTTTCATCAATGTCTGTTGGCCTTGGAGGGATTTGAGACAAGTTTGGAATTATTCAACGGGTCTGTCTTTTAAGTGGCTGTGGGTTGTCTCCAGCTTTGATGGCTTCATAGACTCGTTTGACAGCACAGTAGAACAAATGACACACATTGGAAATTCAATGTCATCTGTCTGCTTGAAGGTAAACCCCAACTTCAGGTAATTGTCTGTATATTTTCGGGTCTTCTCTCTTTTACGCTTACCCGTTACAGCTGCGGGGCCTACAGCAGGCAGGCCTACATCGTCACTTTTATTTTCACCTGCGGTTTCTGAGGTGGGGGGTAGGCCTCTCTCTTCTGTACTTGCTTTTTTTTGTCGTGTCACAAAACGATCCATTTTTAATTTTTTAGATCCAAACATTGGCACTAGGCGCTAGCATAATAAGAATGGGCTCTCGGCCAATCACAGGGAACCTGACAGAGCCAGCGTGTCACATACGGCCTCGTGATTGGCAGAGCAGCAATAGGGGCGGGAAAGCTGTTACAGCCTTTGAGTTTGCTTTTTTTAACTTAACTTTTATTCTCTTTTTGTTCGTTCTTATTTGTTCAATGTAACTCTGTGAAGTCCTGCCCTCTCTAAAGATGTTGTTTGAGAGGGTCTTCGTGTTGTTTTAATGCCGCTTCCACACGCTGCCGTTTTTTCCACCTGCCTTATTTCTAATCCGCAATCAATTCCTGTTTGCGGTAAGGCGTATTGTGTCACTTCCTGTTTTCACAGTGTGAACTGCTGGCTGTTGCTCCAGACTCTCTCGCTCTTATCTTTAATCGCATTGCTGTAATATCTGTTTCTAACACATAAGCACTTTTAACATCACGTTTGGGAACTCCTCGTGTTGTGGGACATTATGGATATATATATATATATATATATATATATATATATATATATATATATATATATATATATTCTTAATATATGTAAGTAATGTCTATTACATATGGAGTAATGTAACAAAAGTAATTTCGCCCTGGGATTATTAAAGTATTTCTGATTCTGATTCCTCGTTGATGGGACAGGTGTTGTGAATGAAACGGTGCCCAGCTTGAAAGAGCTCCTGTGTCTCGCTGAATGTGTGCATTGATGACTGAAAGACATCTTCTGCCTCCATTTATCTGTTTACTACAGTGTGTTGAATTCATGTTAATGTGTATTTAAAGACATTTCAATTAGTGGAAAAAAAATGCAGGGGGGGGGGGGGGATATAAAAAATGTCTAATCAACCAAAACTTTCGCGACCCCCATGCAGTACCTCCGCGGACCCCCTAGGGGTCGCGGACCCCTGTTGAAGACCCCTGGTTTAAAGATTACATCAAATCCTGAATTGTTCAAGTCTTGGTAGTCTTGTGATGGAAGTCGGCGTGTCTCAAAGCAGGTTGATGACCTGGTCAGAGCCATAGAGAGAAAGAGTTGCGACACTCTTTGATGTCACCGCCAGGGCAGTCACGTGGTTCGTGTAAACCGCTATAGTTCCAAAACATACGCTGGCTTTCATGTTCTTCTATGGGACAGACAGCAGCAATTGCGTTATTTAACGGTAAATATATATAAACATACACCCTACTACTTTTTCAGCTGTTATTGCATGATTACATATTTGTTAATGTCAGTTTTCCATTTTGAGAGGCAGGGTGACAACGAAAAGCTGTATATTACTTAGATACGTTTTACATTTTTGGAGGGAAAAGCTTATGTTCATGTTCGTATGGACAGGAGTACAGGCTAGAACGGCTCTAACTTAAGTTTTCTTTTCCATATCATTCATGTGATGACAGATGTCTCATGATTTTCATTTTATCGCGACTGGGCTGTATTATTGATTACCGTGATTTTGCTTATAAATTCCGATTCAGCCATTAGCTTACCTTCGTGGTAGCGTTAGGTCTGCCGTGGTCCATTCAGCATTCGCCTAGCAGCTAGCTCACTTCTGATAAGTGGTCACCCCCAGACCACAACGTGAAACATGATCATGTTAAGACTAAGAATATAATTTTAAGATTAAGCCATTCACATATTATCAAAAGCATTATGCTTATATGTTTGGGTCTATAGGTAAGTGCAGAGCTATTAAGATTTTTCTCTACGTCTCTGGGTTAATGCACAGAGTAAGAGTAAGGTTAGCTGCAGAGAGAGTGATAGAGAACAGTGACAGGCAACACGCCCATTGGACTTCGTTGTTGCTTTTTGCTTTTTTGAGAAAGAACAGTCCATTCAGCTTTTACACCCCTTTTTTTCTGATGAGGCAGGAGTTGACCACACAACAATGATAATTTTAATACTAAGCCATGCACAAAGAATCAAATATATTAAAGAATAACAACTCATTAAGCTTGGATGAATGAATCAAATATTGTTTAATAAAAAATACTGAGTGAGACAACAAGATATGTGTGTCTGTGTAAATGTGTGTATCTAACTGGAAAAACAAGAACAAAGTGAAGGAACAGGGAGGAATATTATAAGTGATTAATACATTTAAAAAACAAATCCTAACACGTGGAGTTTTATTGCCGGAGGGGGTGGGTCAGAACGAGAGTTTCTTTGTTCGAAAACAGATTCCCCCTCCTCTTGAAAAAACATGGGAGGGTCTCACCCTTAAAAAGATGTGTTCAGAGTTGTGAAAGTCAGACAGAATTCTGCATCCCCAATGGCTGTGAGGGAATCTTATAATGGTAATGTAATACTCTGTCTCCATATTTCATTTTCTAATAAATTAAATATGCATATTGCAATGTTTTACCTCTTGGTCAATGTTTTTCTCATTTACGGCCAAATCTGGAATCGGGGTAAGATGGGCCTTAAATAGATATGTAGGAGCAGGCCGGTGTATCAAATCTATAACACTACCTACCTCAATTATTTCCAGACAGAAGAACTGTATTAGATTTTTATAGAGGAAGTCTCCTGAGAAATGGTCCAGGTCCTTTAAACCTTGAAAGACGTTGATCCAGTATTGTGCATGGTGTTTTCTTAGAAATCCCCTCCATTGTTCAATCCTTTGATTATGATTACTTGAGCCAGTATTGTAGCATCTCTCAGAAAACTGGTCTTCATGATTACTTCTTAAAAATATCTGTATCTGTTCCACTGAACAGTTCTCTTTACCCAGGTTTGGCCTGATACGCGTTGGAGTTCCGCTCCTGTTTTCCACTTCATCAATGAAGTACCCAGCTATAACCCTGGGATTACTACTTGTGGAGTAAGCATGCAGCCATATGACCATACACGGAAATGTATGGTCATATGGTATTAAGAGCTCCATTAATACAGATTCCAGATTGTTTTAGTTTGTCATATGAATCAACATGTCCCATGAAGTTCCCAAACTTTTTTAGCCTCGCACCCCCTGCCATGTCCCAGCCGGGTTGACGCACCCCCAAGATATATATATATATATATATAACTCCAATGTCGTAACAAAGCTTTTAAATCTGAGTTTGACGCACAATTTACGCCGCAAAATACACAAACACGAAGCAGTTTGATTTTTGTCCGATGACGAGCGAGCGAGCGAGCGAGAGAGAACTGGTAAAGCATTACAGAGTAACAATATCTCTAGCGCTCCATGAAGATGTTATTAATCAGAGGAATCTTTCTGATTGTTTCACAGCGGTTACCTTCAGCAGGTAAGGACAACATTAATAATAAAGGTACCTGGCATAAGATAAAAATGAACAGTGTGGAACAAAAAAAATGGGAACAAGCATGAACAAGGAACAAGCATCAATAATATCAACAAACATACGTACAGTATGTGTGAACAAGAACAACAAATGTGTAAACAGGCGTTAAGAACAGGTATGCTAACCATTTTTTTTTTTTGGGGGGGGGGGGCTCCATTGAAACCTGTGATGGCCACAACAACGATCCTGGAGGTCCAGCGAGATCTGTTGAGACAGGGGCACAAATTTGTCCTAACAAGCCGGTTCACTCAGGACTGCCTAGAAAATTCCAGCAGTCAGCAGTCGCCACTAGCAGCCACTACCTGCAGATGCCACCAGCAGCCATGGCCAACACCAGCCAGCAGCAGCCGCCACCAGCAGCAGCCGCCACCATTACCAGCAGCCGCCACCATTACCAGCAGCAGCCACCATTACCAGCAGCCACCACCAGCAGCAGCCGCCACCATTACCAGCAGCAGCCGCCATCACCATCCTTCGCCAACATCAGCCAGCTCAAGCAGTCATCGCCTCAAGCAGCAGCCGCCTGCAGCAGCAGTGTTTGGGGAACAAATTAGTCACACTACTGTCTGAGTAATAAACATTTTAAAGCTCATTATGGCTTATGATAATTTTTTGTGTGGAATAATTTGTATTCCTACATGCAATCCAACTAAACAGCCCTTTCAAGGGTGTAATTAAACAAACCTTATTTCTACTAGCATCAGATACAGAGTACTCAGCTGACTGGCTAACACCGCCAGGTTCAGCAGATACAACCTAAAGAAAAACGTCCTAGTCAACCTTAATGATCCTAGTAATCTAACATCAATAACTTACTTAATAAAAGATGTCAGAGATTCACTAATGAACTTCGTAATTTCCGGTGTAGCGATACCTTCTTCACAGCTGGCAAAATCGAGATAACTAAGTAGCAGGCAATGACTGAAAATCGGTTGTCTACCAAGTTAAGAATATATATATAAATTGCACTGTGCACATACAAATAAATATAAGCATATGCACCATAAAGGGCCTATTTATATAATATACAGAGTTGACAATTCAAAAGAGGTAGCTATTTAATCAATTTACGCCTGGATATAACGTTAGTGCTACCTTTACAGAGGGCGAAGTAAAGTTAACAAACTAGCAGGCAATTGGTGGTCTACCAAGATAAAACATATATATAATTACACTGTGTACATACAAATAAAGATCAGTATATGCATCATAAAGGACCTCTGATAAAATATAGACAGTTGACAGTTCAAAATAGGTAGCTATTTAATCAATTTACCCCTGGATATTACGTTACCTTAACAGAAGACAAGTCAAGCTAACAAACTAGCAGGCAATCGGTCGTCTACCAAGATAAAAAAAAATATATAATTACGCTGTGTACATACAACAAAAGATCAGTATATGCATCATAAATGACCTATGATACAATATAGACAGTTGACAATTCAAAACAGGTAGCTATTTAATCAACTTACCTCAGAAGTTACTCGACAGTCAGCAATGGAAGTGAATGATGTCCAACGCCATAGAATGGCTTTTTGGAACTACGCGAGGCTGCATACACCGGAAGTAGGCGGCAAAAAGCGTACAACGGAGTCCAATGGGAGTGTCGCGACTCTTTCTCTCTATGGCTCTAGACCACCATGGCTACTTTCCATGGTGAGAGTTCATGTAGGAGCCTTCCATCCAACCCAGAACTTTGATGGCCTTCACCTCACCAGTGGATGCTGGAAAACAAATATGTATTATGGTTATGTAGAGAATAATACTCCTCTTAAAGAAAAAAATAAATCACTACTAAGATGAAAACAAACTTTTCAAGAAAATATCTGCCCATGTGGCCAATTCCAGCTGTGGTTTTTGCCATGGCCAAACCATTTTGGCCATGGCCAAACCAAATATGTGTTGTGCACAACAAATATTTGCAATTGGGCACACATTACCTCATTTTTTCTTTGAAGAAATTAAGGAGTTAGAAAGGTAGTGAGATATAATCTAGATCTGAGGCTATATGCTTTACATTCATATTTGTGTTAGAAAATGCAATTTTTAATTAATTTCCCTACCAATTTTCATATAATCAATATCCACTCGTTGCAATTATTTTAAATTGCTTAAGAATCCGTTTTGCACATGAGCATACATGCATTGATTTGACAGTTTTAGGATAAATTACCAAATCCAAACACAAATTTAGGTTTACACCAATAAGAACAATAGACAGTCATTTGAAAACAACATAAAAACCACATTATAATCTGTTAACAATGCATTTATCTGGGTATCCACTCAAGTACTATTTATTTGACATAGCACAGTAAAGGGAGAAGCCAACCACAGGGGCTGCATTACAATGCAAAAGTTGTTTTAGCATGGCGTTCAACCTAAGGCTAGGTTTCATGTTATTTGCTCTAAAAAGTAACATGGTCCCTTACTGTAACATAGCAGTGCCTTTAACTGAAATCTTACATGTTCTATCTGCCTATATTAAGACATAGTTAGCTATTACTTTTTCACCGGGAAAGTTTTGAAACCTACCTGTGGGGTGCTGATGCTGTTAGCTGTGATATCACGTCTGTCGTCCTCAGCCAAACCGGCGCGTTTCAGTTTTTTCCGGGTGCGCCCCCTGCTGTCGGGAAGTCTGAACAACAACAACAACTCTTAATACATCACGTGACTTTTGGCAGAAATTTACCGCAGAGGGTGTGGAATTGTTTCGTACTTGAGCAGAGGCTGTTTTGTGCGAGCCGAGACTGTTTTGTGCGAGCAGAGACGGTTTTGTGCGAGCAGAGACCGAAAACTTATAAATGATATTTTGAATGCAACGTTTAGGGACAGTTTGCAAAACAAGTTTTTTGGGTGAAACATATATTTTTGTGTGCAAAACAAGTTACATTTGTGTGCAACACATTTTTTTGTGTACAAGGTTTTGGCAGGAAACAAACTCCATACCCCCTCCCCCTCTCCTGCTTCTACTGCTATGTCTTCTCTTTCTGAGCACTTTCTTCATATCACCCGAACTCTGAAAACCATGAATCTGGTAAGCTGGTCTCTCAATGCTATTGATCAAATTTTTTCGACGGGTAGGCCCGTCATGTGTCCCGATTGACTCATTTCGTGGGATACACCCTACATTCCTGGATGGAAAACGGTGTGTCTTTCGACTTTGTCATTCCTGGACGTTGAAACGTTACATGTTTGGATTTACGATACTTGGATTTCTACTTATTGGACTTGGTGGATTTTTGATGCATCAGTAAATACAGCAGATGTCGGTAGCCATTTGGCCTTGATCAGTCTACCGGCTGCATGATGCGATCACTAAGGCAGTGAACGGTCAGATCTGGAAGGTGGAGGAGCAGAGCCGAAAACCAGCTGGCTTCGGTGGTTGAACTCAAGGGGAGATGGGAAAAAGCATCTGCGGATGCTTTCTGAACTGTTGGCCGGCTGATAACATCAAGGACAATGGCCTCTGGAGAGCGTTCACGGAAATATAAACACTTCACCCAAACAGACACACATAACTGATGCTCACAAAAACAGATGAACTTACACGCGACTAGTCTCAAATGTTTACCTTCTGCTAAATGTGTCTCGTCTTATTTGTGCTTCTCGTGCATGAGGTTTTTTTTTTGTCAGATATCTCACACTGTACCGTGAGAGGATAGGGTGTGTGTTATTTGGCTTTTTTTCCCTCTTCTCCCCTATTGTGGCACTCTATCCTTCCACAGATTCAATGGCAGCGCCCTGTGGGCACAGTAGTGTCCTTGGCAGCATGGCCTCAGTAAATCGTCCCCCCCTGAAATGTTTGTGATGTATGTGATGGCGCTTGTACTGAAACAGTAATTTCCCTATGGGATTATTAAAGTACTTCTGATTCTTATTCTGAGAATATTCGTAGAGGACGTGTAAACAATATTTCGTTTAGTAGTTTCCCTAACCCTTTTGGTAAGGTTGTTTCAATAACGGCTGCTATAATTTGTTCTTCAACAGTCTGTTCATACGTCATCAAGAACATTAATCAATAACACTAAGTTCAAGGGGGGTTACATAACTCAGTATTTATAGGGGAGTTTTAAGGAGATACATCTTCTTTCTTGTGCCATAATACACCCTATGGATTAAAAATGGGATGTCTCTTAAAGGGTAACTCACCCCCAACTCAACTTTTTTTTGTCAATAAACATGGTTGTCTTATAGTACTGTCTACATATCCTGATCATTATTTTGAAAAATTAGTGCATATTTATTGAAATCCTGCTTTTATATATTAAATCATCAGTGTGGCACCCTCTTGGGGTTAAACAGTGGTCTTGCATTAAATTTCGAATTAACATTGCTTTCGGTGGCTGTGACATATTTCTGAGATCTGTCGGACAGATTCCAGTTTGTTCATGTTAATAATAAATCTTCTTCAAGCTCTAGGGTCACTTGTGGAGTACCACAGGGTTCAGTCCTTGGACCAATTCTCTTTACTATATATATGCTTCCGATTGGCAAAATTATCAGACAGCATGGGATTAATTTCCCCTGTTATACTGATGACACTCAGCTATATTTATCCATAAATCCTGATGAATCCAATCAATTACTTCGACTGCAGTCATGTCTTGATGACATCAAAAGCTGGATGACTTTAAATTTCCTGCACTTAAATTCAGAAGTTAAAGACAGAAGTTATAATCTTTGGACCAGAGTCCTCAAAAAATAAACTTCTTAATCATTCACTGAATCTGGACGGCATTAACTTGGTCTCTGGTGGTAAAGTAAAAAATCTTGGTGTTATTTTCGACCAAGACATGTCATTTAAATCCCATATTAAACAGGTTTCCAGAGTTTCCTTTTTTCACCTCCGGAATATCGCCAAAATTAGAAACATTCTGTCCAGGGGTGATGCTGAAAAACTAGTCCATGCATTTGTTACTTCAAGGCTGGACTATTGTAACTCTTTACTATCAGGAAGTCCACAAAATGCAGTTCAAAGTCTTCAGCTGATCCAAAATGCTGCAGCGAGAGTTCTGATGAAAATCAACAAGAGGGATCATATTTCTCCAATTTTAGCTTCCCTTCATTGGCTTCCTGTTAAATCAAGAATAGAATTGAAAATTCTTCTTCTAACGTATAAAGCCCTTAATAATCAAGCTCCATCATATATCAGAGCTCTGATTACCCCGTATGTTCCTAACAGAGCTCTTCGCTCTCAGACTGCAGGTCTGCTGGTGGTTCCTAGAGTCTCTAAAAGTAGAATGGGAGGCAGATCCTTTAGCTATCAGGCTCCTCTCCTGTGGAACCAACTCCCAGTTTTGGTCCGTGAGGCAGACACCCTGTCTACCCGCGGAAGGCCCCAGGCCCCGACAACATACCTGGGCAGGTGCTCAAGGAGTGTGCAGGTCAGCTGGCTGGTGTCCTCACAGACATTTTTAACACCTCGCTGGACCAAGCCATAGTGCCAGCATGCTTCAAGTCTGCCTCCATCATTCCGGTGCCAAAGAAACCTCAAGTCACCTGTTTCAATGACTACCGGCCTGGTGCACTGACTCCCATCATGATGAAGTGCTTTGAAAGGCTGGTAAAGGAACACATCGTCTCCAGTCTCCCCCCAACACTCGACCCGTTCCGGTTTGCCTACCGACGGAACCGCTCCACTGAGGACGCCATCTCCTCTGCTCTTCACCTGAGCCTGGCACACCTGGAGGAGAAGAACACGCACGTGCGGATGCTGTTCCTGGACTTCAGTTCAGCGTTCAACACCATCATCCCACAACATCTGGTGGCAAAACTGGAGCATCTGGGCTTCAACACACCCCTACGAAACTGGCTGCTAGACTTCCTCACCAACAGACCTCAGTCAGTCCGGGTCGGACAGAACACCTCTGATGTCATCACCCTCAGCACGGGCTCCCCTCAGGGCTGCGTCCTGAGCCCCCTGCTCTTCACCCTGATGACACACGACTGCGTCCCCAGGTTCACCACCAATCACATCGTGAAGTTTGCAGACGACACAACGGTGGTGGGCCTGATCAGAGACGACAACGACCAGGACTACAGAGAGGAGGTGGAGCAGCTGGTGGGCTGGTGCAGAGACAACAGCCTGATCCTGAACGTGGAGAAGACGAAGGAGATCATCGTCGACTTCAGGAAAAACCGGCCTCACCATGCTCCACTGCTCATCAACAACTCAGCGGTGGAGGTGGTCAGCAGCACCAAGTTCCTGGGGGTGCACATCACGGACAACCTCACCTGGACTGTGAACACCACGTCACTGGTGAAGAGGGCACAGAAGCGAATGTACTTTTTGCGGAGGATGAGGAGAGCCCGCCTGCCCCCGCCCATCCTCACGACCATCTACAGAAGCACCATAGAGAGTATTCTTACCAGCTGTCTCTCTGTGTGGTGTGGAGGCTGCAGTGCCCCCGACTGGAAGAACGTAAGGAGAGTGGTGAGGACAGCAGAAGGGATCATTGGGGCTCCTCTTCCCTCCATTAAAGACATTTCATCGCAGCGCTGTGTGTCTCGAGCCCGTAACATCATCAGGGACCCCTCACACCCCCACCATAGACTATTCTCCCTGCTGCCCTCTGGAAAGAGGTTCCGCAGCATCCTCTGCAGGTCCACTAGGTTCTGCAAAAGCTTTTTCCCTGCTGCCATCAGACTGTTGAACTGCTGAACTGCTGAAGTATAAAAACGGACTGTGTACCCCACTAGATTCGCTGATTTGCACATTTGTACATTTGCACATTGTATCGTATCCTGCAAAATTGCTGCTGCACCTTAACCGGAAACGTACTGCAAAACTGTGTACAATGCAACTGTCTACTTTTAAATCACTGACGCACCTTACTGCATATTGGTTTACATTTGGTTGTACATTGTTTACATTTCAACTGCCTACTGTTCACTGCTGCACTTTATCCTGAAGTAAATTGAAATTTATCCTGTAAGTGACTGCGACTGATCACTGCACTTTATCCTGTACTGTAATTCACTGCAAGGTATCCTGTAGAGTTACTGCAATATTTCTGAGCTGTGTGAAAACGAAATTTCGTTCTGTATGCACTCTGTGTATACAAAATGACAATAAAGAAAGTCTAAGTCTAAGTCTAAGTCTAAGATTAAAGGCTACATTCAGGTTGTCGCCTTCAGTATCAACATGAATGTTAAATTCCCCATTGCAATGACCTTGCAGTGACTTAACACTAGCTCACATAAGATTTATTAATAAAAAAACTGATAATTGTGGAGCTACCTTTTTGTTCATTGCATTATTGTTCACGCTAAGTTTAAAAATTGTTTGCTGACCAGTTAAGCATCCATTTTTTGGGTTTTGATAACTGTAAGTGTGATAACGTTCATAACAAGATATTTATCTGCCATGTCATGGCTCTCAATAAACATTCACACAGACTTCTCTAAGCAGTAGCACTTACACCTTCACAAAAAACATTGTTAATAGATGTGTTGTTTTCTGTTTTCTTCTTAGCTTTTTCTTCTTATGATATGGTCGGCTTCCATTGCTCAAAAATATCTTATTTTAAAGACATTTATGCTAGAACTGTCACTAATCTAAGATGGAGAATGTGTTAATATATGTAAAATGATGTGGAATAAACAGCCATACCATAGAATAAAGAGATTACCAACAACCACAAAGGAACTTCTGTGTCTGTTCACTGAAAGATGGCATCTGGACCGAGTAGTTTCAGTAGCACTGCTAATCAGGTAAGTAAAATTTTTTCGACACATTGACATTTTTTGTCACAGTCCTAAATGTAGTCCTAAATGTACACTGTGATGCAGTTTAAACTAAAACGTTTAAAATAAGATGATTTAAAAAAAAGCAAGTACGCTAAAGCTGTTATATTATCTGGCGGGAACTTTCAGAAAGACTAAACACGTTCCTCTCTGCATACAGGGGGAGGTGGTGGAGCGTGTGGACAACAATAGGTTCCTGAGCATTCACATCTCCTATCACCTCTCCTGGACTGTGAACACCTCCCACCTGGTAAAGAAGGCCCAACAACGGCTCTTCTTCCTCAGGCAACGGATATGGACTGGACTTTCCAATAAACTGATATAAAACTTTTATACAGAGCTACAATAGAAATAGAAAGGATGGTCTCTCTCTCTCAGCAGGAGGTCAGCTGTGATCACTCCCTGTGGTCACAACTCACCACAGGGAGTGGTCAGCTGTGAAATGTGAATTTCTCCAATGTGAGATCAATAAAGCCTATGTTATCTTATCCCTACAGATAAAAGTCACAGCACATCTCTTCAGCTCTTCTCTTCTGCGACTCCTGACACCAAGCAGCTAAGACCACCTTGTCCTGGAGCAGACCAGGAAACTACTTCGGGCCATGGGCCCTGCACGGGCCTGAAAGAACACACAGGCCGCATCTCTCGTCGCCGGAGGAACATGTCCGGGCAAATACAGAGCTAAGTTTGCTTCTTAACCTCATCACTGGCAGCAGGAAGAAAGATCCTGCCTGCCAATACAGCTCTGTTGTATTTCTCCTCAGCCTTTACCACAAAGCGAACCCCAGATGGAGCTGAAAGCTGTATGCTGAGGAAAACCCCTGCTCAATCGAGACTGCAACGGGGTCAGAGGCTGTCTGGAGGACCTACAGGCCTCCGACCGCGACCATGCTGTGGGTTAGCTCATGGCTGCAAAGCTAAACGCTAGCCTGCCAAGAAGAAACCAACGATTCTCCCTGCTTTTACGTCCTTCCTGGAATGGCCAAAGTGGACAGAACTGACACGAGGCAAGAGACAGGTTTGGACAGGGAGCTGAGGCAGAAGTTAAAAGGTTTATTGTGAAATGTCTTGTAAACTGTTGTACACATGGTGCTTTAGAACAAAGGGCTAACAGGTAGCTCACGCTAGCCTTAATGCTATTAGCCTCACTAACATCCGGGCCCGGACATTTCAAAAGGAGTTCGTTTGAAAGCACAAAGCTTAATCGTTCGGCTCCGCCATCCTTCGATGGTACTATGAGCCTTATCCCCGCATTAATATCGAATATTAATGTTGGTGTAAAGGCAATTTTGATAACTTTATGCTGTAACCTTTTAGCCACCGATTTGCTACAGCGACCCCAGATGCCCGGAGGGAGAATCGCATTAACAAACTCGGTCATAAGGGTTTAAATGATTTTTCTGGGCAAATCAGTAACCAGGATGTTATTTTCTCAAAATAATGTTCTGGTTAACTTGTGCTTTGCATTGTGAATGGGCTGAAACACATGTCAAATGTTGTTCTGAATTAGTTAAACTAATTTAACCACAATTCACATTCTTTAAGGTGAACTTTGGTTCTTTAACTTAAACTAAATATTATTTCATCAAATAATGTTTGTTTAACTTGGGCTTTGCATTGTGAATGGATTGAAACACATGCCAAATGTTTTTAACTCCATTCCATGTTTTTTTTTCTTTTAATCAGATCTGCAGTGAACAAGGATTCACCGAATTATTCTGATTATGACCAACCACTTTTGTTTTGTCTTTTGTTTGTTTTTGCATGTAAATAGTTCCTTAGCTTAGCTTCTTTATCTTCATTTTGCTTAGTAGTTTAGTTAAGTTTCACTAGCCTAGTAGAGAGTATTTGTTAATCGAAATATTGTGTTAATTCAGATAAACAGCATTACATAGTGATGTTCTCTGGATGTTCATTTTATTTCTGTTATTAAATTCTTGGACTTGAAAAGAAGTTGTCACTCCTTTATTCTATGTGTGTGCAGGTTTTGCTGTTAAAAGATCGCTAGTGCTCGAATCATCCCTTTCAACCATTGTCTTGATATCAGCTTAACAGCTGATTATCACCAGACAATACTTAACAGACAGAGGGTTATTTAATAAACATTAAATTACTTTAAACAGTGTATAATTGCACAACACGAATGACCAGTCAGCTCAGTGCAACACTTGCAATCGACCTGTATCATGCAAAGGAGGGTGCACAGTAAAGTGTAAACACCTCCGGATTCATGGTATACAAGTAACGAAGTGCCTTGTTTTTGACATACTGCACCATCCTCCTCTCGACTCCAAAGCTAAAACTCCCACCACACTGATGTCAGAGTTGGGTAAGTAAAACAATAGATTACTTTTTATTAAAAATATCAAGAAATTGATTAGTCTCCTGCTTAAGCCAGGCAAATTTCCTGTGTTTCCTACCAGCGTCCCATTTCCCTTATTAACGTGAATATTAAAATATTCTGTAAACTCTTGCAAAACAATTAGATAAAGTTACTCATCTCATAATACACCCTGATCAAACAGGTTTCGTTAAAGGAAGGCAGTCATCCACTAATGCACGCAGATTACTTAATTTAATAGATTATTCCTATAGTAAAAATATTAAATCCAATATATTGTCTTTAGATCTAGAAAAAGCATTTGATACAGTTAATTGGAAATTTTTATTTGCTACTCTACATAAATTTGGTTTTGGATCTTTTTTTATACATTGGTTAAAATTTTTATACAGCTTCCCAACAGCATGTGTTGGGACAAAAAAACAAACATCTTCCAGCTTTTGTCTCCAGAGGGGCAATAGGCAAGGATGCCCGCTTTCCCCTTCACTGTTTGCCATTTTTATTGAACCACTAGCAGCAACAATTAGACAAACTGATGTTGTTAAAGGTATAAAATGCATGAAAGTAGAGCATAAAATTAGTCTTTATGCAGATGATGTATTACTCTATCTCCAGCATTCAAACACATCTCTCTCTCAAGTAATTAGACTACTAGATTCTTTCTCAAAAGTCTCAGATTACTCTATAAATTGGTCTAAATCTACAGTACTGCAAAATAACTGCTCTTTACAGAACCCCCTAGATTTACAACTGCAATTGCCGGATTTACCAAAACTTAACCACATCTCTCTTTTAAAAAAGATAGTAGAGGAGTCGCTACCAATTTAATTTATGCGTAGGGTTGCTTCAATTAAATGATGATTTTACCTAGAATTACTTATTCTCATTGATGCCAATAAACCATCATTCAACTAGTTTAAATCTCTGGAAATATGATAAACTTTCCATACTGGAAGAATAAAGGTATTGAATACCTGGAACATATATTTGAAGGAACTAAATTTATCATATTTGATAGATTAAATATACAATATGGTATTAATAAAAATACATTCTTAGAATATTAACAACTTAAATCTATAATAGAAAATAAATTTAAGCTCATTAAAGGTTGTTTACAAATTCCAATAAATGTATTAGAGTTGCTGGATCTAAACCCACCGAAAATACTGTCTAAATTATACAGGACACTGTCTGAACTAGATGATTCAATATCATTGAAATATTATGAAATGGGAAGAGGATTTATCAGTCAGCTTTGGACAAAACACCTGTTCTCAGGTAAGTTTAAGAACTTTCGAAATGACTAGAAACCCAAATTAAAAATTATTACAATAAGCTTCCTTCATATAGTAAACTATACAGGTCAAAGATTATTCAGGATGGGTTTTGCACTATCTAATATCTGTTCACAGTGCACAGGCAATAATCTTGATAATTATATTAATTCACTATGGTTATGTACACCTCTTCAGAGGTTCTGGGTCCAGCTATGTAAGGATTTGTCAAAGTGCCTGAGATGTAAAATTTCACCTTCCTCCTCAGTTGGCTTGCTGGGTAACTTGGATAATAGTACTTTGGGGGGAAATCAGTTTGTATGGCTTTCACTGTCTTATGTATTGTAAAGAACACTATCATCATGAATTGGAAAAGCAAAACCTTCTAATTATCAATCAGTATAGAGATCTTTTGTTGGATCATATTAGTCTTGAGACTGCACTTGCGTTTGGGGCATGACTTTCGGAGTGGGACCGGAAGTGGTCGGGATATCTGTCACTTTAGAATATTAAATTCAGTTAAACGTTTAAAAAGAATGAATAAAAATCAAGACAACTGAATGTATCTACACAGTTCTTTATTTTATGCATGGTGCTCTTTACATGTTTTCATCCCATGTTGAAGTGTGAGTTCACAATAAAGAAAATATTAAAAATGTCCATTCATAGTAAGACAAAGGAGTGTCATAATAAATAAGACTGCTTAGTGAAGTAACTATAACATGCAGATAAGACAGTACAGAATAGAAGTAAAGCATCATGTTTGGGTATGGACAAAATCAGAAGTCACACTGATACTAACATGATATGTCTAATCTGATTTGGCAGTGCAAAAATAAAGTGATTCACTCTGATATCCTTGGTTTAACATTGCTATTGCAGTTTTCTATATTGCTGCAGCCAAGTTATCGTATTTTTTTGTTTGCAATAATTTGAACAACAATAATAATAATAATGCAGCCTTTACCAGTTTTGCTTAAGCACCAAAACGGGAAAGAATGCACACTGCCCATTTAAAAGGAATACATATATGAAATAAATTCAGGAATAATAAAATGATACACAGCTAATTAGAAAGGGAAATCAGTGTATTTGACAGTCAGGAATGGTCCCAATAAACCGCTATAGAGTAAAACGCACTAAAAATACAGTGATGGTAATAAAGGTAGTTTCAATACTATGTGATCTTATTAAATCCCCCTTAGCGTGACACAAGCATGACAACAACAGCTGAAACACTCAAAGGATTTCATGAGTTTTGAAGCCACATTTTAATCACGATGAGATGAGTAATACCCCCACCAAATTCAATGCCCTGCTTTGACAAATCAATCTTTTTGTACATAAAATTAAAAAATATCTTTTCACATTGAGAGGGAAAATAAAGTATTTACTGTACAAGAAGTATCAACAAACTCAAAAACTTTGAGAGGAATGGTCTTGTCCCAACTTGTAGAAACTGACAATTCTTTTTCAGTGCAGTTTTCATCCCTTTGCTAAAAAATTTTTGACTTCCGAGATTTTGGTAACCAATTCTGATGTTACAAAAAGCTGTAGAAAAATAAAGTTGGAATCTCAAGATTAAAAGACCAAATGCCCTTAACTGTTTTCTTCTTAAAATTTCCACTCAAATAGGAGATAACTACAACTGTTAAAATGTATTACAAAGAATATTTTCAGAATTTCATTTTCATTCAAAACTTTAGGAGATGCTCAAAAGGCATAAAATGGAATAGGAGAGGGGTTGTTGGGCATTCAGGAAAGGCTTTTGGGAAATTTCAAGTAGGAGGCAAACGAGATTCACCGCTGAGGCCTCTTCCCTCTGATTAGGTCTGGTTGGTCAAGTCGAAGGCAGGGCAGCTGGATGTAATGACACAGGTTGTAGAGGTAAAATGTTGTAATGGAGACATACAAAAAAGAACAGGAGGGATCTGAGTGGACTGATAGGCAGTTGAAAGATGTTGATGTGAAAAGAGAGAGAGAGATACACGTTATTGGACCTGATTAGCAAACTCTTTCAATTTTAAAGTGAAACAATTAATATAAGCTGAATAAGATATTGTATTTTGGCAGAGGTATACAACATAAACATTTCATTTTATAGATTAACATGAAAAGGAAGGGTTTGCACCTGGGAGCTTCCATCAATTTGAAATGGGCCATGACAACAAATTTTTCTGTGGTTTTGGGGATATAATATGGTCTGCATGTACTGATGAGGCCATGTAAATGTCAAAAATGGGTCCATGGGTGGTCAGCTTTGCTTCTTTGCTCAAAAACAGTCAGATAAGAAAATAGTTTATCTTTCTACGTAGGTTATCTTTCTACGTAATTTATATTCTTCAATCAGAGCACAACATCAAGTTAACAGCCTTCCTTCTCCCTTCCCCTTCTTCCTCCCTCCCCCCAGTTGATACCAGCCGGCTCATTTAATGGCGTGAGTCCCACTAGCATATCTGACCACTCCACTTAAACAGAGAATGGCTACTAAAAAGGGGAGCTTTAATGTCTGAGGGTGCTCAAAATCGAATGGAAGTTTCCAATTACTCCCAGAGGATGAGAGAATCGGAGTGGGTGAAGTTAATTTATGGGGAGGTAGCACACAATTATAACCCCAAGTCAAACCGTGGTGAAGTTGGTTTTATGTTGGATATTGGATATTCGTGCTCCGCAGCTTCAGTGGTGACTGCCTCCTCTTCAAGGCGATACAGGGAGGCTGATCTGGGGATGCCACTCTCAGTCTGCTTGCTGCCAGCGGAAGCCATGGAGCATAAACATCCAATATCCAACTTGAAGCCAACTTCACCTCACTCCAATAAGAGATTGTGTTATGTTCATATGTTCAGCTTCTGCGGTCTGCCATGAGGTGGAGAGCTCGCTGCTTTATGGCCGTGGACGCCAGACTTTGGTTCCACTGTGTGGGTGATGAATCGTGCCACCAGGTTAAAGCCTTTGTTCAGCTTGTCCTTGCCTGTCCAAAATTCTCCAACACAAACACTTCCACCAGCCATAATATGGATTTGTGACGGAGTGTTGCGGAGAAAGGAGAGATGTGTGGATAGAGGGCGGAAGGAATGTTGGGTATGTTTGACTGGTTTTTCAAATATGTCAAGCGTCACAGCAAAAGTAAGAATAAGTTGGCAAAGCACATATGGAGAAAAGCCTTCAATTTCTAAGAAAATAGGGACTTTCATTTTATTGCAAAATATGGTAGTCGAAGTTATGAAGAAACCCATCAATGTACCGTTTCAGAGATTTCAAAACGATCAACTTTGTGTTTAAACTCGGCATGCTTTTGGGCTTAAAATCCCCTAGCAGCACCTGGATGTCTGGGAGGGGAAACCCACAGTTCAGTTGTATACCTCCTTTGTGTGGCCCAGCGCAGGCTTTTGTTATGCGTGTCATCCAATAAGCTGCATGCTTGAAGAAGACAGATGTCTACTTACGCAGCTAATTAACCTGTTTGAAAGAGAAATTGTGAGTTTCTGTGGCTGGGGAAGATGGACCGAGCTGAAGGGGTCACCTAAGAACTGAACCGCGGCCGTTCCAGTGCTATGCTGCAGGAGTGTACGTCCATCAGGATGGACACTTGTTTTGCTTCAGATTCTGCCTTGGGCCAACTTGTGTGCCCAAGGCCTCAGTGTGGCGTCTTTATATGAAGTCTACTAAGGAGCTTGATATGTATAAAATACATTTTTATAGAACAGTGAAATCCTTCTAATGACCAGTAATGTAAAACTTTGTTGGCAATCAAAAATAAAAACCCTGTGATGTTTTTTATCACAGAAGAGGTTGATGGTGTGACATGGTCTTTAGGGATTAAGAAAATGGATGGATGGATGTATTGTATATAGAGTTGTGCACACATTTTTAATTAAAAAACACATTTGTGAAATCATCAGAATCAAGTTATTGACCCTGTTTCTCTTTATGGGTCCATTAAAGTCAAGGGTTTCCAATCTTAACAATTGATGGGTACAGATCAAGTGACTGCAATGCCAACCTTTCGTTGATTAACCTATTCAAAGGTGTGAACACATTTATTCATACCTGAGCAGAAAGACACATTCATCACCAACCCCCAACACTGCTATCTTTGAGCCAAAGAATGCATAAATTCTCTTACTGAATGAGCCATTAAATGTGGCCCACCACTGCAAAACGAGGAACAACTTGGCAGAGAAAAACAAGAAAAACCTGAGAAAAACGTGAAAAACCTTCAACTTGTGAGAAAGTAGTGTCACGACCCCCTGTTGGTCTAGGGAAGTGGGGTCATAAACATATAGGCAGAAACCGGTAAGTTCTTATAAAATAATAATTTATTTGGTAACAACAGATGAATGCAATAAACAAACAAAAGGAGGGTGGATGAGGGTAGGGCTGGACGATAATTCAATAACAATATATATTGATCGATAGACGTGTGGCGCGATAGAAAAAAATAGGGTAGATAATACTTCGATAGAAACAGTTTTCCTTCCTTCCTTTCAGCCTATCATATTAGTTGATGCTACAGTCACTACTTCCTCTCGACCAATCGTAATCGCGGACCCAGGCACGCCGTCACAAAGCGCCGCCCTCTCAAACCACATAACAGAGCATGTGAATATGTCGCAGGAAGTAGCGGCGGAGGAAACGGTCCCAAAACGGGGTTTTACTAGTTCGCCAGTCTGGCAGAAATAAACCAGTGATTTGTAAAACTTGCAAGGAACCGGTAAAAACAAAGTCTGTTAACGCAACCAACTTGTTTCATCACGTAAGCCGCTCACTACCGCAGCAGTGCGAGCTGTGCAGCCCCGCGCGGCACAGCTCACACGCGCAGCAGCGCGAGCCCATTCAGCCCCGCGCTAATGCGGGTCTTCTTCGGAATCTTCTGGAACTTCTTCCAAAACAAAGCAGGTATAGCAGCTAAACTGGGCTCCCTTCTTTGTGATAAAATGAAAAAGCGTCCAAGCGGCGTAAGGATA
The DNA here is from genome assembly GCA_037039145.1 of Fundulus diaphanus. Lineage (NCBI taxonomy): Eukaryota > Metazoa > Chordata > Actinopteri > Cyprinodontiformes > Fundulidae > Fundulus > Fundulus diaphanus. Next base: position 5,986,408 of record CM073135.1, read on the forward strand.
TCACGCATGCAGTAACCTGCTTCATAGTGATTGATACGTCTGCAGCTGAAAAACCTGGCTTCAAACAATTACTTGCCACTCTTGATCCGCGATATAAAGTTCCGGGACGCAAGTTTTTCTCTGACAGCGCTCCCTAAATTGTGCAACTAGTGCAGGGAATCAGTGCAAAATGAGCTGCAATCTGTGTCTTCCCACGCCACAACCTCAGACCTCAGCCCTGCGTCAGCCTCTCAATTGACTAGAAATAGAATGGACCCTGAGGAGCAACTAGTGTACTATTCCCACCTAAATAGGCTATTTTATTTATTTATTTGGTATATTTATTTTGGTAATTTTACTGGTCACTTTAGTTTATTCTTTGTCATTATTTAATAACATAACTCAGGTCTCTTAAGTTATTTTTCTTTAAAAAAAATTCTGTTATGGTTAAAAAAAGATTTAATTGGAATTCTGTGTTTGTGTTCCTTATTAAAATTAAATCATTTAGCAATATCATAAAATGTCCAGGCAGAGCTGCACATAAAATATGGTTTTAAATATTTTCAATAATTATCGATATCGATCAATATGCATTTTTATTTATCGATAAGCTTTTTTTCTATATCGTCCAGCCCTAGATGAGGGTGCTGTGAAAATAACAAACCAAATTAAATAAAAGAGATCCTCAAAAGGAGGATAGTGCCTAACTATACATTTAAACAGAAAAGATTCTTACTAAAAACACAGAGAGCACAGCACCCACTACACCTAATGAGACTAACATAGAAAAACTCAGTGTGGCAGTCAGTGAGAACTCTGGCCCTAACTCCACCCTCTTCCTGGCCTCAAGGTAATAAATTCACATAAATCGAACACAACAAAAGATACTGGCACAGGCTACTAAACACAAACCAAAATGGGTAACCATAAACTTAAATGAGCCACTCCACTAAGCACAAATACATCAGCTAACTAACAATTCCTCATTCACACGAGGCACACAAGTCAACTGGCTGTGACAAGCTGCCCCAATCAACTGGTGGGCTCTCCTTATGAGCAGGAGGTGATTGTAGGTGGTGACGAGCCATTGGTTGAGATGGAACCGAGGGAACCAATGGATGGGATTGAGGTCAGCACCCTAGAAAGCAGGACGTAGGCGGGTCTTTCCTCAGGAACCTGCAGCCTACTTAGAAGTGAGAAAGAAAGAAAAAAGGGAAACACAAATAGAACGGCGACAGCCGTGACACTCCCCCCATAAACACAAACTCCCCAGTTTGTAAATTTGAAAAGTCTAGACTTAACCACCCCCTTTTTTTTATTCATGAGTGCAGTCTAGATAAGGCATCTGCAATAATGTTTTCTGAACCTTTCGTATGATGCATCTCCAGATTGTATTCTTGTACAATTAACGCCCACCTCATGAGCCGCTGATTATGGTTATACATTCGAGATAAAAACACAAGTGGGTTGTGGTCTGTGTAAACTACCACTGGCAAAGAACTGGAACCGACATAGACCTCAAAATGCTGTAAGGCCAACAACAGAGCAAGGGTTTCTTTTTCGATGGTCGAATAGTTAAGCTGATGGCGGTTATACTTCTTTGAGAAGTAACATACAGGATGGTCTATACCCTCTACATCTTCCTGCAAAAGCACGGCACCAGCTCCTACGGCACTGGCATCCACCTCCAGCTTAAAGGGCTTGGAAAAGTCTGGGGCAGCCAGGACAGGAGCTGGAGAGGACAGACTTAGCACTATCGAATGCGTTTTGACATTTCGGGGTCCACACAAAGTCGGTTTTAGGGCTAAGCAACCTGGTTAATGGTTCAACCACAGACGAGAAGTTCCTACAAAACGCTCTGTAGTAACCTGCCAGACCGAGAAATGAGCGCAATGCTTTACGAGTGATTGGAACTGGACTTGAAGTAATAGCTTCTACTTTTGCCTCAACTGGACGAACTTGACCTTGACCGACTTGACGGCCTAGATAGGTCAAAGTGGCTTTCCCAAACTCACATTTAGCTAGGTTTATGGTAAGGTTGGCTTGATCATGGCAAGAAAATACTTCAGAGAGGGAAGACATGTGACTCTCCCAAGTATCTGAGTAAACAATGAGGTCATCTAGGTAAGCATTACAGTTTTTAACATCAACTAATATTGTGTTAACTAACCTCTGGAAAGTAGCCGGAGCGTTACACATTCCAAAGGGCATTACAGTGTACTGCAAGAAATAATCAGGAGTCACAAAGGCTGAGACCTCAGAAGCACGCTCAGTAAGAGGGACTTGCTAGTACCCTTTTAAGAGGTCTAGTTTGCTTACAAACACTGCTGTACCGAGGGTATCAACACAATCTTCCATCCATGGCAGAGGATATGAATCACGCACAGTGACAGCATTAACTTTTCTAAAGTCTGTGATAAATCTTGGTGAACCGTCAGCCTTGCTTTCTACAAGACATGGTGAACTCCATGGACTAGAGCTAGGTTTGGCAAGGCCATGTTGAAGGAGGTACTCTACTTCTCCTTTCATTACCTCACGCTTCATTGAATTTGCGCGGTAAGGGTGCTGCTTAATGGGTCGAGGGTTGGTAAGTTCAACATCGTGTTTTAAAACTTTGGTTCTCCTTGGAACGTCACTGAATAAACTCGGGAACTGAGTAACTAAACCTATCACTTCTTGCCTTTGAGCCGGGGATAGATGTGGTAAGCAGGTAGGTAATGCCTCAATCGCCTCTGAGTTAGGGAGATGAGTACCTGGGTAGATGGGGCAACGCGGCCGCAAGTCATCGGCATCTGATACAGCCAGAGTGTCAGTTGCAACTGCCGCTACTACTCCAGACCGAGGCTTTGCACCAGTTGGGTCCGGTTTGAACCCCACAGCAGTACCCTGGGAGTTTGAGTAATTTTTCCTAACATGATAAAGTTTTAGCATATTAATGTGACAAACACGGGTTTTCCTACGCCGCTCAGTAGTGCTTATCACATAATCTGTGTCACTGAGTCTTTTGTGTACCTCATAGGGCCCTGAAAATTTGGCGCAGTACCTGGTACCGAAAGTAACGCCAGCACTTTGTCTCCAACACTGAAGTCACGTTCAACAGTGGAACGATCATAATTTCGTTTCATAACGGTTTGTGCTGTAGTTAACATTTGCTTAGCAAGAGTATTAGCTCTGTGCAATCGCTCGCGGAACTGACTTACATAATCGAATACATTTTGTGCAGGAGCAGACTGCAACGACAGAAACTGGTCATGCAATGTTTGCAGAGGACCACGGGGAGTGTGTCCAAACACAAGCTGGGCAGGGCTGAATCCTAGTGACTCCTGTACCGCGTCACGTGCTGCGAACAGAACGAAGGGGATGCTCTCATCCCAGTCAGTACCATTGTCGTGGCAATATTTCTTAAGCATCGACTTTAACATCTGGTGCCATCGTTCTAATGCACCCTGTGACTCAGGATGGTAAGCAGATGACAAAACATGCCGTACATTTAGTGTCCCTAGTACCTGTTTAAATAGTCTGGACTGGAAATTAGATCCTTGGTCCGACTGTACTACCCGAGGTAAACCGAAAGTTGAAAAGAATTTAGTTAGAGCCCTAACTATGCTCTTTGCAGTGATATGCCGAAGAGGGACAGCCTCAGGTAAGCGAGTAGCCGCACACATAATAGTAAACAGGTATTGGTTACCGCTCTTAGTACGTGGCAACGGACCTACGCAGTCGATAATCACTCTGCCAAAAGGTGCCTCAATCACAGGTATAGGATGTAGAGGGACGGGGGAAACTTTTTGGTTTGGTTTCCCTGTCACCTGACATATGTGACAACTACGGCAAAATGTAGCTGTATCTGTCTTCAACCCAGGCCAGAAGAAATGTCTTAACACTGACTGATAAGTCTTAGTGACCCCCAAGTGGGCTGACCATTTACTTTCATGGGCGACAGATAATACATGTCTGTAGACTGAAGGTACTACAATCTGATACACACTTTGCCAATCTGTATCAGAAGCTACACCTGAAGACCATCGCCGCATTAGCACACCATCTTCTAGATAATATGCTACTTTTTCACCACTTGCTGCATTATTGTCACTCACCACATTCCTGAAGCAGGCCTGTAAGTTTGGATCTTCTCTCTGAGCCTCAGCCAAGCGTTCTCTCGTAGCTGGCAGTGGTGGGGAGGAAGAGGGCGGTTCCATCTCGCACTCCACTGACGCTGGCTCCATCACGGGAGGTGAATCAGCTGTCTGAAAAGGCTTACAAAACACTGTTTCAGCTAGCGGAATATCAGACTCATCATCACGCATCATCTGCCGTGCCCGCGCACGAGTGACGACGCAGACTGGAAATACTTTGGAGGACTCCATGCTGCTGTCAGGGTCCCTTGGTACATCCAAAACTTTCAACGTTGGAGTAACTTTACCCCCGGCTATGTCATTTCCCATGAGCAACACCACACCCTGTATGGGAAGCTCATCACACACTGCTACTGGGAAAAACCCACTGACTAGATCCGACTCAATGTGCACCTTATGTACAGGACGAGGTACATATCCCATTTCAATGCCCCTTAAGATGGACCGGAATCCACAGGCAGATGCAACTGAAAAAGGTAGCACCGAAGTTAACACAACTGATTGAGAACAAGCGGTCTCTCGTAAAACTTTAACAGACTGTTGGTCTAATGGCAATCCTGTCAGTGAAATCAGTACTTTGAGTACAAACGGGCGAAAACAGGCATCAATCTCGGTTTGGTCATCATAGTTTAACTGAGGATTTTGTAAATCATTAATTAACCCGACACCTTTGGGCTGAGACCCACGCGAAGACAACTGGTCTTTGCGTTTCAAAATCACACAGTCAGCAATAACATGTCCACTGTTATGACAATAATAACAACGGCGCTCTTCTTCCTTCGGACTGGGATTCCTAGGGGGGCTAGGCTGAGGTAGGTTTACATGACGGGAACTTCCTAAAACCTGTGGAAATGCTGAGTTGTGAATTAGCATGTACTCATCTGCTAACGTAGCTGCAGCAGACAATGTTAACACTTTTTGTTCATTTAAGTACATCACTATGCGTTCAGGTAGGCAGCGTTTAAGCTCCTCTACCAGACATAGTTCTCTAAGTGAACTGAATTCAACTACACTAGATGATGCAAGCCACCGGTCAAAAAGAATGGCTTTCTCTCTGGCAAACTCTGTGTAGCTTTGCGTTGCCGGCTTCTTATGTGACCGAAACCTTTGCCTATAAGCTTCGGGCACTAACTCATAAATTCGCAAAATGGCAGGCTTAACTTTTTCATAGTCTGCACTGTCCTCAACAGAAAGAGCAGCTATAGCCTCCTGAGCTTTTCCCTGTAACTTGCACTGCAACAATAATGACCAGACCTCCGGCGGCCATTTTAATGCTAAAGCTATTCGCTCAAAAACTTGGAAGTAAGAGTCCACTTCAGCCTCTCGGAACACTGGTACCAAAGCAATATTTTTGCCAACATCAAATCCGGGACTTACCGAGTCCAATTTGGATGAGTAGGGGAGAGAAGTTGTACCACCAGAACCCACAGCCCCACAAGCCGTAGCTGCGTTGGCGCTTTCTAGCTCCAACTTCCGCAGTCTCACCACCTGGTCAGCCTCAATCTCCAGTCTCCTCACTTCGAGCTGGAGTTGCCTCTGACGTTCTCTGTCTTGTGCCTCATACTGGAGACGGGCAAGGCGTACCTTGAGCCGTGCTTCTCCTAGCGAACGAGCACTGCTGCCAGAGGTGGGATCAAACCTGGGCAGCGTGAATGGCGTTGCTGGCCTTCTATCTACTTTGTCTGAGTACGCTACGTCTGTAGCAGGGTCAGGGGTAGGTGTAACCTCCCCTTTGGCAGCTGGACCAGCAACTGGGGACATGAGCACTTTCTCCAGCGGTTCTGGCACTACAAGTATTCCCCTCTCAACTAATGCTAACAATAGCATAGGTTTCAATTCTTTCTTAAGAATGGTTTTGGGAACCAAGATGCCGAAGTGGGCTGCTAACTGGAGTAGCTCATCTTTCCGACACATATTAAATTGCTCAACTGAGGGCTGTTTCAGAAAGACCTCTAACTCAAACCGTGCAGCGGCCATGATTCCCTGAATCAGGCAAGCTGTACCTCGTTACCGTCAAGCTAGTCACGCAACTGTTACCAAGAACCAGTTAATGCCAATCGGGATTCCTCTAGAAAGAGCACTCCCGGACGAGCCCCCATATATGTCACGACCCCCTGTTGGTCTAGGGAAGTGGGGTCATAAACATATAGGCAGAAACCGGTAAGTTCTTATAAAATGATAATTTATTTGGTAACAAGAGGTGAAAGCAATAAACAAACAAAAGGAGGGTGGATGAGGGTGCTGTGAAAATAACAAACCAAATTAAATAAAAGAGATCCTCAAAAGGAGGATTGTGCCTAACTATACATTTAAACAGAGGAGATTCTTACTAAAAACACAGATAGCACAGCACCCACTACACCTAATGAGACTAACATAGAAAAACTCAGTGTGGCAGTCAGTGAACTCTGGCCCTAATTCCACCCTCTTCCTGGCCTCAAGGTAATAAATGCACATAAATCGAACACAACAAAAGATAGTGGCACAGGCTACTAAACACAAAATGGGTAACCATAAACTTAAATGAGCCACTCCACTAAGCACAAATACATCAGCTAACTAACAATTCCTCATTCACACGAGGCACACAAGTCAACTGGCTGTGACAAGCTGCCCCAACCAACTGGTGGGCTCTCCTTATGAGCAGGAGGTGATTGTAGGTGGTGACGAGCCATTGGTTGAGATGGAACCGAGGGAACCAGTGGATGGGATTGAGGTCAGCACCCTAGAAAGCAGGAAGTAGGCGGGTCTTTCCACAGGAACCTGCAGCCTACTTAGAAGTGAGAAAGGGAAACACAAACATGACGGCGACAGCCGTGACAGTAGTGATTTTTGTTTTATTGCAAAATATGCTAGCTGACATTATGAAGAAACCCCGCGATGCTTAAAAGTACCATTTCATAGGATTTAAAACAATTTGTATATTTGTATACCACCTTTGTGGTATACAAATGTCGTTTATCTGAATTAACTATATTTCAATCAACAAATCCTCTCTATTAGGCTAGTGAAACTTAACTAAACTACTAAGCAAAATTAAGATCAAAAGAAGCTAAGGAATTACGTACACACAAAAGAAACAAAAAGACAAATAAAATGGTTGAAAACCATCATCAGAATGATTTAGTGAATCCTGGTTCAATGCAGATCCAAATAACCTCATCCCATAAAGAATATGGGATGAGGTTAAATTAGCTAGACTTATTTAGAACAACATTTGATATCTGTTTCAACCCATTCTCAATGCAAATCTCAGTTATAGAAAACATTATTCGAGGAAATAGCATTTAAAAAAATTATTTGCTCAGTAAAAATCAATACCCTTTAGAATACTTGATTTTTATCAATGTTATTATTTCTCCAGGAATAATTCAGACTCAAATTGATAACTTAGAAAGCTAGATGGCGCTGTACCGGACGACCGGTTATTAGCTTGGTGGGTTAATCCTAAAGTTACACAAACATAATTAAATTAACATTAATCTTCCCTAGTAATGTAATAATGCTTGCAGCCCTATTGAACGATGAAAATGAACGAAGAAAACAAAAATTCTGTTTAAAACACACCGTAGTTATGTTTACTCTGTGGTAGCCGTAAGTTATCCAGGAGGCTAATAGTGCTATGCTAGCGGACATCTGGCGCTAATTTAAAAATACTTTAAACTCTATTTGGTCATAATGGGATAATTAATTAACATTAATTATTCCATCAGAGTATAAACCCTTATGAAAATAATGTTTGCAATAACTGTAAAAACACACTCCAACCACATATCAGCATAGCATGGTTTCAAGAAAGCTAGCGCCCATGTTTGCCGGTTTCTCCAATGTGGGTGCTTTCACACTCCATGGGCAAAGATGGAAATAAATCCAGGGGAGCTTGGTATATAGCAATGTTGGCAGCCCCTGGTGTGATGGGCAGTTCCCTGGGAGCCTGTAAAAGTCTCACATTCCAGTGGCTTTAAACTTATGGGCTGATTTTATCCCACATGCCTGACTGCACAACACCAGACAACTGAGGCATTTGCAGCATTTACAGCTCGGCATTTACAGCGTTTTGCTGTACCGATCACGCCGCTGCACTCTCTTCCGATTCTGAATCAGAAGGAGACGGAGCAAAATAAATTGATGATAGAGATATCATAACATGCATTACATTAGAGAACATTCCCAGTTTCCAGCTGATGTTAACTGAAGATGAGGATGACGAACACAGCTGTGTACTTGCAACAGAAGAGCTGGAATGTAAGGTATCCGAAGCTATCGCCTGCACAACATTTGAAGAAGACAGAGACAGTGAAATGGAGAAGATCCATAACTTTGATTGGAAATGCCATGAAAGAAGAAAGGAGAACTCTGCTCTTGGGACAGTGCTGCAGCCGCAAACTTTCTCCAGAGTTCATGTACAAATTACGCATGGATTCTTTAGCGGCAGAAAGAGAGTGGCAGGACATGAGTGTCATCGGTCATCTAGAAGCTAACAGGTGTACAGTGGTGACTTTAGCGATGACAACATCCACCAAGAAGATATCGATGAAAAGAAAGAAAAGTAAGTCTGGTTGAGTCTCTTGATAAAGAGAAAAAAGTTTATTGTGGTTTGTTAAGAATTTATGGATAAATTGGGGGTGACACCTGTACCCTTCACCTGGAATGATTACATGCTTCCAGTAGCTAGTCATACTAAGTGACTAATAATTAACTTTATTGTGAATACGTAACATAAAATAGTAAAACAAGAAAGGGAAAACATCTTAAACTCAAAATCATGTTGAAATAGATGTGATGTACTCAGGGCCGGATTAACACTTTCTGAGGCCCGGGGCTAATTACCTGGATGAGGCCCCTCATATCATGTTCTGACGCATGATGTCACCCTAACCCACAGACACATCAGCGTACACAGTAGGCCTACCAATCTATGACACACTACCGTTAACTGGTGATATTATTTCAATTCAATTAAATTCATTTCAATTCAATGGTAGCTTTATTATAATTGCAGTGTTGACAAAGCTGACAAAATGAGGATGGGAAAACAAAATGTATCTGAATTGACCTATTTGAAAATCTTGGAAAAAAGAAAGTATGAAATTGGTGATTTGGTGACTTTGGCAAATCATTACAGAAAATGTAATACACTGCATTTGCTATCAAGTACAGAAAGTTAGGCCCAAACAACATTAAATGAACTGTTTTTTTGAAAGTTACTTGATTTATAGAAATGCATCCTGTTTTGTGAACTCAACAAAAACTATAAAACAAAGTAGGGCTCACTCAAAGCTTAGTGAAGGCCCCGGTTTGGGCATTGCATGGTTAATTTACTCAAGGAGTAAGGCCCTGGTACATCTCTGGTTACGCACAACAAACCCCAAGCAAGAAGACAGGCAGGAATGTAAATGCAACATATTTGGGGTGAACTGTTTAAAATGTGCACACAAACACAAACACAGCAGCGGCCTGTCAGAGAAAAAACTGAACTCACCACGTGACTTCAAAAGGCCCGTCTTCTGCTCTTCTTCCGTGCGAAATCATTAATGAGCTCCTCAAAGTCCATTTGGGCCAGCATGTCGTGCTCAATTGACATTAAAGTCAGACTGTTAAGTCTCTCCTCCAGCATTGTCGTTCTCAGCTTGTGTTTGATAATTCCAAGTTTGGAAAATGACCTCTCCCCGCTGGCATTGCTGACTGGCAATGTAAGGTAAATCCGCAGTGCTACGTCCACATTTGGAAAAACATGTTGTAGATTCCTTTCTCGAATGAATGCCAGTAAGTTAATCGGCTGCCTGTTAACAGTGGAAACTCTTGCAAAATGCACAAACTGCCCTAGTTCATCAGGGAAATCATCAGCTAGGTCTTCGTGGTACTTTGCCTGGAGGAGGATGCTTTTCTCGCGTATTTCACTGAGAGACAAATTGTCCAGTTGCGTTAGAAATCCGAAGTATGTGGACGTTTCTTTGTACACTGCGTGTCTCTGCTGTAATGCACTGATCAGTTTGTCTATTATGACGAAGAAAGTCTCACGAAAGCGATCTTCTCCAGCATTGGACACAAGGGTGGGTTCGTCGGTGTCATCTGCCGGGGACGGGGTGGTGCGCTTCACCTGTCGAGTCACAGTGTACTGCTGTGTCAGTGATAGCGATTTGGCCTGAGATTCCAAATGTTTAAACTGGGAGCGTAAATGGGACACAAAGTCTATGAGGGACTGGAGCAATTCCACAGCAGAAACTAGGTCCAATTCCACCGTCTGCAGGGCCCTGCTTGTGATTTCACATCTTTGCAGCACGGTATCCCATATGATGGCGGGGAATGCTGTCTCGAATCTATTCATTTTTTTTGCCAGAGACTTCGCCTCATCTCGTGCGGCTGATTTCTGATTCTCGTCTTCTGCTATTTTATTTAAAGTGTCGTGGATATTTTTGAAATTTAAACGGAGAGCTTTTGTAGCCCGTGCGTGTGCCGCCCATCGTGTCGATGAAAGTCCCTTCACCACCTCCATGCGCTTGTTCTCGTTAGACTCCAGTCCATCCATTAATATTTTCCAGCGGCTAGGCGAAGCTGAGAAAAAAGTGAAGATGGATTGCACTAGCCTAAAAAAAGAGCTGGCGTCACGGCAGCAATCCACACTACAGACCCCAACAAGATTCAGGGAGTGGGCCGCGCATGGAATCCATTCAGCAAGGGGGTTTATTTCCTGAATTCGGGCACGCAATCCCTTGTACGAACCTGCCATGTTAGACGCATTGTCAAAGCACTGTCCCCTGCAATTTTTAATGTCTATGTGCATGTCCTGCAGCACACCGCGGACTGAGTCAAAAAGTGACTCGCCTGTGTGGCTAAAAATGGGCAGAAATTTCAAAAATCTCTCAAAGATCTTGCCCTCCTGAGACACGTAACGCACCACAAATGTAAGTTGGTCAGTGTGACTCAAATCCGGTGTAGAATCAACAATAAGTGAAAAATACTTTGCGTGTTGGAGCTGCATTATTATCTCTGATTGTACTCGCTGGCCCATGAGTGCAATAAACTCCTCGCAAATATTCGATGACAAATAGGAGGGTGTCCCCCGCCCCTTGTTTCCAAAACGTTTTAAGTGTTCGTCCAAAAAAGGGTCAAACGTGGCCAGCAACTCCAAGATGCCCAGATAATTCCCGTTGTGCACTGAGCCCAGGGTTTCATTTTCTCCCCTGAATGCGAGCCCACGCTCTGACAGAAATTTTATTACAGCCACAATTCTCCTCAATACTTCTTTCCAGTAATTCGCCTCATCTTTAAGTTGATCCTGCAGCCCTGCGTCGATCCCACGAACCTGGGTGCGTGCGAGCCAAGTAAGCACAGCCTGTCTGTGGGGCTGGCCCGCTTCGTGCATCTCCACTCGGTCAACTGAATGTTTCCAATCAGAAAATCCGTGCGTGAAAGCGGACGAATCATTACTGAATAGTTTGCAAAAAAAACAAAACACATTTCCAGTAGATGGGGAGTAAGACAGCCATTCTCTTGCCACCTTCTCTCCATTTCTGAGCGAGCGACGGAACAATGTTTTGCTCAGACATCGCTTTTGATTTTTATAGCTCCTTTCAGAAGCCGAAAAATCGGCATCTTTATGTTGACATTGTGTGGGGGCTTCAATTCCCCTTCCGACCCAATAGCTTCGCATCTCCTCATTAACTTCTCCCCAGCATGCAATATCTGTTGATATATCTATTTTCTCCACTGCCTCAGAATCAACAGGCTCATCTGCTACGTTACCCACTGGTTCTTCTCCATCCCTTGTTGTTTCCTCAGAGGTTGTAGCAGTAGCACTATTGCTAGCAGGGCTAGTTGGGCTGGTTAGTTGGCTAGAACTAGCGGTGGCTGGCTGCTGTCCATCAGTTGCATCTTGGCTGGAGGTAGCCGCTACAGCAGGCTGACTACTCCACAGGTTGGTTAATTTGGGTGTTTTCTGTAATAATTCTTTGGCTCTTTCCTTTTTTATTTCTACTAATTTTCGTTTTTTTGCTCCGCTGTCCTGTTTTCTATGGCTCGACATTTTCGCTCGTTTTCGTTTTCTTTTCTTATATTAATTTTTGTCATTTGACATTCCGCGACCGGAGGCCCCCCCTAGCGGCGATGCCCGGGGCTGCAGCCCGTTCAGCCCATTCTGTAGAGACGGCCCAGGATGTACTATTGAGCTACATTACTCTGGACAATGAAGTGGACAGTAAGTTTTTAGACTGGTCTATTGACATTACCATCACTTAACTTTTCTCAGTGTTGTTGCTATATTTTCAGTAAGTGTGTTTAATTATTTGTTTTGTAAAAAATATTGTGCTTTTAGACATTTGTTACGGCCCCTGGCCTCTGGAGGCTGTGCAGGCTTCATTGTTATGCAAATTCAGCTGTGTTAGAACACCTACCTGATTGGCTGCCTGGAGGCTGCAGAGGAGCTGCAACCTCATTGGACCAGCAGAGGACTGCCACGCCAATGAAACTGCTGATGAGACCCACCTGCACCAGTATAAAAGACTCCAGAACTCATTCCTTCTTTGGGGACAGCTAGTAGGAAGTGGCTTTTGTTAAGCTGTTTCCCCAACCGTTGGTGGTTTCAATTGTTTTGGGCCCTTAGTTGTGCTTCCTAGTTTGGTTAAACACATAGTAATTTAATTTACACTAAGCACTGTTAAGATTATCAGACCTTTATTTTGTGTTAAACTGGGTTGTATTGTTTTGTGTTTGTTAAAACCCATTCTTTTTGTAATAAATCACCTTTTTATTATACTCATTTCTCTGGACACATTTTTATGTTGCCGCCCCTGAACCCCTAGACCTTGGGGGCGTAACATAAGTGGGGGCTCGTCCGGGAGATCTATTAAGAGGATCCCTGTGTCCAGAGTCAGGAGGGTTTGGGTTGCTTATATAGGTAAACCATGTTGGTTTCCTTTGGTCTGGAGTGCTTTTTGGCCGCCCCATCTCTCGAGTTTATTGATAGGTGCCGCAAGTGTCAATTACTGCAAGTTGTGGAGCACTTTAAGCTGCAGGTCCCAAAACAGGTCCTTAAAGGTGACCTGAAGGCTCTGATAGCGGATGGGTTGGTGGAAAGTGGTGTGATCAAAGAGCTTGATCTGCCTGGGGCTGCTGTTGTGCCAAGCCTAAAGGCCTTGTCTTTGGAGGACCTCAAAAATGGTTTTAGTGTTGAGGCAGCAGTGAGTGACCGGGGGAAGTCACCTCACACACTCCCTCGCTATGATCCACTGACATCAGTGAGCCCAGAAGGACGCTATGGAGCTCCTTTAAAGGTGCACGTCTCCAGATGGAGGCTGAGGAAAAAGCCCAGGACAGAAAAGTTCGGCTTGAAATCAGGAGGCTGGAAATGGCAGAGAAAGCTATACAGCTGCGCAGATTTGAGCTGGAGGCCCAGACTCGTGCGCCCCCTGCCTCTGTCACACCAGGTTCTACCTCCATGTCTGCTATCCTATTCGAAATTTGTAAGTGTATTTCTGTAGTACCTTCTTTCAGACTCATCCTTTGCAGCATTTGAGCATTGCTGGTGCATTGCAATGGCCTAGAGAAACCTGGCCTCTTTTATTGCAATGCAAAGTTTTGTGATAAAGCTCAAGAGGGGTTGGCAGCTTCGTTTTAGAGCAGCTTGCCACACTGCCGGGTGTGTTTTGTTTGTTGTGATGTTTTTTGCTATAACACTCTGTTAACCAGATAATGGCAGGTTGTGTCACTCGTTTGGTATTTTGCCGTGACACTCTGTTTGAACCTGACATTGCTGGTTGTGTTACTCGTCTTCTGTTTTCCGTAACACTTTATTAATCAGACAATATCAGGTTGTGTCACTCGTATGGTGTTTTGCCGTGGCACTCGGTTTAAACCTGGTCATTTCTGGTTGTGTTGTTTCCTGTTTTCCGTAACACTCGATTGAACCTGACCATTATACCAACAGCACCATCCTGAACTGCTGATTCAAGGCAGGGTGTATCCTTACTTTCATGCAGCTTAGGCCAAAGTCTGATTTTTCCTGCCAAACATGACAGCTGAATTGAAGATTCATTTGACCCGGAAATAAGTTTTCCTATGTCCTCTCGTGTAATTATGGTGAGTCTGTGTGAATTATAGCCATAGTTTCCAGTTCTTAGTTGACAAAAGTGTAGTTTCCTGCTGTTGTATTCCATCTGATTCAAGGATCCACGTTTTGTGCATTTAGAGATGAGGAGTCAGCTGTTTTCACAATCAGAATCAGAATTAGGGCTGAACAATTAATCGCATTTTCAATATAATCGCGATTTTAAAAAAATTCCAAATCGCAGAGGTCAGCAATTTTTGGCTATGTAACAATTAGGAATTAGACACGTCCTTTAGGTGTCGGTAAAATGTTTCAAGTGGGTTTGCCTCCACATGGAAGGGAAGACAGTTGCAGCAGTGAGATAATCTAATTTTATTACTTGTTTTAGAGTTTATATAATCATACATAACATTAAGTACAGGTCAATCAGTTTAATATATAGACTTGCTTGTTGGGTGGACTTTGCACTTTATGTTGAACAAAGATCAACGCCCAAATCAACTAAAAGCTGTTCTGTTGAATAATATTCTGATCAATAGAAACATTAAAAGCTCTTGTTTTAAATAGTCCTTGTTTACAAACATCTTTATTTAGAGGCCATTTTTGTTGCTTGTGGTTAATGTAGAGAAAAGTCAAAATTGCAATTTTGGTTGAAATATATCGTAGGCAGAACGCAATCATTACTGCTCCGAGTTTAGATGCTGTGGGTCTTTCAGCAACTAATCTGCACGGTGAGGAAACAAATTGATTTGTTGTTTGTATATGTTTAAAAAAACATGATAAATTAAACTCGGGGAAAAAAATCGCTTTAAATCGCAATATTAAGAAAATATTATTTTCCAAAATCGTTCAGCCCTAATCAGAATCAAGTTTATTGCCAAGTAGGTTTGCACTTACAAGGAATTTGACTTGGTGTTGATGGTGCAGACAAAAAATAAGATAAAATAAAATAAAGTAGATATATAAACAGAAGCTATATACACTCAGTAAACTGTGCGTTAATGTAACGCAGAAGCTTGTAAGTCCTGAACGGGGGAGAGAGGCAGTGTCCAGTGTCACGGGCGGCTCTTGGTCTTGTTCATAAGGCCGGTAGCAGATGGGAAAAAACTGTTCTTGTGGTGTGAGGTTTTGGTCCTGATGGACCGCAGCCTCCTGCCAGAGGGAAGTGTCTGAAATAGTCTGTGGCTGGGGTGCGAGGGATCAGCTACAATCTTCCCTGCACGCCTCAGAGTCCTGGAGGCGTACAGGTCCTGGAGGGATGGAAGATTGCAGCCAATCACCTTCTCTGCAGACCTGATGACACGCTGCAGTCTGCCCTTAGCGGTGGCACCAGCGTACCAGATGGTGATGGAGGAGGTGAGGATGGACTCAATGATGGAGGAGTAGAACTGCACCATCATTGTCCTTGGCAGGTTGAATTTCTTCAGCTGCCGCAGGAAGTACATCCTCTGCTGGGCTTTCTTGGTGAGGGAGTTGATGTTCAGCTCCCACTTTAGGTCCTGGGAGATGATAGTTCCCAGGAAGCGGAAAGACTCCAGAGTGTCAATGGTGGAGTCACAGAGGGTGATGGGGGTAGCTGGAGCTGAGTTCTTCCTGAAGTCCACAACCATCTCCACTGTTTTTAAAGCGTTGAGCTCCAGGTTGTTCTCCCTGCACCGGGTCACCAGATGGTCAGCCTCCCACCTGTAGGCGGACTCGTCACCATCAGAGATAAGTCCGATGAGAGTGGTGTCGTCCGCGAACTTCAGGAGCTTGACGGACTGATGACTGGAGGTGCAGCTGTTGGTGTACAGGGAGAAGAGCAGAGGAGAAAGAACACAGCCCTGGGGGGAACCAGTGCTGATGAGCTGTGAGCCAGAGTCATGTTTTCCCAGCTTCATATGCTGCTTCCTGTCAGACAGGAAGTGTGTAATCCACCTGCAGGTGGGGTCGGGCACATTCAGCTGGGAGAGCTTCTCCTGAAGCAGAGCTGGGATGATTGTGTTTCAGCAGAGCTGAAGTCCACAAACAGGATCCTGGCGTAGGTTCCTGCAGAGTCCAGGTGCTGGAGGATGTGGTGAAGGGCCAGGTTGACAGCGTCGTCTGCAGACCTGTTGGCTCTGTAGGCAAACTGTAGGGGGTCCAGGAGGGGATCAGTGATTTCTTTAAGGTGTGAAAGCACAAGGCGCTCAAAGGACTTCATAACCACAGAGGTCAGAGCGATGGGTCTAAAGCAGGGGTCACTAATTAAAAATCAGCGGGGTCCGAATAACAAAAATCAACAACCGGTAAAGGTCCGAACACATTTTTAATTACAATCCGTTACTTCACATAGTATTTAACACTGAAATAAAATGTTTATGCATCCACCTTATACATTGACTTTTTAAACAAAAAATAACATAAAAATAGAACGTTTTTCTACTTTAAAATCCAAAGTGCTTTTTGATTTTGATTTTGCAGCAAACCTGACTGACACAGCTCATTGGCTAATTTGTATCACGTGCAGCCCATATTTTCCCGGAGCCGTGGACATCATGCCGCATTAGTTGCTTATTGTGCAAAGTCAACTTTAACCAAATCTGGTACTTTTAAAATATCCATTGAAAATTCCTGTAGCTCTGCCACTTTTCAGCTTTAGACCCTTTGCATCATCCTGGACAGCCTCTCCATCACTTTCCACATAACATCATCATCTGGTTAACTTTCATCTCTGCAGCATCGAGTTCTTCCTTCACACTGTTGACAAACTGGTCCACAGTCCACTTTACAATCCCAGCTCCCTTTCCTCTCTGTCCTCCAGAAACCCTCCATAAACTGCAGCTAGTACAAAGACAGCAGCTTGCATCATTACATCATCTACTTCACACCTGTACATTAACTCCACTGGCTCCCTGTCACAATCAATATAAACCAATTTTATGATCATACAAGGCCAAACACAGCCTTAGAAATGCAGCACACGTCAACAACACTATCATGACATAATACATTTTAATTTGACACAGATTGCACATGACAATAATCAGTCTCTGCTTTGCCCGTTATTGTTCACCAATTAATGATTACAGTTTACAAAAAGGCATGATTTAACTTTTTTGAAGTTTAATACAATGGTTATATTTTAGCCCAGTGACTGGAGACCTGTCCAGGATGAACCCTGTGTCCTCGCTCCACTTCATAACTTCATAAAAAAACTCTCTGAGAATCGCCTTTCTCTGGCCTCACCCAGTTAGAACCCGTTCTCCAGTCTATGCTGCAGCTGCAGTTTATTTATTTTATCTTTTTGATGTAGTTTTCTTAACATTCTGTAAGCATCAAAATCCTTGTCATTTTATTTAGTGTCCTGGAGCACAGCTGCTCATCAGGTGAACACTGCTGCATACCGACAGCCAATGCAGCTCTGCCTTTGTTTCAGAACAGCGCAGGTTTTTTTTTTTTTATTACTTCTTCCCAATCGAACTCAGTCAAATGCCGACTTTTCTTCTTCAAGGGTCCTGCTAAATTAGCCTGAGCTAGCGCGTTACTCTTCTTTGTGTTTTAAATAAAACATAATAGCGAATCACGGGGAGATCCCTGGTTGGTCGCCGCGTTTACCAGCGAGGGAATAAACGCTGACAGACGACATGGCCACAGGTGGAAATAATTAATTAATTAACTGCTGGAGCAGATTGAAACGCTTACCGAGGGAAGTTGTTGTTTGCTGTTCTATCTGCTGAACTTTCTGACCTGCTTGTTCATAAATCCAAAGAAACCTTTGACCACCGCTACTTTCATTCATGCCATCTGTGGTCAGTTTGAGATGCTCTTCCAAAGGTTAAAATGATTAAACACCGATAAACCTCACACTGGCAATGTCCGCTTTGCAAAGACCCGCCCTACTCTCATTCTGATTGGCTAATGTCCCGGCTCTGCCAGGTTTGATTGGTTGAGAGCAGCTTCAGTGTAAAACCTTGAAAAAAAAAGTCTAGACGGGGCTTTTTGCGCTCAATTTCCAAATGATGGAAATCCGTCGCAGCGACGGAGAACTTTAACCCCTGAGTTAGACACTGTCGTCAGACAACATGCAGTAATTTATAAATGTTTTAAATCAGGTTGGGTCCAGATTAGGTAGCAGGTGGGTCCGGATCCGGACCGTGGTCCGCTAATCCGTGGCCTCTGGTCTAAAGTCATTTAGTCCTGTGGTCCTTTGTTTCTTGGGAACAGGGATGATAGTAGAGGATTTGAAGCAGGCTGGCAAGTGACATGTCCCCAGCGAGGTGTTAAAAATGTCTGTGAACACTGGAGACAGCTGATCAGCACAGTGCTTCAAGGTGGATGAAGAGACAGAGTCTGGTCCAGCAGCTTTCCGAGGGTTCTGTCTTCTGAAGAGTTTGTTAACATCTCTCTCGTGTATGGAAAGAGTTGTCACTGAGGTGGCGGTGGAGGTGATCTGTTGGGTGGTGTCATTCCCCATTCTGATGCTTGCTATGCATGTCACTAAATTTTTTCACTATACCTAGATCCCTAAATTGATTAAGCTAGTGCCATTGACTGAATTTATTTATTTTTTGTCAACAAGCAATTGAAGAGGTGTACCTAATGAAGTGGCCACTGAGTGTATATAAATAAGGTTGTGTGTTATAATGTTATATATTACATAATGTATATTTTTTGTCTTTATACTTGACTTACCTTCTCAATCTGGAGTTATCTCTGTTTCCTGATGTACAACCACTTTAGTGACCGACATATCTGGGTGCTGCTCCTTTGCCTCTTTAATAGCCTGAGCTAAAGCCTGAAGAGTCACCATGAAACAGAAAAGATTGAATTAATAAAACACAATACATATAATACAAGTTTAAATTACTGTTGTGGTATTTAAGTTATATAAAAAAGTGCTATAGAATATGAAAAGGACTTTGCCCCTCACTTGAGAGAGCTTGGCAGCACCATCTAAACCTATTCAGTTCAACTGGCCTTAAACGTCATTTTCATAGTTATATTTCTGTTCAGCCAGTCTGCCTGTATATATTATTTGTGTCCATCCTGAACCGGTGTCTTGGGTATTCATTATAATACAGAGCAAGGTCTGTCACAGATAAATCACAATGTATTGATTTTATGAATAATTACAGTGTTATAATATGGTGTCGCTTCTTGTGGTTAAGTGACATCATCAGTGAAACACACTCTGGACACCCACAATACCAGGACTCTCTCCCAGCTAAAGTCTAAACTCAAAACCTATCTGTTTTTTATCCTGCTTTATTATTATGCTGCTTGATTTGTGCAGTGTTCTTCAATGCTATGAAAGGTGCTTTTAAATAAAATGTATTATTATTATTATTATTATTATTATTATTCCTTCAGAGGTTAAAAAAACTTTGTGGTAAAACTATTTACCGCTCTGCTTCTGGATCAGTGACTTCCTCACCAACAGACCCCAGGTGGTGGAACTCAAATCTGCCCCACTGATCCTCAACATTGGCATCCCAGAGGGTTGTGTCCTCAGCCCTGCTCTCTTAACCTTCGTCACCGTCAACTGCTCTGCTATCCACCCCACGAACATGGTTGTTAAGTTTGGGGACAACACCACTGTGGTAGGTCTCATATCCAACAATGATGAGACCCGCTACAGAGAGGAGATCTACACCAGTGTTGCTCCAGGAACAACCTCATCCTGAACACCAGCAAGACCAAGGATGTCCTAGTGGACTACAGGAGATCCAGCAAGACTGAACATGCTCATCTCTGCATAGATGGGGGAGGTGGTGGAGCATGCGGACAGCAAAAAGTTCCAGTTCCCTTCTCTCCTGGACTATCAACACCTTCTACCTGGTGAAGAAGGTCCAACAGTGGCTCTTTCACAGGAAAATGAAACAGACTGGACTTTCTACTCGGCTGTTAATAAACTTTTATAGAGCCACGTAATGCATCTTGTGTCTCAGCATAATAGTGTGCTGAGACATGCATGGCACAGGAGAGGAAGGACTTAGCACGAGTTATGAGGACAGCACAGGACATTGTGGGATGTTGTCTACAAGGTCTGGACACAGTTTATGCAACACAAGTCGTGAAAAGGACCAGACGCAATACCACAGAACCCACACACCCGGGAAATGCACTTTGACCCACTTCCAGCAGGTAAACGCTTCAGAAATCAGAATCAGACATACTTTAATAATATAAAATATTATTAACAAGGCAGACAGGTCCTAGGTGAGGGACCAGACAAAGAGCAGCCCAAAACCCCTCTTTATGATGAATACGAACAATGGACGTTGTGTTCCCTCGCCCGGACGCGGGTCACCGGGGCCCCTCTCTGGAGCCAGGCCTGGAGGTGGGGCACGTTGGCGAGCACCTGGTGGCCGGGTTTTGGCCATGGAGCCCGGCCGGGCTCAGCCCGAAGAGGAAACATAAGTCCCCCTTCCAATGTCACCACCTGTCGGAGGGGCCAAAGGGGTCGGGTGCATTGTATAACGGGTGGCAGTAGAGGGTGGGAACCTTGGCGTTCTGATCCTCGGCTGCAGAAGCTGGCTCTTGGGACGTGGAATGTCACCTCTCTGGTGGGGAAGGAGCCGGAGCTTGTGCGTGAGGTTGAGAGGTTCCGACTAGAGATAGTCGGACTCACCTCGACGCACCGCTCTGGCTCTGGAACCAGTCTCCTTGAGAGGGGCTGGACATTCTTCCACTCTGGAGTTGCCCCTGGTGAGAGGTGCCGAGCTGGGGTGGGCATACTTGTTGCCCCTCATCTCGGTGCCTGCATGTTGGGGTTCACCCCGGTGAACGAGAGGGTGGCCTCCCTCCGCATACGTGTGGGGGGACGGGTTCTGACTGTTGTTTGTGCTTAAGCACCAAGAAGCAGTTTAGATTACCCACCCTTTTTGGAGTCCTTGGAAGGGGTACTGGAGAGTGCCCCTCATGGGGACTCCTTCGTTTTGCTGGGGGACTTCAACACTCACGTGGGCAATAACAGTGAGACCTGGAGAGGCGTGGTTGGGAGGAATGGCCCACCTGATCTGAACTCGAGTGGTGTTTTGTTGTTGGACTTCTGTGCTCGTCACGGATTGTCCATCACAAACACCATGTTCAAGCATAAGGGTGTCCACATGTGCTCTTGGCACCAGGACACCCTAGGCCGCAGTTCGATGATCGACTTTGTTGTCATTTCATCTGACCTGCGGCCGCATGTCTTGGACACTCGGGTGAAACGAGGGGCGGAGCTCTCCACCGACCACTACCTGGTGGTGAGTTGGCTCCGATGGTGGGTGAGGAAGCTGTGAGGGTTTGCTGGGAACGTCTGGCAGAGTCCCCCACTAGACGGAGCTTTAACTCCCACCTCCGGAAGAGCTTTGAACACATCCCGAGGGAGGTGGGGGACATTGAGTCCGAGTGGACCATGTTCCACGCCTCTATTGTTGAGGCGGCTGGTCTGAGCTGTGGCCGCAAGATTATCGGTGCATGTCGCGGCGGCAACCCTCGAACACGCTGGTGGACACCAGCGGTGAGGGAAGCCGTCAAGCTGAAGAAGGAGTCCTACCGGGCTTTATTGGCCTGTGGGACTCCGGAAGCAGCTGATGTGTACCGGCAGTCGAAGCGGCGGGCGGCTCGGCTGGTCGCCGAGGCAAAAACTCGGGCATGGGAAGAGTTCGGAGAGGCCATGGAGAAAGACTTCCGTACGGCTTCGAAGCGATTCTGGTCCACCATCCGGCGTCTCAGGAGGGGGAAGCAGTGCAGTACCAACACTGTTTACAGTGGGGGTGGTTTGCTGCTGACCTCGACACGGGACGGCGTGCATCGGTGGGCGGAATACTTCGAAGACCTCCTTAATCCCACCAACACGTCTTCCATTGTGGAAGCAGAGCCTGGGGACTCTGGGTCGGGTTCTCCCATCTCTGGTGCTAAGGTCACCGAGGTGGTTAAAAAGCTCCTCGGTGGCAAGGCCACGGGGGTGGATGAGATTCGCCCTGAGTACCTTAAGGCTCTGGATGTTGTGGGGCTGCGTTGGTTAACGCGGCTCTGCAGCATCGCGTGGACATCGGGGGCAGTTCCCCTGGATTGGCAGACTGGGGTGGTGGTCCCCCTAATTAAAAAGGGGGACCGGAGGGTGTGTTCCAACTACAGAGGAATCACACTCTTAAGCCTCCCTGGTAAGGTCTATTCAGGGGTTCTGGAAAGGAGGGTCCTTCGGATAGTCGAATCTTGGATTCAGGAAGAGCAGATTGTTTTTCGTCCTTGCCGTGGAACACTGGATCAGCTCTACACCCTCAGCAGGATCCTGGAGGGGACATGGGAGTTTGCCCAACAAGTCTACATGTGTTTTGTGGATCTGGAGAAGGCATTCGACCGTGTCCCTCGAGGGATCCTGTGGGGGGTACTCCGGGAGTAGGGAGTACCGGGTCCTTTAATAAGGGCTGTCAGGTCTCTGTACGACTGGTGTCAGAGTCTGGTCCGCATTGCCGGCAGTAAGTCAAACTCGTTTCCGGTGAGAGTTGGAACTCCGCCAAGGTTGCCCTTTGTCACAGATTCTGTTCATAACTTTTATAGACAGAATTTCTAGGCGCAGCCAAGGTGTTGAGGGGATCCGTTTTGGTGGCCTTAGGATTGCGTCTCTGCTATTTGCGGATGACGTGGCCCTATTGGCTTCATCAGGGCGTGATCTACAGCTCTCACTAGAGCGGTTCGCAACCGAGTGCGAAGCGGCCGGGATGAAAATCAGTGCCTCCAAATCCGAGACCATGGTCTTGAACCGGAAAAGGGTAGAGTGCCTTCTCCGGGTTGGGGAGGATGTGCTGCCCCTAGTGGAGGAGTTCAAGTATCTTTGGGTCTTGTTCACGAATGAGGGGAAGATGGAGCGGGAGATCGACAGGCGGATTGGTGCGGGGTCCTGCTGTGAAGCGGGCCCTGTACCGATCCGTTGTGGTGAAGAGAGAGCTGAGCCAAAAGGCGATTTACTCGAGTGACCGAAAAGAACGAGATCCCGGATACAAGCGGCCGAAATGAGTTTTCTCCGTAGTGTGTCTGGGCTCTCCCTTATAGATAGGGTGAGGAGCTCAGTCATCCGGGGAGGACTCAGAATGGAGCCTCTGCTCCTCCACGTCGAGAGGAGCCAGTTGAGGTGGCTCAGGCATCTGGTTAGGATGCCTCCCGGACGCCTCCCTGGGGAGGTGTTCCGGGCACGTCCCACCGGGAGGAGGCCCAGGGGAAGACCCAGGACACACTGGAGGGACTATGTCTCCCGGCTTGCCTGGGAACGCCTTGGGATTCCCCCGGAGGAGCTGGCCCAAGTGGCTGGGGAGAGGGACGTCTGGGCCTCCCTACTGAAGCTGCTACCCCCACAACCCGACCCCGGATAAGCGGAAGAAGATGGATGGATGGATGGATGGATGGATGGATGGATATTATTAAATATGTGTCCTTGGTCCAGCACGTCTGAGCCAAATAATCAGATCATTAGCAGGACTCTGCTAAACTCCCTACTAAGGAGCTAATTTTGCCATTTGATTCAGATGTGTTGGACCAGGGACAAATCTACAGGTTGCATGACACCAGCCCTCGAGGACTGGAATTTGCCACCCCTGACCTAGGGGGTATATGCAGGTTTCAAGTAGAAATCTACTGCATTCTGTAAGGCAGTGGTTTTCAAACCTGGTTCGCAAGATGGCAGCAGCCAGTCACATCGGCTGTATCCCTTCTTTTCCTACTTTCTCCTCTTTATTGTTTTTTCTGGATTGTTTGTATATTACTGAATACCGGATCGGGTATTCTGAGCGTAGATGCCCTGAAGAAACCAACTTTTGGGACTCTAGTGATTATTTTTTTGTTAGTTTCGGCATACTTCGATGCCGTGAGTGGAGACCCCTTTGTCCGCGACTCCGAGCGTCCCAGGGTCTACACGAGGAACCAGCTTCTCGGACTACGTGACTCCCCACGCTGCGGCCCTGCTCATCACCACGCTGAGAAACTATTCATCCCTGCAGAAATACGGAGGAGGCGGAGAGGATGTCGGGGCGGCAGGACGAAGCGGAGGAAAGGTTATCTACCATTGGTTGTCACGGGAAACGTAAGATCTTTCCGAAACAAGACCAAGGAACTCGCAGCACTAACCCGTTTCCAAAGGAGGTACAGAGACGCTAGTATTACAGGACTGTCTCAGAAAATTAGAATATTGTGATAAAGTTCTTTATTATCTGTAATGCAAATAAAAAACATGAAATGTCATACATTCTGGATTCATTACAAATCAACTGAAATATCGCAAGCCTTTTATTGTTTTAATATCGCTGATTATGGCGTACAGCTGAAGAAAACTCAAAAATCTTATCTCAAAATATTAGAATATTTCCTCAGACCAAGTAAAAAATAAAATTATAACAGCAAAACAAAATCAAACATTTGAAAATGTCCATTAATGCACTCAGTACTTGGTTGGGAATCCATTTGCACAGATTACTGCATCAATGCGGCGTGGCATGGAGGCAATCAGCCTTGGTGAGCCCCACCCTGGATCCGCTGCAGTTTGCCTATCAGTTTGCCTATCGGCCCAACATCGGAGTAGAGGATGCCATCATCTACCTACTGCAGCGGGCGCTCACCCACCTGGAGACCACCGGGAGCGATGTGAGAGTCATGTTCTTTGACTTCTCCAGCGCTTTCAACACCATCAAACCGGTGCTGCTGAGGGGGAAGCTAGAGGACGCTGGAGTGGACAAACATCTGGCTGACTGGACCATCGACTACCTCACTGATCGCCCTCAGCATGTGCGGCTGCACGGCTGTCAGTCAGAGGTGGCACTCTGCAGCACCGGGGCCCCCCAGGGCACCGTTCTGTCTCCGTTTCTTTTCACCCTTTACACCTCGGACTTCACCTACAACACGGACAGCTGCCACCTTCAGAAGTTCTCTGATGACTCTGCCATTGTGGGCTGTGTGTCTGAGGGGAACGAGCTGGAGTACCGGTCGGTCATCATGGACTTTGTGGACTGGTGTGAGAAAAACCATCTGTGTTTAAACACCAATAAGACCAAGGAGATGGTGATCGACTTCAGGAGAAAACCCCCACCTCACTCACCTGTGAACATCCAGGGGCAGGACATAGAAACTGTGGAGAGTTTCAAATACCTGGGTGTTCATGTCAACAATAAACTGGACTGGACTCATAACACAGATGCTCTGTATAAGAAGGGCCAGAGCCACCTCCACCTCCTGAGGAGGCTGAGGTCCTTTGGTGTGAGCAGGCCTCTGCTAAAAACCTTCTATGACTCTGTGGTGGCCTCAGCCCTCCTCTACGCTGTCGTCTGCTGGGCCCCTGGCAGCACAGAGCGGGACAGAAAGAGGCTGAACAAGCTGGTGAAGAAGGCCACTTCTGTCCTGGGCTGCTCTCTGGACTCTGTGGAGGAAGTGGCTGAGAGGAGGGTGTTGTCCAAGCTCACATCCATCATGGACAACACCTTCCACCCCCTGCACCAGACTGTAGAGGAGCTGAGCAGCTCCTTTAGTGACAGACTTAGACATCCTGTCTGTAAAAAGGAGCGCTACCGCAGGTCATTCATTCCTGCTGCTACCAGATTTACAATGCTGCACTGTAACTGTAACTACAACTGCAATAACTAACGTGCAATGACTAATGTGCAATAATCTAATTAATACACTGGGCCACAACCCGAGCAATAATCCTGATGTAGTGACTTCTGCTGCTATCACCACCTGAACATATGCCAGTACACATGTATGTATGTATGTACAAATGTATACACGAATGTATATGCACATATATACGTGCAGGTACGTATGTATGTAGGCGTGTAGGCGTATAGTTATATATATATATATATATATATATATATATATATATATATATATATATATATATATATATAAGTATATATATATATATATAAGTATGTATATATGTTTATATACATATAGATCACTATGTATGTAAATAAGACAGCATATGCCCATCCCTATTTCTTTTGTATTTTTTTGTATCCTTTTTGATTCATTGTATATATGAAGATTCACTGTATATAACTGAATGCACCTTTCCTACTCTGCACCTTCTTGTGTGAACCGATGTGGCAAGTGAATTTCTCCATTGTGAGATCAATAAAGCCTATCTTATCTTAAGTACCCCTGTCCTGCATGTTTAGTTGTCTCCTTCCAGCAAACATCTAACTTAAATGAAAGGATGTTTGAAAGACTTCTGCTGCACTTTATGGCATGCAGAAGAGGTTATCCAATCATTTGAATCAGGTGAGCTGGAATATAGACACCTCTATTAAAAAATTTCCAGTAGATACTCCCTCTGTTCTTAACGGTTTTTTTTACCTTAACAAAATGTCTATCTGTTTTATTTCACAATGCGAGTGTTGGAATCCAAAGTCATATTCATTTTTTGTAACCACAAACATGGCGAATAAAGTTGATTCTGATAAGACGCAGGATGGTGGTACTTGAGGACCAGGGTTGGGAACCACTAATGTAAGGTAACAAAAAGTCTTCTCTATACTTTAAATTCTGAAAATGTCGAGTAAACTGTCCTATAATTTTAAACTACAATCTGTTCCTTTATGGGTTTCACCTTGTCATGATCAATTGCTGTGTCTCCAGTGATGACAATTCTCTTCTCAATTCGGGTCTCAGATATCCCTCCTTTCACGGTCTACAACAACAGAGAGTTTACACAGCCTGAAACACATAAACTTAGAGAAATTCATATTCATCAAACCTTTGGATGAAAACAGCATAAACATAACAATGAGTTGATCATCTGCATAGTTCTTGTTCAATATGTAAATATTCCAACAGGAGCATAATACTACTGTAAAATATTTAAAGAATACAGAGGTCTGTATGACCACCATTAACTAGCAGCAAAATCCTGCTTATTTGTCATATTAAAGAAAAATGTATCAGGGAAATGTGCCAACTGAGATTTGAAAATGAACAATAAATTAGACGGCAACCTGTGGATAGAGGTGATTCCAACTTTAATTAAATGATGCACCTGAAATTGTATTTTAACGTTTAATACATTGCTTCTTCAATATGTAAATATTCCAACAGGAGCATAATACTACTGTAAAATATTTAAAGAATACAGAGGTCTGTATGACCACCATTAACTAGCAGCAAAATCCTGCTTATTTGTCATATTAAAGAAAAATGTATCAGGGAAATGTGCCAACTGAGATTTGAAAATGAACAATAAATTAGACGGCAACCTGTGGATAGAGGTGATTCCAACTTTAATTAAATGATGCACCTGAAATTGTATTTTAACGTTTAATACATTGCTTCTAAAATATATAGAGACAACTTTTCCCCTATTTTTAAAAGTTGGAGAGTAAACTTGTTTTTTGTCTCTCATTATTTGACTAAAACAACAAAAAGCTGAAATGACGACAAGCAATGCAAAATTGGAGAACAGTAGAACTCAGTAGAGTGAAAAAAATAGGCCCTGATGTCCTCCAGTAGCCTAAGCCTACAGCAGCATAACTATAGAGGTAGCTCAGGGTAACATGAGCCACTCTAACTATAAGCTTTGTCAAAAAGGAAAGTTTTAACATTAGTCTTAAAAGTAGACACGCTGTCTGCCTCACGGACCAAAACTGGAAGTTGGTTCCACAGGAGAGGAGCCTGGTAACTAAAGGATCTGCCTTTACTAATTCTACTTTTAGAGACTCTAGGAACCACCAGCAGACCTGCAGTCTGAGACTGAAGTGCTCTGTTAGGAACATACGGAATAATCAGAGCTCTGATATATCAGAAAGAGTCCAATTTTCCCAGAAACACCTTTTTACACTTTTGTGAATCACTAAATAAAGTTGCCACTCCTCCATCTTTTCTTTGCTGTCGGCCCTCACAAAGAAAATTTGTGTAACCATGTTTATGTTAAAAACATATCAAGATTATGGTCAGTAATGAAGTCATTGATTAAAAATGATTTTCCTGTCAGATCTAAAGTTTAATAAAGCCATGTTATATGACAAGGCAGTCTTTGCGAGAGGTTGTAACTGATAATTTATGACTTCTGTTTTTTATCCTTTTAGCTTTGCTCTTTCTACCACGTACCATCAGAGATATTTTACAGCCATCTCCCATCAGGGGTCCAAGCTTATGCTGGAGGTAATCATGTCCGATAAAGTTACCACTTGAGCCTAGTGTACATCACAGTGATCTGAAGGTCCTGAGCACAGGCATGATCATCATGCTTCATATGTGTAGGAGATAGGTTAGGAGGTCAGGATGGCTGTGCGGACAAGATTTCAGCAGTAAACCAATCTTAAAAACCTTTTTCATATAGTTGGTGAAATCCAGGAAGGTGACATCTGGGCTGAGTGGAGAGAGAGGGGAGGTGGGTGTAGTGTGGGCTGGGTGGAGAGAGGTTTTGGTTTCCTTGCTGGGGTTACTTGGTGGTCTTTTTGACCTGTTGAGAACTGGGGTGAGTCCTCCTGGGATGGTGAAGTCACTTTCTGCATCAGTCTTTAGCTTGGCTGTTGCGGGCTGCGCAGGGCTTATCATCAGTTTTTGAACTTGTTGTACCTTGTTTGTGAACCATGTACCATCAGCTGTGTCATTACAGAAAAACATGTTGGAAATGAAACATTTTGCACTTGGTCTATTTAGAGAGAAGCCGTCTTTGTGGAAGAGATGTCTTTTCTCCCAGAAAATAATAAAATTGTTGATAAATTCCACAGATCGTGTAATGCATGCCTTTCCAGAAATTTGTTAATGAGAAGTAGTCTTGAAAAAAATCTCATCTCCCCAATAAATGGCCACAACAGGACCGCTGAGAACCCCTTTGATATTTAAACCTTCAACTATATTTAGCAGACGAATGTAATCGTCCTTCAAAACACTGTACAAAAAGTGGGATTTTCCCAGGTTAGAATGGCCACAAATACTCTTAACACGAGGCAGTTTTCTGCCGTATTCCGCACCTGACGTTTGTGTTCGGCTGTAGCGACCGCAGCTGGCGGGAGGTGTTAATGAGGTGTTAATGACCCGACCATATGAATTGCAGCTGAGGCCGACCACGCAGCAACTGTTGCAGCTATTGGATCATGCAAATGACATAACCAATCTTTAAGCACATGTGATTGATTGAGGGGTTAACAATTCTACTTTTGATTAGAATATGTGTGTGTTCATATGATATAACCCATGTCATGTTGTATGCAAAAATAATTCAAGGATATGAATTCAAAAGGAACACAAAATCTGAGGCATACAATTTAATAACTTTATTTTTAGAAAAAGCAAACTTAAAACATAAAAAATGCATGCAAAAACACAAGTGTGTTCCGGTTAAAAGGAAGAAAAGCAGAGGCTGTTCACTCAACAATGCGAAAAAAACATAGGAAACGATAAATGTACAAGCTATATCTTGGAGCAGCTTATGCGTTTGCAAGTGTATCTTAGCATCAGAAAGACCAATGATGATCAGATAATGGAATATAACATTTGTTGAACAGAGGAAATGCAGCAGCCAACTGTACCCAATAATTTCCTGTAGCCACAAACAAGGCAATGACTTGAAATGCTTATCAACTTCTGGACCATGTGGGGGTGATTTCCTGTCTGAACATGCTCCAGTGTCCAGGCGCCTGTGATGTAGCAAGCTGTATTTTGGATTAGCCTCAAGCTTCTTTTGTAGCATGCTGCAGAGGTCTGGCTGCAGAAACTTGGGGATCAAACAATCCAACCTGACACCCCCTGCGAAGCAGTCATCTTCCTCATCTGACAAAAGATCATCGATGACCCCTTTTCAGAATGCCACCTCCTCTGCTTCCAGTACACCCTACCTCGCCTCTTGCAGCTGGCAACACAAACAAAACAGACAATAATTATTCAGTCAGGAGAGAAGGAGGAAGGAAAAGGAGCCTGTATGCTTTCTGTAATAGCGCCTTTAGCATAGCAGCCTTGCCGGCAATGTAAGGAATCCCACAAACATTTGTTTGACATGACATACGTTACAACCCACCTCACAGAAATGAATGGACAGAAGAGAACATGCACTTGTAAGTAGCACAATTTACGCTTTCAAATATTCAGAACCAGAATTTTTTGTCATCATTGTGCAAGGCAGCACAATGAAATTTAAAGAATAGCAACTCAAAGGGAGTGAAAATAAATAAATAACAATAAATAATATATAAGTATATCTAAAACAAAATATTAGAAACAGAAACAACTGGGATGTTAAAGAAAATAAATAAATGATGATCAGGGTTTGGATGAAATTGTGTTGTTCAGGGCAACAACAGCTCTTTGGTAGAAACAGTTTTTTAGTCTGTTTGTTTTTGACTTTATTGCCCTCAAACGCCTCCCTGAGGGCAGGCGTTTGAAGAGGTGATGGCCAGGGTGGTAGGGGTCCCTGCTGAACAGAACTATGATGTGGGAGACAGAGAGCTGCTGGCCATTAAACTCGCCTTAGAGGCTAGGCATCACTGGTTCGAAGGGTCTGAGCTTCCTCTCTGTCACAGTGCAGGTGGAGAACTACAGTGAGATGCCATGGCTAAACACCGATTCCACAGAGCATCGATAGAAGGACACCAAGAGATCAGTTCTCAGGTTATTCTTCTTAAGGATCTTCAGGAGTCTCGGCTGTGCCTTCTTCAGCACTGAGGTAGAGCTGACTTTCTAGGTCCGGTCTTCACTGATGTAGGTGTCCAGGAACCTGAAATGTGGCACCATCTCCGCCCTGTCCCCGTTTATCATGATGGACTGAAATATTACATGACTTGTTGGTCATCCATGTAGATCAGAGGCCTTTGGCCATCTCCACTTTTGCTATCTAAAGCAAATAAGATCCGATCACGTTTCACGTTTTTCTTGTTAAACACACCCCGCTGGTCCTGGGTTATGCCTGGTTACAGCAGCACAACCCACATATCAACTGGGCTGACCGACGGGTCGAGTCCTGGTCTCCAAGCTGCCTCTCGCCTTGTATGCAATCCGCCATTCCAACCTGCCCTACTTGCGTACAGCCCTCCACTGAGGTAGACTCCGGAAATTCACTCGAACTGGTTCAGTCCACCACTGTTTTCAACAAACTAGACTTACGCAATGCTTACCACCTAGTTCGGATCCGCCGGGGGATGAGTGGAAGGCGGCATTCAAGACACCGTTAGGCCACTTCGAATACCTGGTCATGCCCTTCGGCCTGTGCAACGCTCCAGCTGTCTTCCACGCCCTGGTTAATGATGTCCTCAGAGACTACATGTACCTCTTTGTCTTTGTATACCTGGATGACATCTTCATTTACTCCCAAAACCTCACCAAAACAGCAACACCATGTGCGACTAGTTCTCCAACGGCTCCTGGAGAACCACTTGTTCATAAAAGCGGAAAAATGCGAGTTTCACAAGCCCTCTGTGACCTTCCTCGATCTCATCCTGGAGGGGGGGCAGGTCCGATCTGACCCCGAAAAGATCAAGTCGGTCCTCGACTGGCTAGTACCGGAGACGCGGAAGCAACAGCAACGCTTCCTAGGCTTCGCCAACTTTTACCGTCGCTTCATCAGGGGATATAGTCAGATCGCCGACCCCCTACACGCTCTCACATCACCGAAGATCCCCTTCGTCCGATGCCAGCTCTGCATTTAATGAACTAAAAAGGAAATTCTCCCAAGCACCCGTCCTCATTCACCCTGATCCACCTAAACAGTTCACCGTAGAGATCGATGCCTCAGACACTGGGGTGGGTGCGGTCCTTTCCCAGCACTCGATCAGTGATCAAAAGCTCCATCTCTGCGCCTTCTTCTCCCGACGACTAACCCCTGCTGAACGGAACTATGATGTGGGAGACGGAGAGCTGCTGGCCATTAAACTCGCCTTGGAGGAGTGGCATCACTGGTTCGAAGGGTCCGAGCAGCCCGTGGTCATTTGGACGGACCACAAGAACCTCGCCTACCTCCAAACTGCTAAACGTCTTAACCCCAGGCAAGCCCGCTGGTCCCCGTTCTTCTAACGTTTCAACCTGTCCATTTCCTACCGCCCAGGCTCCAAGAACCAAAAACCGGATGCTCTGTCTCATCTATACGCACCCCAGGATTCTGATAAGGAACCCGCTTCTATCCTGCCCCCTACCTGCACCTTCAGCGCCCTCAGCTGGGAGATAGAGGACCTAATCACCCGAGCTCAGCGCTCTGACTCCGACCCTGGTAATGGTTCCCCAGACCGAACCTATGTTCCCCTCTCCGTTCGCCCCCGTGTAATTCAATGGGCCCATTCAATTAAGTTCTCCGCCCATCCTGGTATCAACTGGACCCTCACTTTCATCTCTCGATGCTTCTGGTGGCCATCAATGCCCAAGGACATGCGGAAGTATGTCCTCTCCTGCCCTGTCTGTGCCCAAAACAAGACCTCTAATAAAACCCTCGCGGGGCTTCTACAGCCGCTACCTGTTCCTGAAGGCCCTTAGTCCCACATCGCTCTGGATTTCGTCACCGGCCTCCCATCGTCTCAGGGCATGACAACCATTCTCACGGCCGTGGATCAGTTCTCCAAAGCCTGTCACCTAATTGCCCTCCGAAAGCTCCTATCTGCCCTCCAGACGGCCCAGCTCATGGTGAAGCACGTTTTTCGCCTGCACGGCATCCCACAGGACATTCTGTCTGACTGTGGTCCCCAATTTATCTCTCGGGTGTGGAAGGAGTTTGCCTCGGCCCTTGGGGCCAGGTGTACCCTTTCCTCTGGGTACCACCCGCAGACCAACGGTCAGACAGAACGGCTGAACCAGCAGCTGGAGTCCACCCTCCGCTGCTTAACATCCACCAACCCAGCAGACTGGAGTAAAGTCCTCCCATGGATCGAGTATGCCCATATTTGCCAAACCTCCACTGTCACCGGTTTCTCCCCCTTTGAAGTCTCCCTGGGCTATCAACCTCCAATTTTCCCCACAGATGAAAGACAGATTGCCGTCCCCTCCGTCGCACATCATATCCGCCGCTGGTCCCAGACCACCCAGAGCCTCCACCAAACTGCTGAGCAGAACCGCTGATTCGCTGACCGGAGGCGAACTCCCAACCCCATTACCACCCTGGTCAGCGAGTCTGGCTCTCCACCC